>JALDNG010000001.1:4752500-5215000 GCA_024349245.1 Neodontobutis hainanensis | reverse complement strand
TATGTAAAGGCAGAAAGACCACCCTTCTCAGTGAATGGGCTCCAGGTTGAGGTCAACAGATGATTGAGGGTGGGTGTATTGGGAAAAATTAGAGGTATTTTGCCCAAATTTGTTTTTAGGTTTTTTGCCCATGAAGCAGAAAAAGTAGCTCTATGAGTATGCTTAGTCCTATACCCTCAACAACGTTGGCCAGACCCCTGTTGCAGGTTGGTGAGCTTGGTAGCCTGTGCTGGGGGCACTAATCACACTGCCTCTCATTGGATCGGTGAGTTTATTGATCTCTCAGGGCAGTTAACCAATGGCAAGCACATGCTCATAGAACTAGAAATACTAGTAATAATGATAATGGATTAGATTAATATTATATTATATTTTCTCCCAAGGGACATTGAGACTCAAAGCGCTTACAGGACATCCATTATTCATTCACTCCACAGTCACAAACTGGTGGTGGTAAGCTACATCTGTAGCCACAGCTGCCCTGGGGCAGACTGACAGAGACATGGCAGCCATTCCGCGCCTACGGCCTCTCCGACCAACACCAAGTACATTCACTAAACATTCTTACACATTCATACGAGGCAAGGTGGGTTAAGTGTCTTGCCCAAGGACATAACGACAGTATGAACTGTGGGGAGAACGGGAATCAAACCGCCGGTTGAAGGACGACTGCTCTACCACTGAGCCCCAGGAGTTACTTACATCCTGTAACTACTTTGACTGTGCTTATAGTATTCTCAGTCATACTTCTCCTTCCAGACTTTTGATTATTCTGTTTCCAGCGGGCATGTTATAATTCCCATGTGACTTGGCAGGTGAAAATGCAACATGTGTCCACTCATTTTATATTTGCAATTATTATTTATGATTATATTACTGTACATCTTGTAATATTATGATGCAATTTCACTATGACTCCATTTTCAGGAAAAGCAGTTTTCTGAATGAACATAAGAACCAAATGTTTTATTATGAGCCATAATTTAATGTAATTTAGCAAGCTACTACCTTCTGGGTTTAGAGAATTCTGGCCAAAAATGTAATCTAATAAAAGACTTTGGTTATGAACAGCCCCATTTTTGCATTACAACGTTCAGTATTAAATTGGGTGGGATCAAGTCTCTAGATCTTTTGGGGCTGTCTTGGCTGACACACCTCTGCAAAATTGCGTGGTGGTTTGGGACATTACCTCTGGACTGGCAGACCGGGGTGATGGTCCCTCTTTTCAAGAAGGAGGACCGGAAAGTGTGGTCCAGCTACAGAGGGATCACACTCCTCAGCCTCCTTGGGAAAGTCTATGCCAGGGTACTGGAGAGGAGAATTTGGCCAATAGTTGAACCTCGGATTCAGGAGGAACAATGCGGTTTTCGTCCTGGTTATGGCACACTCGACCAGCTCTATGCCCTCTCCAGGGTTCATGGGAGTTAGCCCAATTAGTCCACATGTGTTTTGTGGATCTGAAGAAGGCATTCAACTGTGTCCCTCGAGGCACCCTGCGGGGGTGCTCTGGGAGTAAGGGGTCTGAGGCCCTTTGCTAAAGGTTGTCCTGTCCCTAAACGGCTGGAGCAGGACCTTGGTTCACATTGCGGCAGTAAGTCAGACCTGTTCCCAGTCTATGTTGGACTCCAGCAGGGCTGCCCTTTGTCACTGGTCCTGTTCATTATTTATATGGACAGGATTTCTAGACGCAGCAAGGGGCTGGAGGGAGACCCAGTTTTGGGACCACTGGATCTTCTCTCTGCTTTTTGCAGATGATGTCCTGTTGGCGCCATCAAAGCTGCTGGGATGAGAATCAGCACCGAGGCCATAGTTCTCAGCTGGAAAAAGGTGGCTCGAGTGCTCAAGTGGAGGAGTTCTAAGTATCTTGCAGTCTTGTTCACGAGTGAGAAAAGGAAGGAATGGGAGGTCGACAGGCAATTAAGTGTTTTATGTCATATGTCCAATATGACATTTTATGTGAGGATGAGTGACTTGTCTTCTTGTGCTTCTCTCTCATGTTGGGTCCCACAAGGTTCAATTCTTGGCCCTATTCTGCATATATCAGCAATGCTATTAATGGTTGGCACAAAATGTTTAACATCTAAGTGAGGACCAAACAGAATGTATTGTGTTTGGTGGGGGCTACGTCTTCTGGCCAAAGTCAAGTCTTTTTTGACCTTAAGAAACCTATTAATGCTCTAATTAGTTGGAGACTGGATTACTGCAATGCTTTGTATGAATCTTCAACTCATGCAAAATGCAGCTGCCCGTTTTTTAACTTGCACTAAGAGAAGAGAGCACATCACTTCCATCCTTTATTCCTTCCATTGACTTCCAGTCCATTTGAGAATTGGATTTAAACTTTAATGTTTGTTTTTAAAGATCTTAATGGTCTCGCCCCAGCTTATTTATCTAAGATGCTAACCATCCGTGAGTGTGGTAGGGCGTTGACGTCTTCCCACAAACTCTTGCTAGAAGTACCCAGGTCAAAGCTAAAATTCTCCTTTTCAGAAACTTTCAAATCTAAGCTTAAAACGTATTTATTTTGAATGTCTTTTAGTACTCAGTAGTGTGATAAATGGTAAATGTCATGCATTTATATAGCACTTTCCTGCACCCTTCTCGGGCACCCAAAGCGCTTTACATCGTACTTCCACTCACCCCATTCACACACATCCACTCCTGGGGCAGACAGAGACGGGGGCTGCCACACAAACGGCGCTCAACCTTATCCTACCACCACCAAACACACCTCTGCAGTCACACACATTCAAACACCAGTGCTACGGACACTGGAGGCAAGGTGGGTTAAGTGTCTTGCCCAAGGACACAACGACAGTATGAACTGTGGGGAGAGCGGGAATCGAACCTACTACCTTCCTACCTAAATGTGAAAGTATATTCACATTTACATTAAAGATGCATCACAATGTAACTTTAATTAAAATAGGGTGGTGCCCCGTTTATGTACCAGATGCTTTTAATTTCAGCCTAGTATTTTTATACACTACACCCATAATATTTTTTTTGACACTTGCAGCCTGTAGGACTTTTTTCTTTATTCAGTTATTTCCGTGCTTTATTGACCCATGCTCTTTGCTTTAAGGTGCTCTGACTGATCCACTTTTTCATTGTAACTGTTTTTTGTGACCATACATAATAAAAGAAAGATGTTAATAGTTTTTTCATTTGAGTTGTGTAAACTGCCAATGATACATGACTGAGGTGTTGGATAATATAAAAATAAAACGTGTGCCGTTTTTTCAGCCCATATTTTCTGGATCTTATAGCATTCCCATAACAACTGCATTAATGTTCCCTCCTCATTTCCACATTTGATAGTGTTTATCATACCCAACAGATGTCATCTTTATGTTTTTGTATGTCTCTGCTCCATTTTAATGCTTATATTTTAAATTAATTTAATAGTGAATAACACATTTTTACGTTATTTTTGTCTGTGTTATTTTGTTCATTGAGAATGACACGTTTTATAACCAATTTATGATATTTGTTTGGTGTTACATTAGAGATATTTTTTTAACAATATGCTGTATTATAATTCAATCACAAATCAAGTTATTAAATGTTTTTTTTTTCAGAAAACACATGACTGAGCTTGGTAATTCTTTTGTCTTTCCATTTGTTCCAGTTTAAAGGTTTATTTGTTGAGTGTTATGTTTGGATTTTGCCATACAGCTTCGTTTGGTAAAGTATAAGAATTGATGCACGTAATCTTAGCACAGGCTTAAAAAATGTTAACGGAGACTTCAAACAGAGCTTGGCTTAGCTCTTTTGGCAATTTTTTTTAATTTTGTTCACGTCTTAAGTTTATTATTTTCAGGATATGTTCCTAGTGAGGTTTTTGTCTCGTCTCTGATACATGTTTATTGTAATCTTACAACCCTATGTCAGGGAACAGACAAATAACTCACGATGCAGACCCCTCAAGGAAGATGTTTAACAGAGTTTTATTCCGAGGCAAAGGTACAAAATCACAATCCCGAAGACGAAGTTGATACAATCCTTTGGTCAGAACACGCTAGAAGATTGTTATAATAAACACGGGGAAATGGCCGGAGAGCTCACACAAGGGTTGATCTGAGACAGGACAAGTGAAAACACACAGACTTTAAGGGGAAGACAACGATGCACAGGTGGAACACATAAGGGGCGGAGCAGGTAATCACAAAGGAGGGAAGTCCATTTGAAAACACAGGCAGGGGTTAGAGACTTCACAATAAAACACAGGAAACATAATAAAATACATAGACTAACTTAAACAGACCAAAAGGGTGGGCATGACACTCAGTTGATAACCATTTCATTCTTGTACACTGCTTGCTTGTTATATTACAATGCACAGTATATGGCAGCAGCTCAAATTTAGCCCATATTTATGTATACTTTAATTATGAGACTGGAGTGAGTCTTTAACATCGTTTAAAAACAGGATGGTATCACCACAATACAAAAAGATGAGTAGTTTTGTTTCTTTTCTTCTCGGCTAATCGCTTGATGGAGTCCTGACAGAGGGCATCCCGATAGAGAGTTAAAGGCTTTGAACTTATATGATCGTTTTTTATTGCTGCCCGAGGCTTCAAAGCATTTGTATCCACTGCAGAAAATTATCCCTGAAACCATATTTTCATTATTTATCCTTTATTTAACCAGGTGAAAAACCTCACAGAGATTAAAAATCTCTTTTTTAAGAGTGACCTGGCAAGGACGACAACATTACATACAGTTTCAGGCAAATACAAACCATTTACAAAAACACAAATAACAATAATTACAACCAAAAGTTACAAAATAAAAGTCAATTTGTGCAAGTTTAAAAACAGTTACATTTACCAAGCTTGTTTAGTTTATATTTTCTGCATGGTAGCTGTGTGTGTTCAGTTTTTGAGAGCGGGAGTTTTGAAAGTGTGTTTTAAAAGCCATTTAGAAATGCAAACTGGAGTTAAGTTGAAATAAGTTACTGAGTAACATTTTACTTGTGTTTTTAGAGCTGGCTTTCAAAACACAATACAACACAGAAATAATTTGGACATTCTTAGAATTTAAACTGAAATGTGTCTTCACCATAAACATGGTCTCATGGGGCAGTTGCTTCAATAAAACATTTAATTAAAAATAATGTATGCTTTTTCTATTAAAATGTACTTAAGTGGGATTGTCCATTTTCTTCTGCGTATGAACATGGGACAGTGAGTGTATGATCTGAAGTTCCCTACTGGATGACCTTCCTCTGGTCCTGGGCAGGCCACAATAATCTAATGGTGACTTCAACTGATCAGGGGCCTGTATGTGGTTACTCTCCATAAACAGTCTATACTGTACATCACAAGGCTGTTTACACTTCTCATTAGGTCATTAGTGGAGTCAGACTCACACGTCACCACACAGAGCCCAGGACCACTCACATGACCTGTGAATAGTTCATGAGAAGACATATTTTAATCACTTGTTACTGTTTCCATCTGAACTAAATAAGAACATAATTGAATTTTCTAAAGTTAGATTTATCCTGATCAAAATGCTGTGATGTTTTTCACAAGAAAGCACTTTGTGAAATGGCTTTGTGTATTAATTAGTCAGTGTAAAAGCATAAATTTACTGTCAATTTTGATTTGACTTTGATCTGAACGGCCAGACAGCAGCAAGTAGAGCAACTGCCTCAGACTTAAACAGTACAAACATGTGCATTAGCACCCAGAATGAGAAGAGTGCAAATCACTGTTAAACTATTTTTATACCCAACCACTGAAGCTATACAATGCATATCCTATGAGCGATGTTTTCAGGGGATATATGCCCCTGGGACACAGGTCCTAGGTAACAGGCCAGACAAAGAGCGGTCGTTTTAATGTTAGAACATTAAAAAGGTTCCGGACCAGACCAAGGCAGGGGAATGGAGGGGATGATGATTTATTGGTTTTAAAGAAGTGTAGGTGTTTGGTTTTAGGGTTTGTGAATTGTGTTGAGTTTTAAATATAGTTTATGGTTTGGTTTATTTGTCTTGAGGGATTAACATGGTTATGGCAAAAGCTTATGTAAATATATGTACCTGTGGGGTTGGTTTGGTTTTATCCAGTTTGTTGTTATGTATTTAAAGCACCTGAAATCATTATTAGGGGTCTCTGCTGCTGGAGAGGACTGAGCTACTCCTGGCTCCATTGCACCTTGCACTTTTAAAATTTTTTGAAAAAAAAAATTAAAATAAAAATAAAATGCCAACTCCTTGATTCCAGTCTATCATTGCTCGTTGTACCTCACTTGTTACATATCCCCCCTCTTCTCAGAAAGGCAAAGCCTTAGTCTTCTGCCAATCTTGACAGACAGTCCGCCTCTTCACAGTTCAAAATAGAGCTATGGTGCACAAATCCTGCAACCTTGAACAACACCGCTACATGGGCATGTTCCTTGGCAAGGGCTTCAACTTCTGTAGTCATAACAAACAGCCAGTTTGTTACCTGGCAAAAGCACTTTAACATGGCACTCTTGCACTTTTGACAGTAATTTGCACATGCCAGTAAGAAAAGGATTGCACACAACTTGGTTTAAAAATGTATTTATTGAATTGTCTTTCTTTTGAGGATCCAGTTGACGTGGAGCACTTTGATTGGTTTATGCTCAGCCCTGGAAAAAGAGAGGCATTAAAACCAAAACTATTTAGATGCAATATATGGTGCAATATGTGTTATGTGGGTGTGTGAAGGTATTTTAAGTGTTTCAGATGAATTGTTTTAACCTTAACTTGTCTTGTGTGCAGGTGTTAAAAGAGTCCCCGGGGTTTAAAGGTACGTGCCTGGACCAAGTCAAAGGAAGGTGTAGGTGTAATGAGGGTTAGGTGTTTTAAGGGTTTTATTGGTTTTAGATTACATTGGTGTATAGTTTAAGGTTTTAAATACATATTTGGGTTTGTTTATAGTTAATGGTTATGGTTTAGGGGTTGGAGGATTTTAACTTAATTTTAAGAAGGCTTTATTCCATGTGAGTTTTATTTGTATGATCCAATTAGGGAAGAAGGTATTTAAGGTGCCCTGTTCAACCATTGAGGATCTTCGTCGTCTGGTTGTTCTGCTGCTGGAGAACCCATGGAGCTGTAGCTGTGAGTGCATACGGCCCTTTATTTTGTACCAATGAAAAAGAAAATCTTGTGGACCACGCCATTTTGCCTCTGTCTGACATTTATTTCCTCATTAATCCAACTGCTAATGGTCAGCTGTGTCACAATCCCCTTATGGACAGTACAAAATCAAGGACTGTGACATTGTCCAGTATGGAGCAACCGGGTCCCCATGCACCCTGGAGCCAGGACGGGTTGGTGCTCGCATGCAAGCGCCTGGTGGCCAGATCTTACCCCACAGTTCCCAGCCAGAAAGCCAACCTCCTGTGGGCCCACCACCACCTGCAGGTGGGACCATAAGGGGCCAGTGCAAAGTGGATTGGGCGGCAGTCAAAGGTGGGTGCCACAATGACCCAATCCCAGGACACAGAATGTGGCGCTAGGAACATGGGATGTCCCCTCACATTAAGAGAAAAGAGCTTGAGATTGTGAAGGAAGTTGAGAAATACAGTTGTGCTCATAAGTTTACAGAATTTGTATTTTTTGGGCCATTTTTCAGAGAATATGAATGATAACACACTCATGATATCTTACTCATAGTTAGTGGTTGGGTGAAGCTATAAATTGAAAAACAACTGAGTTACCCTTGTAAAATGATAATGATAACAGGAACTACCCATATGCCCCAAAATTCCCCTTTGGGACAATAAAGTATATTTGATTTGATTGATTTGAAGGAGGGTACGAGAGGTCGACAGGCGGATCGATGCAGCTTCTGCAGTGATGCAGTCGATGTACCTGTCTGTCTGGTGAAGAAGGTTCAATTTACCGATCAATCTACGTTTCTGCTCTCACTTATGGTCATGAGCTGTGGGTCATGAATGAAAGGACAAGATCCCGAATACAGGCGCCGAAATGAGCTTTCACCACTGGGTGGGTGCCACTTCCTTAGTGATAGGGTGAGGACCTCAGTCCCCCGGGAGTAGCTCAGAGTAGAGCTGCTGCTCCTCAACATTGATAGAAGCCAGCTGAGGTGGCTCAGGCATCTGGTCCGGATGCCTCCTGACCACCTCCCTGGGAAGGTGTTCTGGGTATGTCCCACTGGGAGGAGGCCCCGGGGAAGACTTAGGCACATGCTGGAAGATCTTTCGGCTGGCCTGGGAACACTTCTGTGTTTTCCCGGAAGAGATAGAGGAAGTGTCTGGGGAGGAGTCTTGGCATCTCTGCTTAGACTGATGTGGATAAGAAGACGGCTGGACAATGTGAAGGGAGTGAATACATTTGGTGTGACTGGTGAGATATTCAAGCCAACCTTTAGAGCAGTGGACAGGTGAGGAGAAGTCTTGTGCATCAGAAACTGAGGTGTAAAAATGCTACAGGACTTTAAAAGTCCCAATGCACAAAAGCCCCACTCTACAGCCTCCAGATGTGTATGGCATCAGCACTAACCTGGTCATAGTGGCTGTAATGGCTGTCCTTCACTAAAACGTCTCACAATAAGCCAAACATTCTGTCCCATTTTGTTGATCTTCAAGTTAGAGCTGATTCTTTTTTTTTCCATGTTTACTGGACTTGTTAAAGTCTTTTCCAAGAAACATTAGATGAACTTCTGCTTTTATTACATTTACCAGCTAAAACCAGCCTCAGCTGGACCTGACCTCAGCTAATGAAACACATGAGCTTGTTTGGTGTGTTTTAAATCAGTGTCATTACAATAATCCAGGATGTGCAATGAACCCGACTTAGACCACACCACATGATAAAATGGTATAGTAAAGTATATAGAATAGTATTGTACTATATAGTATCTAGTGAATGAAAAATTAATTATAAAGTTTTATTTGGACTCCAGAGGGCAGCAGTTACTCCTCAAAAACACACCTGAAATTTCAAGAGAGAGCTGGGGCGGATGAGGACAGTGCGAGGAGGACAGAGGGAGTAGGACAGAGATAGTAGGACAGCGTAGATGGACAGGATGAGGAGGACAGAGGGAGTAGGACAGGACAAAGAGGATAGGGTAGATGGAGGAGAATATGGTGTTTAGATGGAACACACAGCACACAGGCCTGTTCTAGAGGAATGGTAGAGCTCTGCTTGTGAGACACATCAGTTAGAGCTGGAAATGTAGTAGCAGTGTTGGAACATGGCTAAGATGCTAAAGTCTGAGGCTGGGGTCTTCCTGTTCTCAGTTCTGCTCCAGGCTACGTTTACGTAAAGAACTGATTCTCGCTAACCTCATTATGCCATGAGCTTTAATTTGCTGATTTAATAACATTGTACTTAATCATCCTTCTGCAGCTCAGTGGGATGAACCTAAAATGGAAGGACCCAGAAAAAGGCCCAAGTCATAAAATTAGACTTGTTTTAAATCTATTGCATAAGACATTCTTTATCCTAAAATTCACAAAACTCTGTAAACCTGAGTAAACCTTATTTTTAATTATTGTTGAATCTTTTGAAAAGAAAGGATTCCAGTTTGATTCCAAGAATAGGACCAAGACAAACACCAGGACCATGACCAGGACTGGACCAGACTCAGACCAGAACCAGACCAGAACCAGGAAAAGAACCAGACCACAAGCACGCCAGGACTAGACAAGAGCCAGACCAGGCCTTTTTGTTGTGTCAGCTGTTAACAGGGAGACAAGGGAATGTTCTTGACTCAGCTCAGTGTGAACTCTTTGGGTCCATCTCCAGAGTAGAGTCCTTGGAAGAGTGGGACTGGACTCATGGTCTTTGAAGGGGAATAGAGCCAGAACAGTACCCTGTGGATGACACAGTCTCTGACACATACTGAGGTGTTGCTGTTGGAAAGTGTTTGATCCTGACGTAACCGTGATTCTGCCGGGACGTGACCTCGGCTATGTCAGAGGTCTCATGGTAACTGACTTTGCCTTGTGTTCCATAGCAACACTGTCTTATTGCTTTAGTAAAGGTCATGCAGGACTAGTCCACACAATGCCAGAGTCGTTATATAAAGATGTGTAACACAACAATCTGGTCTTTGATTTTCTAATGCTTTACAGCGGGGGCTTTTTGTTTCTGCAAATCATTACAATTACTAAATGTCTTTTCCTTTATAGCATTTAGTCCATCTTGGCACACCAACACACAGAGTGTAAATGTATTAGTCTAATCCAATCTGGAGTCATTGTGGGGTGAAGGCCCTGTTGTAAAGCCTCTGGAGTGGGACTGTTAAATGGCACTCACTGGTGAATCTGACTTGGGCAAATGGTGGCAGAGTTTGCACTCCTGTCTCACAGCAAGGTGGTCCTAGGTTTGATTCCCTTCCAGGGCATGGCCTTTCTGTATGTAATAGAGGTTGAATAATTCTATTTTATAAAAACATACTCGCGAGTAACGTTGCAGTCTCTTGAAATAATCACAAAATGATCTTCATTTGTAAAATGTTTATCAATCTACTCTTATTTAGATTTTTTGGGTTTACACTTGTTTTGATATTTGTTTAGTCCCGGTTTTGTCATATTTAAGGTGAAATAATTATTTGTTTAGTTCTAGATAGTTTTGTTTGGTGATGTTTAGTCTTTAGTCTTTTAGTTTATTCCTGGTTTAGTCTTGGTTTAGTCTTGGTTTAGTCCTGTTTTAGTGCTGGGTTGAGTCGTGATACAAAAGCACAGTCCTTGGTTTTATAAATGATCTGAACAGTCATTTTAGAGTCATAAGTCGTTGGTGAGTACAGCTGTGAGGAAGAGCACTGCAGCCCTCTGCTGCCCCCTGTTGAGTGGCAGTGGCTTCACAGAAACCTCCTGTGTGGTTGTTACTAATAATTAATCAAACTCAAACACAGTCACAATAACACACACTCTGCAAGTTTCTTTTTAAACATTCCAGGCTCATGTGGGTTTGCTCTTAGTGTGTCTCTAGAGTTTAGGTCATATTTAAATTGGATCATGTCTGAGCAGTGTATAGATGGGTTTTTTTTTTTATTTTGAAGGGGACTACAGGAAGTTGTTGTCTTTCTGTAGTAACTACCTGTTAGTCTTACACGGAAAGGGCTGTAAACAAACCACCAAAGATGCGGGCAGTGTTCAAGGCTTCGTGAAGAAAACACTAAAGCAAGGACATTGTTCAAATGAGAAGATGGAGGTCGAAGAGCGGCGGTTGGAGGAGAGCACACACCCGGACTGGATGTCTCGCCTGCCGCAGAAGCTGCTCCAAGTGCCGCTGTGGGACTTAGCCATTCCGGGTAACTCCAGAGAATACAGGTCGCTTTTTCTGAACAAAATGAAATGAACGGAATACTAGCTGACGAAGAGCTCAGGACCTACACACATCAGACGCACTAAAGTCACTGGGAAGTGCTTGGAAAGCCCCTGTAACAACTCCAAGGCTCTTCAGGATTTGGCTATTTTTACCGAAAGACAATGATCTAGGTTATGTAAAAATTCAAAAAAAGGTTTTTAGAGTTACCGAGTCACTGTGCTCTGGCACTTACATTCACTAAAAGACAAACACTTTCTCCCTTTTACGTAGGCCTAAGCTCTGTGTGAAAGAGAACTAATATAATGCATAAGGCCTTTTACATAAAGGAAAGGCAATGAATCTTTACTGAATTAGGCGGAGCTAAAGAGGAAAGTTTTTAACTTCCCCTTGAACATTGTTAAATAAGCTGCAACTGTCTTAATCCTTGTTTTGAGAGACCAGTGAGCAGGAAGTCACAGGAATCTAACCTTCTGCAGATAAAAGCATGAATGAGTCTTTCTAAGTCTGGTTGAAACATTATCCCTTTGACTCTGGAAATGTTTCTAAAGTGATCAAATGCTGATGATGTAACTGACTTAATGTGACGCTGGAAATTCTAACCTGGTTTTCAGATTTTAGAGAAAGAGACTTGAGGTGACTGTTGACACTTTCTCTTTGTTTCTGTGGCCTAAAGATGATTGGTTCAGTCTTGTTTCTGTTCAGTTTCAGTAGAAATTTATTTTGCATCCACACATCAATCTGTTTGATGAATTGACACAGTGAATGGATTGGTCCATTTTCACCTGCTGTGAGTGAAATGTAAATCTGAGTGTCATCTGCATAATTATGGTAGGATACTCCACAGCTGAGTATTAACTGGCCTAAAGGAAGCATGTAAAGATTGAATAACAGAGGTCCCAAGATAGACCCTTGTGGAACCCCACATGTCAGGCCCATTTGGTCTGATACACAGTTACCAACAGAAACAAAGTACTTCCTGTCTTCAAGATAGGATTGAAACCATTTAAGGGCAGTTCCAAAGAGGCCTATCCATTCTTCTAATCTTTGTGACAGGATTTTATGGTCCAATGTATCAAACGCAGCACTCAAGTCCAACAGAACTAAGACAGACTTCAGTGTTCAGAAGGATGTCATTTGTGACTTTGATAAGTTCAGTCTCAGTCTGTGATGGGCCTATATCCTGACTAAAAACGATCAAAGCTGTTGTTAAGTAATAGAAAGTCACTAAGTTGCTGATATACAATCTTCATGAAAAATGTCAGGTTTGATATGGGCCGATAGTTGTTGAGCACTGTAGCATCAAGACTGCTCTTCTTTAGGAGAGGCTTAATGACAGCAGTTTTTAAGGCCATTGGAAATGTTCCAATTAATTCATTAAGAATTATTGAGTATATCAGTGAGTTGTGGTAACAAACATTGAGGTAGCAGGTAAATGAACTGTTTACCTGCTACCTGAACTTTTCAACTGTTCTGTCATTAATGGGTGTAAAATGTGCATTTCTTTAAAGCCACAAGATCTTAATGTATACAACATGTGAGCAACCAGTAGGCTATTCTCTAAACCTGAAGTGTTCATATGTTTGTCACCAGGGAGCCATGACAGCATGTCGTTCTGCCTGGACATGAGCTCTCCGGTGCTGAGGTCCCAGCCCGCTCTGTTACGGCTGCTGGACCGTCTGCTGCCCTGCTGCATGCGCCCCTGCATTTACCGCTGGTCCACCACACAGGTATCCCACCACACAGGTATCCCACCACACGGGTATCCCACCACACAGGTATCCCACCACACAGGTATCCCACCACACAGGTATCCCACCACACAGGTATCCCACCACACAGGTATCCCACCTCACGGTGACCTGCTACACAGTAATCCAAATGTTATCCCTATACAGTATGAGAATTATTTTTTATTGTCTATTAACAAAGATATTTACCAAATACAACATAATTTGGTTAACCATTACCCAAGAGCATACAAAGTATACTGTAAGTAAGAAAGAAAGGATAGAAAATGTTTTTTTGTTGGCCAAAGTCAAAACATCTTCCTTTAGTTTTTTCCTGTCTTTTATGAGCTTATTCAACAAGAGAGTTAAATAAGCTCCAGCCCTGTGACTCCAATATTAAATAAAAAAGGTGATAAAATGTTTCATTATGGTCAGTTGAAGATAATTGTTTTTTACTGTTGGGCTGCAGTACTTTAAGTATTGATAATGACTGATTAGACATGTAGATAATGTTTCTCTCAAACCTTGATAACTTTGTCACCTACAGTAGAACCTCCAGTTTGGAGAAGCAGACAGGGGTAACAAAACAAGGTTTAAACTAAACTAAACTAGGTTAACTGTTGTAAACAAAGTATGAAAATGTATGTAAAACAATTTAAAACATTTGTTTTTCTGGCTCCCAACTAAACTGTTGTAACATTAAAATGTAAAGTCAATAGAGTAGCTGTTGTAAACATTGTTGTTGTTGTCTTTAGCTGTCTGTCCTGAGTATCCAGTGCGAGTTAGGAATACGCTTCTTAGACCTGAGGATCGCCAAGAAACCAGGAGGAAGTCAAAAACTGTTTTTTGCCCATGGAGTTTACACTCTGGTGGCAGTCAAGGTAAACACAGGAGCATAAGTGCAGATCACCAAATGCTAACTAACACTTCTGGCCACTATTTCTCTGCCCAACACAGACACAAATGAAACTGCAGTATTTCTATGTTCACACATGCACAGCTTCGCCGAGCCGTTCAGACTTTTGAACTGGACTACTGTCCTTGTCCGTGTTTACTTTGTATTTACTTTTATGTCTTGGTTGAAAAGAAGGAAAGAGAAGTAATGTTAAACTTGACTTGAACTTACTTACTAACTAATAATAAAGTCTGGGAATTAAAAAAAGTGTCTGTAACCATTATTTCAAAGTCACACAAACATTATTCTTTTTATTTGAATATGTTTTTTGTAACATTTGCTTCCCATTTGCTTTATTATTTCTGGGAACATAGTTTTTGATGGAAAAAGCATCTTGCCTGTGTTTTTACAGGAGGCCCTGGAGGAGCTGGCTGCTTGGCTAAATGCTCACCCCAGAGAGGTGGTCATCCTTTCCTGCTCTCATTTTGAGTCTCTAACTGACAGTGACCACAGCGACCTGGTGCAGTACATCATCAGCCTGTTCGGACCCAAACTCTGCTCCTCACAGGTGATGACCTCAGCACACCCCTGTACCTCACATGATATTGGAAAACCATTTGTTGTTTTTATGTCAGGGTTGGAAAACATAAGGTATTTTGCCATTTCATGTTAAAAGTTGGAAACTCACTAACCTGTGATGGACCAAGGAAAAAGAGATATAGACACATAGGGTAAAACTTCCTCCATGTTTCCAAACAGAAAAGAGTCCACATGTGGAGATGCGGAAAACAAAGTTTCACACAACAGATTATTAATAATGATTTGTCTTTTTGGTGTTCAGTCTTTGTTTTGTGTGTGCAGGAGCATCCCACTCTGAGCTCATGCTGGCTCAGAGGCCAACAGCTCATTGTGTCCTATGACAACCTGCAGATGGTGCAGGAGCATCCCCAGCTCTGGACTTCAATACCATACTGGTAACAAAATATAGTATGAAATATATTATACAGGACTATATGAGAGTAGATCACATTAAGCATTTTGGAGTTTCCCTGTATATGTGCCTGTCTGGTGAATGTGACTGCTCCCTCCCAGAATAATACAGAGAGCACAAGCTTATGTCCAGCATTAACAGAGTAAGGCTGTAGTCCCCCATTCCCACTCATCACTAACTGTCGGTGGAGGACGTCCGGTGATATCAAATAACCACTGTCACAGCATATGTCCCTCAGAAAACCCAGAAGACTCATTATTTGGACTGAAGTATAACTTTTATCTCTATTGGACAACTGTTCAGCTATAAGCTAATCTGTACTTGCACATATGAATAAGGATCAAATAGTTGCTCATGACACACATATATCTTAACAGTTTCTTCTTTTAAAAGCAGGACTAGGGTTAGGGGATAACAGATTATTGATCAGAAATATGCCCCTGGCCGGTGCCACTGAATTAAATCCAAATTACAGTAATTAAAGTCCTTACCTGACTTCATGTCTTTATCCCCAGGTACGCAGACAGCCCAGACCCTCTGCATGTCATCCAGTACCTGGAGGAGCAGCAGAGCACAGGAAGACCAGGTAGGTCTGTTTTTAGAGTGGGGCCTGGAGACCCAGTGAGCCCATGATCTGAGACCTGAAAGTGTTTCCTTTTGAATTGTGCTGGCAAATGTCACAAGTGCTGTTTGATGATTTAGATAAAAATTATTTAGGTAAACTTAAATGGTAGAAAAGCCTTGTCCTCGGAAAATCCAAATTTTCACTACACACAGTTCAACATCACATTGCATATTTGAGTAAAACTCTAAATTTACAGCCAAATTCAAAGCGCATTAAAAAAAAACTGGGGACCTTGCTTCTGATTAAACCTGTGTTTCCAGTGGGTTTCTTTGTGAGTGGTCTGAACTTGACCGAGGACCTGGCCTACATCCTGCTCCACCCGTGCCAAAACCTGAGGAGGATTACAATAAAGGGCTTGCCGCTGCTGCTGCGCTGGACCAATCAGCAGTGTCCAGGACCTCAGGGAGGTGGGGTCAACATTCTGTGCTCGGATTTTGTCAACCTTAGCCACTTCTGCTCCATTGTGATTGGCCTCAATCGCAAACTGCTGGATTCCACTGCTGCACTTTAAAGGGAACTAGGACAATACAAAGAATAATGTTTGCACTGTAATGTCTTTTACATTTTTATATTGTATATGATAATTGTGCCTGTTTATGATTATTGATTGAATATTACATTTTATTATGTTCTGAGCTATGCTGTTTGGTTTAGTCCAGACTTTGTTTTTCTTTGAAGGGCAATGTAATAAAAGCCTAAACTACCAGTTTTCTTGGTACTTTTATTGTAGCATGGGAGAGTGGGAACGGTTGCAATGTGGGGCAGTTGCAACATTTGACTTTGACAATTTAAGTCCAAATTGTAAGTATATTTTATGTACACATTACAACAGTGCGGCTGGAGCAAACAGTGTCTGTAATGAAAAAAATTTCAATGCCGTATTTGATGGAATGATTTTTGTCTCCTAACTTAGGTCAGTGTTACACCATGTTAAGTGTTTAACTGTCTCCAGGTCGTGTATTGATGGTCAATAAACTTCTCCTGCCTAGGATCTTTGACCATAATTTTTCTCAAATGAAGTCACTAGTTTCAGGCTCCAGTTGATCATGGTCTTTAGTTTCGGCTGCTGGAGGCTGGTGCTCTCTTTGAGGAGCAGTGTGTTTGACCTCTGCAGCCTAGGTCCAGAGCCCAGCCTTTATTTTCAGAATAAGAAATGATCGCTGCACACAATCAGCTACGAACTCTCATTTTCCACACATGTTTATTCAATGCAGTTTAGTGTTTGCATACAAGGAGAAACCATCTTAAGAGCTAACAGTGGTATTGAATGTGGCTCTGATGCTACACACCATTCACTTAGCCTTTTATAGCTGTAGTGCATTTACTGTTTTAATATCAAATTCAAGTAAAAAGAAAAACATTTCAGGAGTAAAGTTTTAACAGTGCATAGACAAAGCCTAATCACAGATATTCCTCTTTGACTTTGGTCTGCTCATTTCAATTACCAATCTGGCTTCAGAAGATCTACAAACACATTTACACATATTTCTGTGTTGTGTGTTAAAAAATAATAAATTGCTAACTATTTTTAAAAGCATTCATATTACACTGAAAGTCAAAGGAAGAATTTATTAAAAAAATAAATATCCCTTTGTTAAAGCTGAATAACAGCTTCCCATGTGACAAAGCAGGAAAGGTGTAGTTATGGATTGGATGCTCAGAGAAGGTTTATCATTCTTAAAATACCTTTTCAAATTGTTTCAGTCTTTAGTACATTGTCCCGTCCTGTCCACACAAAGAAAATGAAGTACGTGTGCAGTTAAAGCCTGTGTTCCTCCTGAATACATCAGAGGGATAGACATTTGGTGTATGACATGGTAAACCTGATTTTATTTGTATTTTTGATAAAGCTTATTAACCTGAGTTTCATTTTCTGACATTATTATGGCTTCTTTAAGCTGATGGAATGGTCACATTTAGGGCCCAATATGGCTTTTGAGGCTGGTTTTACCTGAATTTAAGACATCTACGGCAACAATAATCACCAAAATACCATTAAGACTAATAAACAGTAACTAAAAATCAGTGATTAAAAAAAAATATTTACATGACACCTCATACTGTGTTGTGTATTGCTTAAGGTAGTGATGTTGAACCAAAGGCCACACTAGTTAAATCTGGAATAAAACGTTTAGGTTTATACTGTTTGTCTGATTAACAGGATTACCTATTATTCTTTTCTTAATATACTCCAGGGGCCAAAATTATGTATTTGCATGATGGATGTAACTGAGCAGATACTTAAAGGTCCCTTATGCTGCCTTTCGATCATTATTTATTTTAAATTATATTTCCTGGTAGAGGAAAATTTTAAAATTTTATTTAAAATCTAATTTAAAATTTAATTAGTTTTTAAAATGCCCTGCATTTAATAAAATGTTCACAGCGTGTGAATGAAAACGCATTCTGGTCTCTACCTTTAAGCCCCTCCCCTCAAGCCCAGTGTCCTCTCCACTGTTTTGATTGCTCCGCAGCAGGACCTCCTGACCCTGGACCTTCCCAAACCCTTTTCTCATTGGTCGAGTGTGTTCAAAAATTGAACCAACGAGGCTCCTGGGCTGGAAACCTTTGTGACATCACAAAATCTGTTAAATCCTGGTGCAGCTGCAGTGAGTCTTTGATATAAACCTAAGGGTCTGTCTAAGTAAAGAAAAGGAAAGTGAAAAAGCAGAAGAGAGGTGCTGTGGGACAGAAGTGAGTCTATGAGGTGGAATGGTAGCTGTTCTCAACGCACAACACGATGTAGGAGTTGGAGCAGCTGCTGGAGCTCTGCTGCAGGAGGCTGCCACTCTGCAAAGACGACGCCATGCCGGTCAGGGTCGGCTCGCCCACCCTCCATGTCTCACAGTAGCTGTCAATGTTGCGCTGGCCCAAGTTGGTGGAGCCGTGCCAGACCATCTTCTCTGGCCTGAAACAAACATTAGACTTGTCTATCTGCTGTCACTGTCATCAGAACACAGTTGTTTAGGGGCTCACCAAGTGCTGTCTGTCAGAACGTTCTTTCCATCAAACGAGTAGATGGGAATGTTATCCTTCATCCTGCCGTTTTTGAAGATGTCATCCCAGCTGTCAAACAGGACCTCGTCCTGAGTGGGATCAGAAAATTATCAGAAAAACAATCCTATGTTTTTTTCCAAGTCCTGTTACTGGCCTGTTATATCAAAGTTGAACCACTAGATGGAGCAGTGACTAGGGGTCAAACAGAAGTCTCCTTTGCCTCATGGTGTTACAGTGATATGTAACTCAGGGCTTTGCAAAATGCTCAGGTGATGCTTTGGGGATACACTGAATGTTACTGTGTGACCATTTGCCTGTTTTAAACTTCTAAGGCATTATTGGTAAGTATGTATTTCAATTTGTGTAACTCATTTGTGTAGAATTGTTGACATTTCAGTTTTAAGGATTGGCATGAATGTCATAAAAGGCTCAGTTTTGTGTTTTTGTCAGTTATTTTAATTCTGCTTTAAACTCACATTCCTACAGGTTTGGGTAGACCTCTAGTGCTGACGTGAGCCCTTGGCCATGGTCAAACCGACCTCTGTTATGACTGTTCATGTGTATAAATGAACACACCTTGAGGTTGACTATGGGCAGGCTGTCCCTGTCAACACTGCGGACGATGCTGTTAAGATCCTGGAGCTTGGCTGATAGGAAAGCTCGGAATGTCCCCTTAATGCCTATGGCCTGGGCCTGGATGAAGCACAGCAGGTCTGCTCGGTGGATGCCCCGCATGGCTCCAGTCTGGGGGCTGTTCAGGGCAATCAGGTGGAGCTGCACATGACAGCAGACAAGTTCACTCAGAGGATACAAAACTTTAATCTCCCTTAAACAGCACATGGTAAGGTAGGTTTTACTTAATGTCACAATTTGTGAACTGTTGAATTTATTGTTTCTATAAACTGCTTCAGAATGAACGCAGATCATTTTCCCACTTGTTGAAGTTCAGATGTACATCTTGTGATTTATTCAAGTTAAGTATATATGTAGATGTTTATCACAAGAACAAGAAAAGCTCTGAGAAGAGGTTTGCATTTTTTTTTTACATTTCAGTTCTATTTGTGTTTTCAGACAATTTTCTTTACATGTGGTCTTTTCCAGAGGAATCTTCAACTCACCCCTGGTCCAGAGGTGTGATGGTGCACCGGGCTTTGGGCGGCAGAGGTGGGCCTGTATGGTGGTCTCTGAGGGGTCACTGGGTAGCGGCTGTCGGGGTAGTAAGTTCGATCCTGCGTGTACCTGCCATCTGGTTGGTTAATCCGGTCTGTGTAACTGGGGAATCTGGGGTCTGTGGGTGCTGGGTAGTGCGGGTTGGGTTGGGAGGGGTGGTGAGAGTTGGGGTAGTAGCGGGGGTCCGGCTGGGCTGGTTGATAGGGGTCAGGCTGGGCTGGTTGATAGGGGTCAGGCTGGGCTGGGGGCAGCGGGTGTATGTTTGAGTGATGGTCCGGAGAGTAGGGGACCGCTGGAGGGGGCTCCACAGCAGCGACCTCATTAGCCTAAGTTTGAAAAGAGGTCTGCTTTACGAATAGAGAATAAACCAATTTATGATTTGACTCATAAAAGTCTACTTACGTCTTCATTTGGTAAAGGAATGTAAATCCCAAGCTGAAAAATAGAGAAGTCAATAAAAAAAATTCCTGTTGATGAGAAAGCACATACAGTAGAAGAGGACAGGTCTGCTGTGGGATGTCAGTGAAACCATTGTTTAACTGGCTTCTTTTATTTTAATTTGTTTGAGGCCAGTTGGAGGTCCAATAGTGAGACTCTCACCAAGGTTGAGACACTGAGTTAAGAACAGATTATACAGTGACTACACCTGGACCTGGCGAACTCCATCTCGGACCCGCATGTAGAGATCGGTCTGGTCTAAGATGTAGACCAGCGAGCCTTCAGGCTGCCGTCTGGCTGTGGCAGTCATCGTGTCATAGGAGCGCAGCACTGTCACCTGCAAACAGAGCCTCATCAGAGCAGTGCACAGGAGAGAGAGCTCATATGAGTCAGCCATCCATAAAACAAAGCCCTAAGACTTCATAAGACCGTCCACAGTAAAACGCAAATTCAGTGACAATTAACTTATTTAAAGGAGATGTGTAATAAAAACACACTATACATGAGCACGTCCAATATATCCAATATGTCCTGAAAAGTTTTAAAAGTCACCAGCGTCGAATTGAGGGTGTTGTAACATGGTGGTTGGTGGACAGAGAACACTCCTCACAAGTCTACTGGGAGCCAAGTTGTGAGGAGCGCATGCAAAGCAGGTAATACTGGTGGTGGTACATAGTGAACCATGGCCTCTAGTACAGATTACAAACAAAGAAGGCACCATCAAGTGATGTTATTTGGTACTACACATAGAGACATTGGTTTGAAATTCACAAATGAAACATTGCACTGTGAATTCATAAAACCTCTGCAAGAAATTCACAACATGTGCAAATCAAAACACACATTCAAATGGCCAACAGCAGCATCAACTCCACAACACCAGCTGCAATTTAATATGACAACCAGCACCAACAAACACATGCTTGACAAACATACAAAACAGGCAGCATTGAGAAGAAGAGCTAGAATATACTATAATAATAATAATAATAATAATAATAATAATCTATAATAATAATCTGTATTTTTATATAGTTCTTTTACACCTACTGTTGTAGGCACTCAAAGCACTATCATTTATTGACTAACACTAATAACCCTTAATAAGTAACAATCACAGTTAAAAATAGTACATAAATTAATTAACTACACACTAAATTATCATTATTTTATATATTTTTTTAATTGTAATTGTTACTTATTCCAAGGAAGTCTCCATCTATTTGGCCTCCATTACTCTTTTGGCAAACTGTCTGGTGCCTCAGGAGGGGGAAGCAGTACCCTGCCAACACTGTTTACAGTGAAAGTGGAAATCTGCTGACTTCAACTGTGAACATTGTTGGGCAGTGGAAGGATCTCCTCAACCCAACCGAGACGTCTTCCGTTGAGGAAGCAGAGGCTCAAGGATCAGAAATGGACTCGTCTATCACCCACGCTAAAGTCACCGAGGTAGTTAGGAAGCTCCTTTGTGGCATAAGATACGCCCTGAGTACCTCAACTTTCTGGATATTGTGGGACTGTCGGCAGAATCGCGGGGCGGTTAGGGACAGTCCCTCTGGACTTGGTTTGCATTGCAGGCAGTAAGTAAGACCTGTTCCCAGTGCATGTTGGACTCCGGCAGGGCTGTCCTTTGTCACCGGTCTTGTTCATTATCTTTATAAACATGTGCCAAATGAGAGTGTATTTGCATGTTATAGGGGAAAAGTTTGTTAGTTTTAAGGCTTTTCACCATAATGCCAGAGTTGTAGAGACGACTGGGATCAGAAGCAGTTGTGGTTTTTGAGCATTATATTCATTGATGGTAAATCTGCCTGTGAAAGTTTATTGGAATAAACTAGTTCCAGTTGAATCCATAAGCAGTTTTGTGGTGGTTTTATCCATTTCGCTGGATATTGTAACTGCTTTGCAATATGGTAGTAAATCAAATTTGGTGCCTCTAATCAGCCATTTGTTTCATTTGTTTGTAATGTGGAAAGTTTGATTTTTGCTTTTTTATTTTTCCAGAAGTGTGTTGTCAAAGAGTCAAGTGATTGAAACCCTTTGGTTGGGGGTGTGACCGGAGTATTTGAGAATAAATTATTTAATTTGAGTAAGATTTTTATTTTAATTGATGCAATGTGTCCGCTGAGTGAAAATGGCACATTTTGTCAAGTGTATAAGATTTTCTTCAATTGTTTTAAGGAGAGGGATATGATTGAGGGAGAACCAGTCTGACAGCCTGGTGGACAGCCCAAGTACCTGATATTGCCTTGGTGAAATGCAGGGAGTGAATCCTGAGCTGCAGAATCTCAGGCCTTGTATGTGAGTGGGAGAACGGTTGATTTTTTCCAGTTAATTGTAAAGTTTGATATGACAGAAAATGTTTTAATAATGTTGAGTGTTTGGTGCAGACTGTTGGGGGTTTGTAAATAGAGAAGGATGTCATACATACAGACTGATTTTGGTCACTGATGTTAGTCAAAGATATGTATTCCTTGAATGTGGTTAATTTGGTGTATTTCTGCTGCGAGGGGTTTGATAAAGAGTGCAAATAGGGACGGAGAAATCTTACCCTGTGCAGTGTAAAGGTGGGTGAGGTGATACCGTTAGATGTGACTGTGGCTTTGGGTGAGCTGTAAACTGTCTTATTCCAAAGGATCAATGACTCCCTGAAGCCAAACTTGTGTAGTGTGTGAAGTAGAAATGACCAGTTAACTTTCTCAACGTCTAGAGATGTAATGATAGTTTTGTTGTTTAATTTTTGTGAGAAATTGATAAGATTGTGTCGTCTACAGAGATTGTCAGAGGAGTTTCTATTTTTAATGAATCCTGTTTGGGTTGGGGTGGATTAGAATTTGTGAGGTATTAGACGTACATAAATCTAATGCAGGCACAGTCTATTTCAGTTTTCAATTCAATTCAATTCAATACTTTATTGCCATACAACTGAGGCTCCGTCTGACTATTTCCAGGACTTAGTTCCACTGGTTGTGAAATTACATGAGTGAGATGGTAACAGCGACATGCAAATAACAGTACTTACCCCTGAATAGTGTCCAGGTAGACCAGGTGCTCCAGGTGGTCCTGGGGGGCCGGGAATACTAATGGCTGTCAAATAAAACAGTCAAATGAGCTCAGGTCAAATGAGCTCAGGTCAAATATTTTGATCTTTTTTGATCTTTTGGTCTGAATTACTTTCCTGTCAATCAAATAAGCTTGAGTTTGGCAAACAAAGAGTTCCTTTTCGGTGTGAAGGCACACATGGGGATGTTACAAGATACAAGAAACCAAGATGGCTACAGATGTGTTTAGAATCCAAAAGCATGCTTTAATATTTTAAAGAAGGGTATGAATTGACAGAATCCAAAGTCTGAGGCCACTTACTCCACCCTGTGGTATGTGCTCGACAGCTCTGTGTTCTATGGATTATTTTACTAAGCAACAGTCTACAAGATTCACTGACTCTGGGAAGTTTTCTGTAAAATCACATCAATCATTTTATTAATTTTCTCAGTCAAAGACAGGCCCCCTGTTGTCATGACAACATGTTGTAGTGTGAAACCAAAAGCTGGATCAAATGGATACAGTGGAACAGCTTCGGCTCTGACTTTCAGGTGAAGATGCCTTTCTTTCTATGGCGTTGGCAACTTACTCTGTGTACCCCGATGGTCTATGGACAGGGTTGGTCCTGGAGGTCCGGGTGGCCCTGGTGGTCCTGGTTGACCATCATAGCCTCGTCCTGGAGGACCAGGTGGTCCTGGATGTCCTGGTGGGCCAATGATGGAGTCCCCTTTAGGGCCCTGAAGAAGAACACAGACAATTAAATCAGATTTAATATTTGTGTTGCAGAGCCAGAGAAAAACAATATCATGTACCGGAGGTCCAGGCACTCCTGGAGATCCAGAACCACTTGATCCATAGCGAGGGTCGTAATATCCTGTGGCTGGCTCTCCTTTCTCTCCTTTAAATCCAGGTTCTCCTTTAAAGTGACCCTGGACACAGGTTATTGAAGATTATTGAAAGAATGTATTTTATCAGAACTATCAGAGCTTGTTTTAATGTTGGTGCTTTAACCGTTACCATCAGTGAGTAGATGTCAAACTGTGACTCTCTTCCTTTAAAATAGAAACTTTATCAGTTTACATTTTACACATCAAAATATGAATATTGTTAATGCAATGAGATAAATACAGTAGGTGTAGTACCTGGGACTCCTGGCTCTCCCCGCTCACCTTTGTCTCCTTTTTCAGCTACTCACAGAAGAAATGTGCTTTAAATTATACATTTCTACAGAATAACTGTTTTATAGGACGTTTTGGGCTTGAGGTAGAAAGAGGCAAATAAAAAAGTTATATCATGAATAAAAAAAGATATTCAGTCTGGTTTAGACTTACCTATGAAATACCTCGAGTTGTCGTCATAGCCCTGAAACACAAAAGACACCTCCATACTTCCATACAAAGTGTATTAAAACATCAAAAGACATATTTGCATATTGTAACTCACAGTGTGTGAGTTGACCGAAGCTCCAGGGGGTCCAGGAGGGCCTGGGGGCCCTGGTGGGCCGGGAGACCCCTGAGCACAAACAGACACTCAGTAATGCGTAGGCACACTGCCCCAGGGCAGCTATAAAGGGCAGGAGGGGGCAGTAGAGGACAGTGGAGACCAGGGGAGGACAGTAGAGGACAGTAGGGGACAGAAGAGGACATTAGAGTACCAGTATAGGACAGGAGAGGACAGAAGAGGACATTAGAGTACCAGTATAGGACAGTAGAGGACAGTAGAGGACAGAAGAGGACATTAGAGTACCAGTATAGGACAGTAGAAGATAGTAGAGGACAGTAGGGGACAGAAGAGGACATTAGAGTACCAGTATAGGACAGTAGAAGACAGTAGAGGACAGTAGGGGACAGAAGAGGACATTAGAGTACCAGTATAGGACAGTAGAAGACAGAAGAGAACATTAGAGTACCAGTATAGGACAGTAGAAGACAGTAGAGGACAGTAGAGGACAGAAGAGAACAGTAGGAGACAGAAGAGGACATTAGAGTACCAGTATAGGACAGTAGAGGACAGTGGAAGACGTATAGAACAGGAGAGACCAGTAGAGGACAGTGACGGACAGTAAAGGACAGTAGGAGAGAGGAGGACAGTAGATTACCAGTATAGGACAGTAGAAGACAGGACAGTAGGAGACAGAAGAGGACAGTAGATTACCAGTATAGGACAGTAGAAGACAGTAGAGGACAGTAGGAGACAGAAGAGGACAGTAGATTACCAGTATAGGACAGTAGAAAGTAGGGGACAGTGGAGGCCAGAAGAGGACAGTAGAGGACACTAGGAAGAGTGGAGGACAGTAGGGGACAGTAGTGGCCAGTGGAGGACAGTGGATGACAGTATGGGACATGATACTCACATGGGTGGAGTATCCACTGCTGGAATCTCCTTTCTCTCCTTTCACTCCGTTCAGCCCTGGACGTCCCTGCACACACACACACACACACACACACACACACACACACACACACACACACACACACACACACACACACACACACACACACACACACACACACACACACACTTTAGAGGACTCTCTGAGGGCCCACGGTTCCACAGGAGGAGCAAGGGGACGCACAGTAATAGACCTCCTACAATCGTTAGTGTAAATATTATAATATTTATATTTGAGGAAATAATGCCATTCTGTGTTGTCTTTTCTTTCCCTGAACCAAAGGCAAAACACTGAGCATTTTAAAGAATGATCACAGTAAAGGCTGCGATAAAAACACACTTCAGTGTGTTCCAGTAATAATTCAGCTGTACTTTATAGGCAATATTAAAATGATTCCCATTTACAACCACTACAGTACATGTCTGTGAAGGTTCTCAGTCATCCAGGTCATCTTGATGTGAGAGTCGTTTAAGGCTCAGGTGAGTCGTTAGTGACACTGTTCCATTCAGGTGTTGTTGTAGTTCTAGAGTCAAACTGTTTTGATTTAGGTTTCAAAACACTGTTGTAAATACTAGGCAGCATGAATGTGAGGCCACCTCCACTGTTCAGATAGGACTTATACATTTTCACAAAAATGGCTTCCTTCACACCTCCTTCACACAGGAAATTTATTTATAAGTCTCCTGGAATTAGAGACAAAACCAGATGCTTTTGTTTTAACCTTTTCCACTGCAGTACATCTAAAATAATGTCATTTTGGCTCCTATTTATTGGAAAGTTTTAGATAGTATTCAAAAAGGAAACCTATTCTGAACATGTTCTGATTTATTGTCAGTGTCCATGCCCATAAATGCATCATCTGTGTGTTCCACTTGCTTCGAGCCAGTGTTCATGTGTTTCCAGCAGGCACTCACCGGTCGGCCTGGGAACCCGATCTCTCCTTTTGGACCCACAGCACCAGCTGGGCCCTAAGGAATGATAAACATGTTAAAACAGGGCCAGGACACCACAGAGATGTGACCAGAGAAGAAGTACGTACGGGAGGTCCCACTGGTCCAGGGAGGCCTGTGTCGCCCTGTAACAGACCCAGCACACACCCAGCGTCACTGCATCATCATGTGTTTTTTCATAAGGCACTGATAATTTATGATTAGACTGATCTTTACCGGTTTTCCAGCCAGACCCCCTAGGTACATTGGCCTTCCATCATGCCCCAGGATGATGCCGGGCTCTCCCTTCTCCCCCTGAATCGCAACCAAGGGGTTAATGCAAATGCCTTAGTGTATATGATTTATGTTGGAGAGATATAAATACCTTAGGGGCATATCCTGCAGGGCCTGTGTCTCCTTTATCTCCCTTTTCCCCTGCTGGCCCCTATAATAAAACACATCCGAGTCATGTGTTTTGGTGTACATTTAAGACGTGTCTTTCAGTAATGGGACCTACCTGGAGTCCTGGTTGCCCCAGAGAACCAGTTCTTCCCTGAAAATATTAAACAAATGGTTAAACAGTGAATAAGAAAGAAATGAGCTCAGATAAAGGTAGATCTTTGGGGTCCAAAGGGCAGCACTCACCTCCCACCCTTCAGTCCAATAAAGGTCGTTATACTACAGCAAGACAAAGTTAGGCTCGTTAGTGTGTGAGCGACTGGCCAGCAGTGGCAGTTAGTCAATATCAAAATGAATTAGTGGATGAGTTATGAGTGTGCAGTGATGCTTCTTTAATTTATCTCTGTGTCAATTGTCTGCACAGAGCCGGGACTCACCTCGCCCGCTGGTTGATGGATTATCTGTCCAGGAGGTCCAGGAGGGCCTGGAGGTCCAGGTGGGCCACCTTCTCGTCCTGGTAAACCCTGCACCACAAAGACACACTTAAATAACAAGGACTATGAGCAAATGATATGATTCTGATATTAAATCAGTCAGACTCACCATTTCTCCTTTCAGTCCTCTTTCTCCTTTTACTCCCTAATGACACAAAAATACAGCTTTATGAGCTGTGATAAACCTGGACATGGTCATTATAAAGTCAGATAAAGAAATCCTACCGCCTGCCCAGGAAATCCATCCAGGCCTGGTATCCCAGGAGGACCTCTGGGACCCTCTGCTCCCTTGTCTCCATGGGTACCAGGTAAACCAGGCTTACCCTGGAAAAGAGCATTATATGAGGTGTCTGCAGTCATACACTGGTGTGTTAGAGTCCTCAGTCAGGTGTACTCACAGGCAGACCTGTAGTCCCAGGAAGACCCTAGAAGACACTGACGCATGAGACAGTGCAGTGACATGAACAGGAAACATTTATTTAAGTGATGTACATACCTGAGGACCAGGAGGACCCCTCAGACCTTCCAGCCCGTTGTTCCCCTCGTATCGATCCTGTGAGACATTCAAGTGATCAGGACTCACCACAGCCGCAGGACCTGTTCCTTTGGGACAAAACCTGGCTGACAACTGGAGTCCTAGTCTAATTTAAAGATTTATTAAAAACACCTTTTCTGTCTCAAAATGTAAAATTGTATGCAGCAATATTACAGAATGAAACTAAAAGAAAAGATGGAAATGTAATCAGTGTTGGATGGATACTGGTGAGTTTTTACTCACGTAGTTGCTGTAAGGGGAACCTGGTGGCCCCGGTGGTCCAGGTGGACCTGCAGGCCCTCTTGGTCCCATTGGACCTGGAAGCCCTGCCAGCCCAGTCTGCCCTGAGTCACCTGGCTTTCCAGGATCACCCTGGGAACCCTGCAATAACAGAGAAATAGTTTGTGTTTGCATATGAATGTTGGCACAAATGTAGTGTTGAAGATGATGAATCACTCAGCAATGAATGAAATACAGACAATAAGACGTTGCTTGGTGGTTTGTTTGACCCACAGTCAATCAGAACTAGTCTTTTCTGGTGTGAGAGGTGTCAGTAGATCAGGGTTTGAGCAGAGACAACTAATGCAGACAGATCCGTGCTGTGGCATTTAACAAACACATCACGTACAGGTTTATCACTGGGTCAACAGGATTTTAGATTCTCAAAGCTTTGCCAACTGGTGGCACTGCTCTGTCTAATTGAAAAACTTTGATCAATCTGAATTAAAGCAACACTATGTCACCTTTGACCAGGTAAAAGAGTGGTCAGTGTGCACGGTCCTAGTAGACATTTTATTTCATTTGCTGCGGAGGAACAGCAGTGGATAAACAGTCTTTTGGCTTTATCTGCTCTTTTGTTTTTTTGTTAAGTTGTTAATGGTGTTTAAGACTATGGGACTTGTCTTCTAAAAAGTGATGGAAATGAGGTTAAGAGTGCAGATGTGCCAGTGCAGTGTTTCGGCTACACTCCAGTCTGGTACAATGTTAGGCATGTTAAATGGTGGCAAAATAGGAAGTGAAGATTTTTGCAGCGCTCTATGAGAATTGGCCTGTATTCACAAAGATTTTGAATTTATCATGTAAATAGGCAATTTTTTTTAAGTTATACAAAACACAACAACCTCCAAGAAGCCAAAAAAATGAAAACGTCTGTTGGTACAGTTATTTTACAGTTAAAAGTCCGTCCCTATACCCTCCTCACAAGAACACAAGACAGGTTGTGAATTATCTTTATTTGGACCTATTCCTCATTTATATGCTAAAATCTTTGAAAAAAAACTAAATTTTCAAAGACTGCAGTCACTAGAAGCTACTTGTGACACTGGGGCAGGAGAAACTTACCTCTAGACACAGAAAAGTTAGTGGAGAAATGGAAACGTAATGTCTAGATAGACAGAGACATGCAGCTGTGAGGACAGTTCCACTGAGTACCTGAGACCCATTACACACCGTAGAGGATGGAGTAAAGTAAGAAAAGAGGCCGGTGAAAATGTTGGAGTCCTGGGCCTCTGGCTGAAGGAGAGCAAACACCAAAAGGAGCTCAGGCACCACTTACAATTAAAATACATCTCATTTTCTAATAATGTACAGTCACACACACCAGGGTCTCATTGTTACTCACCTTTTCCCCTGCTGCTCCTGGAAGACCCAGCTCAGCACAGTCACCCTGAGAGATAAACCAGACACATTTCACACTGACACAACTGAAGTAATGATGGAGCTGAAAGTTCTATTGTCCAGACAACAACAGCTGAGTGGTGTGGAATAAAGGAAGAATAGAGGTTTTTATTTAAGAATAAAAAATAAATAAAACATAAAAAAAACAACAACCTAGGCCTCCTATTCCTGTCACCACTAGAGCTGTCCCCTTCATCACCACTGGGAATTCTAGAGGGGCCGGAAATGCCAGTGAAAGAGCCCCTATGCTTTCTGAAACAACCCAGGGCCACCCATCAAAAACACCTCGTGTAATGAGGGGGTGAGCAAAACTGCTTTCCAGGACGGACATAAAAGCCCAGTCCGTCTGCTCCTTTATTACCCCAAACAGGCCCTACCAGGGGGCATATCAGCCAAACGCCAAACACACTGGACAACGTGCCAAAGACCCCCTTGAGTAGGTGTCCAACCGAGGGCAGGACCAGAACATATCTGACATACAATGGGGTGACTGGGGTGAAGGTGAATGAGCATTTGTGCATAATGTGTATACATTTGTATGTGTTCAGGACACCTTGAAAATGAGATGATAGAGGCTATCCATAAATAAGAAAAATCTTCTTTCTTGACAGCTTTATTACACTTAGCGTATTTTGGGAGAAATACCATTGTGATTGTGACTGATGTCTGTTCTGTTCTCTTACAAAATCTGAGACACCAAGAGAGATTTACAACATTTCAAAAAGAAAAGCGAAGAGCTGCTGTAGGGGTGACCCCCAATAGCCATGTTTCGAATTACACATACATGCAGCCCTGCTCTACTGTAGAACAACGTTGCAGATAAATAATTTAATAAAAAAAATAAACACTTTAAATTTTCAAATGAGGAAAGTTTGTCGTTATATTTTTGTATTACTTTAGAAATCTGGATGTTGTGCACGCACAGTTTCCACTTTGGTGTGGATCTGATCGGTTCAAATGCATTTGACTCCGGCATCAAAATACAACTTCTTAGAATCAGTGCGGAGCGGACCGGTGCGGAGGGGACACTGTGTAAATTGTTTCATTGAAAACGTTACATATTTGCCACGGACTGCGTGGTGGAGCGGATCCACATGCAATGGAAATGGATTGATTCAACTATTAGTCGACTATAGGCAAGGGTTTCCAATTCTCATTCAACTATTAAAATCCTTAGTCGGAGGCACCCCTAAGCTGCTGGTACTTCAGAGTTCTGTGCAGACAGACCTGAGGACACTTTACCTTCTGTCCTCTGGGTCCAGGCTGGCCTGGTGCACCAGGGAGTCCTGGGGGTCCCTACATCAACACAAACACAAAAATGGCAAATTATGTGCATTTATATAGCGCTTTTTTGTACCCTTCTTGTGCACCCAAAGCACTTTACATCATGCTTCCATCACATCACACATTCACCTCTGGGGAAGACAGAGAAGGAGCTGCCATACAGACGGCTCTCCTTCTCTGACCACCACCAAACACACCTCCACAATCAGACACATTCATATGCCAGTGTCACAGACACTGGAGGCAAGTTGGGTCTTGCCCGAGGACACAACAGTATGAACACGGGAGAGCAGGAATCGAACCGCCAACCTTCCGGTTATAGGACGACCACTCAAATTAATACAAACTGCACAAAATCTCACTAAGAACACCCACAGGCAGACCCGGCACTCCATCCAGTCCAGGGGGTCCAGGGGGCCCGAAGGCCACTGGACCACTCGGGCCTAATGCCACTGATGTACCAGGAGGACCAGGAGGGCCTGGGGGACCTGGGTGACCACGGGGACCCTTGACAAAAGAGCAGTGAGCAGATAAAAGGTTAAAACTAAATTTCTCTTCATAAACAGCGTACATGTGATTCATATCTTACCCGCAGTTTGTCCAGGTCTGGGAATCCTGAGCCCTCCATGTCCAAAAATGTCTGAAAAACATCACCGTAACTTCTCAATGTGAACTCACGGAAGGTTTAAAAACACTGGTAAAATGCAACCTTTGAAATATTCAGGTTTTAAAGGAAACCATTCATAATATACATAACAACAATCTGTAAATAAAATGTTCCACTCAGTGGCTAAAGCTGTACATGTGTTCTGCGCTGCATTTAGGAATCTTTACAGTGGTCCATTCTGATCCTGGGACTAAACTTCAGTGGACCACCCTGAATATGTCCCTGTCCCATGAGCTGCTGTCTTTTCACTGAACATGTGCATATATTATGAACAGGTGTTTAGTTCTACAGGTGGATGTGCGTAGACACTGAAAAGGGCGTTCCCCATGTTCAGACTCACAGGGCGGTCCCCAGTGCCAGGCCCTGGGGGTCCTGGTAGTCCTGGGGGGCCTCTGGGTCCAGGTTGTCCCTCTCCGTGCTCTCCCTGAGCAGATGTGAAAAAGTGATAATAAATAATAAATATCAAATACAGTAAACACACTGATGCTACAGATGCCACCTCACCTTTTGTCCTTTGGCTCCAGGGCTGCCCTTACTCCCAGCAGAACCTTGGGGGCCAGGCGGACCCTGCCACAGACATGTTTGGTGAGAGTGAAATTATAGAATTGGATATAAAGTGTATGGTTTGTTATTGTCCTCTCTTGCTCTGATGAATGATAATGAATGACTCACGGCTTTCCCGTCCTCTCCTGGATCTCCCTGAGAACACACACATAACAGTTATTATAGCTGACCTGAATGGATAAAACATTCAGCACACGTACCGGTTCTCCATCTACTCCCGGGGGTCCTGGCTGTCCATCCAGACCCGATGATCCAGGTGGTCCCGCAGGTCCAGCCACCTGTTGCACCACAGAGCCATCCCCCAGACGGACCACCTCTGCGGCGGGTCCTGGAGGTCCGGCGGGCCCTGGAGGTCCTGTAGACCCACGATCACCTTTGTTACCAGGGTAACCGATGCCTGAACTGCCCTGGGGTCAGGTGACAGAGGTCATAAGAGCAACAATTATATTTTAATGAAATATTTTCAGAGATTTAATTTATACTTTTTTTTATTATTTTTATTATAATAATTTACTTTGAAAATTTACTGTAAACTAAAGTGTCCTCTAGGGATTAAAAAAGTCTAAAAATAAATAATAAAAAACTAAAACCCTAAGTAAAAAAAAAGGCAAACTAATGAAAATAGGTAACTACGTAAACACATACATACTGTGATATGCATAAAAAAGGAGTAAATGTCCAAACACACAAGCAGACTATAACCTATAAACCATCCCCTCCATAAATGTCCAACTTTTGTGTTCAGGGGAGACATAAGGAATGTGTGCACCACATTCTATTCCCCAACGACAAACTAAGTCAATAAAAAAAAATCCCATTTAAAATTTGTGGGGTGCGCTGGAGAGCCATATTGAAGGAAAGCCATGTTATTGGCATATCAGTGTGTTTAGGGCACTTCTTTACTAGGTCCAAAAAATTCTAGTGATGTTTGAGAGAATTACATGACATCACAAATCAAACACTATGCTTAAAAAGTTTGGCAAATTTTTAATGGCCCACTTCTGAAGATGATGAGCAAATTTGAGCTTATTCTGTCAAATGCCTTAGGACAAATTTGTAAAAGTAGGATAATGAAATCCTGCCAAAGATGGCTTACTTAATTCCAAGTCAGTTATCGTTGGTGTAATGTGTTTACATTTTTACAAGGTGCGCTGTTGAGCCCCATTTTCTTCGGTTTGTATGAATTGTTTTGTGGCGATCTTGAATTTTCTTTTAAATCTCACTTAATTCAAATGTATATTAGCCCAGCATTCTTACATTTATTATAGGATCATAAAGCATCACACTCACATCACTTGCTGTTAGGCACTGTTTACAAAATGCAGACCCAAATCTATTAAATTTAATTTCTGCCTCAAACTGTTTGATGAGACCTTTAGTTAAACCAGAATACTCCCACCAGAGCACGGGAAGAAAATGTAAACTCCACCCAGCAGTCAAACCCTGGCCCTTCTGGCTGACAGGCAGTGCCAGGTTTTTTTCTTTATTTTCTTTGTACAATCTGTAAAGCTGTTGGCTGTAGACATAACATGATATTGACCAAATCATAATAAACTAAGGACATTCAATGTTTCTAAATGATAAAAGATCAAAAACCCTCAAAGTCTTACCTTTGCACCTTTTTCTCCCTGAAAAGTAGAGAAGACATCAGAGTGAGTCACATAAGCAGAGCAGAATCACATGACTTGAGCATCCAGTCTCACCTTCAGTCCTCGCTCTGCTCCTGTTGTGGACAAACCAGAGCCAGAACTGGAGCCAGACTCTCCCTTTGGACCCACGAGGCCCCGGTCCCCCTTTGCACCTTTCTCTCCTCTGTCTCCTTTATCCCCTTTAGCCCCACTTGGACCTGAAAGAACGTCACATGACAGAGCTGATCAAGGCAGTTAACCTAAAATGTGTCTGCGGACAGAGCACTCCCATCTCTGAAGACCCTCACTTAACACGCTCTGAAGACCCTCACTTAACACGCTCTGAAGACCCTCACTTAACCATCTCTGAAGACCCTCACTTAACACACTCTGAAGACCCTCACTTAACCATCTCTGAAGACCCTCACTTAACCATCTCTAAAGACCCTCACATAACTCGCTCTGAAGATCCCTCACTTAACCATCTATGAAAACCCCTCACTTAACCATCTCTGAAGACCCTCACTTAACCATCTTTGAAGACCCTCACATAACACGCTCTGAAGAACCTTACACAACACGCTCTGAAGACCCTCACTTAACCATCTATGAAAACCCCTCGCATAACCATCTCTGTAGACCCTCACATAACCATCTCTGAAGACACTCACATAACTATCTACCATCTACATATATTCAATATATATATATATAATGTATTTTTTTCCATCTGTCCATAATTCCAAAAGTTGCTGGTGGACCTACAGTTGTTCAGAAGAGGCACATTAATGATAAAACCAGGACACAGTTTAAGGAGGCAATCAGGTTTAAAAATGCTTCATCAGGTCAAGTTGATGATTTGTTGAATTGTTATACTTCAGGTGTTTTAAATGTTATGGATGCCATTGCTCCTGTTAAGGTTAAAGTGATGAAGAGGCAGAAGGCTTCGTGGAGCAATGCTCCTTCTGTCAGGGCACAGAAAAGGGAATGCCGAAAAGACGAAAGAAAATGGCATAAATTGAAACTCTTAATTCATTACGAGGTATACAAAGAAAATCTGCATGTTTTCAAACAAACTTTGAAAAAAGCAAGAGAAATATTCTTCTCAGAGCTCATCAACAACAGCAGTAACAACTCATGTCCTGTTTGCTACAGTGAACAGATTAACAAATCCCCCAGGTCCATTTCCTCCAGAATTAGTTTCCACCACTAAATACAATGAGTTTGCATTGTTTTTCAGCGACATGGTTTAAGGCATTAAACATGCTACAGTCCACAGGTCATACAACAACACTGCAGCCTCCTCGGAGACACTTGGTTGGGTTAACACATTTTACACCCATTAATGACAGAACAATTGAACAAACTGTCTCCAGCCTGAGTTCATCCACCTGCTGCCTCGATGTTCTACCCACTAGATTTCTAAAATCAGTACTAAGCAGTTGTTACCACAACTCACTGATATAGTCAATTATTCCTTACAGTCTGGAACATTTCCAAGGGCCTTAAAAACTGCTGTCATTAAGTCGCTCCTAAAGAAGAGTAGTCTTGATGTTACAGTGATCAACAACTATAGGCCCATATCAAACCTGCCATTTTTAGGGAAAGTCATTGAAAAAGTTGTATATCAGCAACTTAATGACTTTCTATTACTTAACAACTGCTTTGATCTTTTTCAGTCAGGACTTTTCCAGAGTCAAAGGGATAATGTTTCAACCAAACTAATCCATGCTTTTATCTCCAGCAGGTTAGATTACTGTAATGGCCTGTTCACTGGTCTCTCAAAACGAGGGTTAAGACAGCTGCAGCTTATTCAGAACGCTGCTGCTCGGGTTCTAACTAACAACAGGAAGTACAACCACAACGGCAGTTTTAAAATCTCTGCACTGACTTCCTGTTGCTCAGAGAATAGTCTTTAAACAGCCCTGCTGGTTTACAAGTCTCTAAAGGTTTAGCACCAGAATATATTTCTGAAATGCTAGTAGCTTATGAGCCTCCTCGGACTCTGAGAACATCTGTGACAGGCCTTCTGCTCGTGCCCAGAGTTAGAACTAAACAGGGTGAAGCAGCGTTTAAGTTTCATGCAGCAAAATTTTGGAACAGCCTCCCAGATGAAGTAAAACAAGCCTCAACTTTAACAATGTTCAAGAAGAGGTTAAAAACCTTCTTTAGCTCCGCCTACACTACAACGTGTTTTTTATCTGCACTCTTCTTTTAAAATGTTTTTAATTTTTCTTATGTGTCTTAATCTAAATCTTGTAAATTGTCTTTTATTCCTGTAAAGCACTTTGAATTACCCAGTTTATGAATTGAGCTGTATAAACAAAATTGCGTTGCCTTGCCTAGTAACAGCCGGTTGCGCGTAAACCAGGATTGACCTGGTACGCAAAGTTTTCTAAATACCATGCGCACTTTGTTGTATGGCCACTTTTACCCAACTTTGATAAATGAGGGCCACTGTGCTTGAGGTCACTGAAGATACACTTGAACCCATCCTGTGCAGACCTGATCATTTTTGAAAACAGAGAAGTTCTCTTCCTGTTATCTAAGACTTAACGCTGGGTTGTGATGTGGAGACGGTGGTTATAGAATGTAAAGCATGCATTTTAATCTTCCATATGACCTTCACCAACATGCTACAACTGCATTTATACAGCACCTTTAAAGATCCTCTCCACTTCCACAAACCAATGTTGTTTTAGCGTTACTAAAACAGCTCTACATGCTTTACAAAGCCAAAGAACAGGAAACCTTTAACACAGAGCTCATTCTATCCTCCGATAGGATGGCCCACACTCATTAGGACAGAGCCCTGTTGTGACCCCGACACAGCGTATCCTTCTTCATAAACCCACCTCGAGGACCTGGAAGTCCAGACCAGCTTGGGTCACCTGCTGGGTCTTGATATCTGACATCTATGTTCACACATAAAACATATTCAGATGTTAGCTACCATATGAGGTAAATAAGTAACTGTTCTTCATTAGAGCTTTAGCCAGAGGCAAATGCAGACAGCACAAAAACACTTCTAATGCTAAGAAATAATCACTCTTCAGTCAGTCTTTTTCACAAAAGGACAAAGAGCTACTCTTTAATCTTCGGTGAGGAGCCTCGTAACACTCCCATTTTTTTATCCAACAAATACTTTTGTAAGAAAACTGAAATTTGAAGTGTTTACCTGCAAATTTACTTCCTTTCGAGGCAATGATGGGTGGCTCTGGCACGGGTCGAAAGGACGCAGGGGTGGTCTGGAATACAACAGTACAAGCATAAAGACAGACAGACAGGTGAGATTTGAAATAAATCCATGCAATGTAACCTTTTAAGTTTCAGCCAACAAATGGTTTCTCAGAGAGCATCTGTAGGCTATGAAAGACCAGGGAAGGTACACCCACTGACCTTTACAGTGTGCCCCGTCTGTCTCCGATCTCCGTCTCCACTTCCAAAGTCCCCAGATGCCTACAACCAGGAGTGTTATAAAATCTGTACTGATAAATCTCAAAACTGTATACAGCCCTCAGTCATGCATTTTTTCCTTCTGACCAAAGAGCACTGTTAAAATACAAAGTAAAAAAGAACTAACAACAATACTGTTTTGACCAAAGGAAATGAGCAAAAGATGAATATAGCACTGAACATTGAATAAGAAGTGACAAAGGGAAGTGATGGGTCAATACTCACAGCGTCTGAGTCGTCATCGCCGTCACACAAGCGCTCAGCTGCTCGAGGGTTTCCCACCAGCCTCAGCTCAGCTATCTCACCCTGAAAACACCAGCAACAGGACATGAGTGGATTGGAACTCAGAGCTCAGAAGTACCACTAAGAGCTGTTTTTAACAGTATGGTAAGTAAGGACAGAAATATTTACCATTCTTTTGTCTTGATATGTGGTTTTGTTCAAACGGTGTGGTTTGGTTGGTGTGTTTTTTATAATGCAGTTTTCCTTTACTCATCAGACATCAGTGTGTTTGTACAGGTTCCACTGTCTGGGTCCAAAAGAAGTGAGCCAAAAGTGGACAATGTAAACACCTAAAAGCCTGCTGTAGCACTGGAAAAGGAGCTTTATAACACAAACACATCGGCTGGACGTTGTTTAGGTCCCTGTTATTTAGACTTTATGTTGCTGAGTATAAATGATGAATATTATGTTCAACATTATGTTCACATGTGGTTCTTTAGAGTCAAGCCAAAGATTTACAGAAGCTGCTGACTCTGGGCTGCCACATGAAGGGCCACATGAAGGGCCACATGAAGGGCAACATGAAGGGCCACATGAAGGGCCACATGAAGGGCCACTGTGACATATAAGAAGGGTTCAACACACACCTGCTGCTGCAGAACACAGAGGTCCCTCCGGAGTAAAATATAGTCATGGCTTCAGAACATAGAGTATTTTCTGTGCGGCCCCCTGGAGTTCAGGGTGTAAAAAAATGTGTGCTATGTCCCACAGTCATCAGCCAAACAGGGACCTATTGACCAAATGTGTGCAGCTACTAATGAATAAAGGTTTTGAATGCATATTAGACGTTGAAGATGAGAGGAAACCGTGGTGGATGTAAATGTTTTATATGACTGTTCCGTTTATATGTGTATTGTGTTTGAACGTTTCCCTGTCCGTGACTTTTTTTAATCTGGTTAAATAAATAGATTTTTGTCCTCACAATATTTAGACCAAATGACACTCAAAGCTTCACGACTTTACCACTAAAACACTTTCAAACCCATTTTGTAATATCTTATATGCACTATTTTGACCAACACCACATTTTGACTGCCAGTGACTGTAAAAAAAAAGAGTGCACTCACATTCTGTAAAAAGAGCAACCAGGAAACAAATGTGAGACTGAGACCTAACTGTGCATGGTCTTTTTGTCTCTACAGAGATGTGTGCATATAATACATCTATGAGTTTTGGTATAGCCTGTCCTTTTTTAGGGCCACTGTTGTGCCTCTGTTGGAACAAAAACGGGACAAAGGTGCTCGACTGAAAGCTCCACTAAAATAACTTGGAAGTTTCCTCCAGAGGTCAGTAAAAACTGTAGAAACAATACATATCTGACATGTACACAGTGGTGCGTTAAACAAAGTCTCCCAGAACCTCTCTGCACTCCTCCCATGAATCTGAGAGCATCCAGCCAGGCTTTCCCTGAGCCGAGAAGACCGAGTATCCTCCTACCTTTTTTAAAAATATACTTTCAATATAGAGTGGATATGATTGCTCATCCATGAGTTTAGTCTGTATGGAGACCTCAGAACCAGGACACTGTGGACCACTAAGACCCTTGTGTAATCATACATTACCTGGAACTTATCAGAGTCCGCTCCTCCAGCCTGGCCCACAAAGACCCCCGCGGCCTTGTCCAAGTCCATGGGGTCCGGCGAGCGCTCAAAGCGGCTAACCTGAGGCTCAGAGTCACAGCCCTGGTAAAAGGTGACCTGCTCCTCCAACACAGCCAGAGAGAAGCGAGACCAGACATTCACCATGCTGGGCACCTTGAAACTGGCCGCCTCATACGACTCCTCCGAATCGGGCTCCGTGTAGAAGAAGCGGACCTTCTGTTGTCCCGATTGCACAGTGCTCAGTTTGACCCCCACATACATGATCTTCTGAGGCCCATCAGTGATGGCAAAGAGGACGGAGGCAGCCCCTGAGGTGGGTTTGATGTGGAAGAGCAGCGAGAAGTGTCGGTAAAAAGGGTTGGGGAGCAGGGCCAGAGCGGGCTGGCCTGACACAGAGCCAGTGCTGAAGATGTAGGTGGGCTCGCCCTGCGGGCCGTACCCCCTGGTGCTCTCATCATGGGCTTGTTCTCCAATCAGCTGCAGGAAGGTGAGGCCGCTCTCACCTGGACCAGAGGAGAAGGGAAACTATTATCTGCGTCCTGCTTTTAAACTTTAACACACTTTATTATCACTACACACTCTCAAGCTTTACTTCAGTTAAATACTTCAAGTGAATAAACTGATTAAAGATGTCCTGCTCTTTCTGAATACAAGTCTAGTTTGTACTAGCACTGTTGTAGTTTGTAGCTGATTTTGACGTTAGAAAGGATGTGCAGTTAAAAAAAAATGTGTGTGTGTATTATTATTATTATGAACCCTTTTTACTATCATTAAGCAGCGCTACGTGGTTTTAGGCAGTGGTGCCCAAGATGGGGCCCGGGGCTGTGACCCATCAAGGGATTTCATGTTATGTACTCTGTAAGAGTCACTGACATTAGATTCAAGACACATGTCAAAAAAGAGCTGTAAAACAGACACATACATATAAATGTATACATATGCCATGCCTTAAATACAGATAATATAACGTTTTATATTTTTGTAGAACAGTCCATTTTTATTTGCCCCATTGAGGCCTGGTCCTGTCCAAGCTCTTTTCTTATTGGCCAAGTGCATTCAAACATGGTGTTCAGGTCTGTAGATAAAATCAAGTCCTTCTGCAGCTTCACAGAGCTGTTTCAGGAGCTGAGGGACTCTGCTCAAAGGGTTCTGATTAATTAAAGCATGTACACCAAATTAAAACTCACACATTCTGTGGCGAGCTCATTAATTAAAGAATTAAATGTTTATAATGTCACCATCTAATTAGTAAATTCATTAAATAATATACTGTTTTTGCTCCATAGTGTGTAGTTATTATAAAGTGTTGCACATTCATCAGCATCAACACAAGACATTATTATGATGCTTATGATATATTCTTTGACAGTGAACAGAACAGTCACATGACAGGGTTATGTTTTGGGGATTAGTTAATCTCAGATGTCACATAAATAGGCAAATCACAACATAACAATTTACAAGTTAGTGCTCACTTTCACCTTTTGTTTTATAAACATACAGGACAAAAATGTTTTGGCCACAAGACGGTAGTGTTTAACAATTAACCCAGAACTCCACAGAACTCTGTAATACACTTTACAGTATCCTATTTGGTACATAATCTCTCATTAGTAACACTTCTCTCCAACCTGCTGGGAGGTCAGCCTGGGATTGTGAGTTATTTATGACATAACAGTGAACACAATACTCTACTTTAGCCCATCTGCACTGACCCCCATTAAAGTGTCAGGAGGCCCTCAGCACATGTTCTCACAGTTCACCCAGACGATGTTGTGCTAAATCATCTTAACCCCCAGCAGCGGGACATGGGGCAGTGGGGCCTGACCAGGGGCAACAGCCACTTTAAGGATCATTTCCATCATAGTTTCTGTAATGCTTTCCAATAATATCCATCTACTCTCTGTTTAATAATTCTTCTTGGTAAATAATGAAACTGTTCTCCTCTGGATGGCGCTGTTCATACATGTCTCTCTTCCCTCGGAGAATACCCCACCTGCTCCTGAGTGAATGCTCCAGGTGAAAAAAGGCCTGTGTTCCGACATGCTCAGGAGGCCTGTACAGTTGTCAGTGGATGGTTTGGATAAAAACTCTTTTTGTGAAGACTGTGCAGTTTTAATTGTTGATGATTTTCAGTTTCATGTATGCAATCCAGATACTTCCAAAGTCCAAAGACTTAAATCTGACTCTTTTGGTCTCACTCGATACGTGAGAAAGGGAACACTAGACCTTGTGTTGTCCTTTGCTCTGAATGTAAACATGAGTGAACTATGTGGAACACATTTTTCTAATCATTACGCTGTACTGTTTTCTGGGACGCTATCTCAGTGTCAGATTACACCCCGGCACATCCAGTACGCACAAATAACTCTCAGACTGCATCTCTGTTTTCAGTAAAATGTGCTTAACCAATGAGCTTAGACTGGTGCACATGGGCTGAACAAAAACAGAGGAAAGACCATCTTCAATTTCTTTACAAATCTTAAGAAACAGTCTCACAGAATACCAGAGAGCAGTTAAAGCTGCAAAAAGCAATAGTCATCCTTTTAAAAATGCTTTTAGCTGTTAAAGGTAAATCTGCAGTTCTTGACATTCTTTCACCTGGAGACATGTGGGCAGTGCACTTCAAGGGTTTCAATCATAATCGGTAGATTGGAGTTTCTCTGTAATTCTGGGCAAGTACCATTTTGGGTCCTATCCTTATTTATTTTTATTTATTGATATGTTTATTTAGTAGGGACAGAACAAAAAAAAACATTGTTTGAGCTATAAGTGTAACTGATGCCATTTCCCTCAGGTGGTTATAATAATAGTCAAAAAATAAAATGACTTTCAATATAAAAATAATGTAATTTTACAAAATTAATGAAATTCCAGCATATCATTGTAATAAAAGTACAGAGACACATGCATTATTCTATTTGTTACACTTTTTCATTATATATGCTTCCCCTGGGGTGCATTTTTAAAAAGCACAATGAATCGTTTCACTGTTTTGCTGATGAGATATTGATCTGCCTGTAACTGCCTCATAGTTAGACCTCTACTGGACAGAGATGCCCAGACCTGGATCTAAATTTCCAGGAACAAGGACTGAACGAAGAAAGCATGTCTCCCCACTGGTTCACAGTTGTTTTTACAATTCACTTTACATAAAAAACCAACACGCATGTTTATCAACCCGTCTGCATGACGCAGAGGTAAAGAACCACCTCCTGGTGAATGTGCTTGTGGCAGAAATTAGTTTTTTACTAAACTCTAAAAATATGCCTATTGTAACATCTCCAAAGGCGGAAATGAAATCAGGACACTCCCTGTTGGCTGTGGAATGGCAGCCTTTAAACGTATGTGTTGAATAAAAGTATATTTGGGCTATTTCTGCTGTTTTTACTGATGCTTGAGAAAATCTCTCCCAGTTAAAAACATAAATGTGAGGAAAGAGGTGTAATGATGATAATGATAAATCCGAGATCAGCTGTTCTTGAGGCAGGCACAGTTCCAGATGGGTGCAGACAGGATCATGGTTAACCCGCAGGCTGCAGCTCCGTGTGCTGCAATGAACAGAGCCAATTGTACTCACCACAGCCGTGTCTCAATGCCTCCAGGCAAACACAAGTGAGCTCATGGATCGTGTTACACTGGATTACTGAAGAGCCGTGTTTGCTCTTTCCAACATGTAACACAGAAACTGAACGGCTGTTTGACTGACGGATAAAGGGCCACTGCCACTGAAAAGACAGATGGGGACAGGAAGGAAACACATGGTCGATGTCCATGGGAAAGTGGACCATGAGGGAGAACTAAAGACAGACAGAAACAGTCCCAAAAGCCACACAAGGCAGTTAAGCTATAATGAATGTTATCAGGGGACTCATTATGCAGAGTCTATTCCCAAAGACAAACAGTGCTCTTTTGCAACTAATATCACTTAGACCACTGATAATGGGACATATTAATAGTTTAAGAGCAGCTGAACAGATTTGTGTTATACCTTCAGCCCAACACCAAAAAGCAACTGTGGATGATATACAGTGAAAGGCTGTTTCCAGATGAACAGCTCCTGCTGCTGTGACTCTCTGTGCTGAATTTATATCTCAGCAAATCCTCGTTTATGCTCAGAGCCACACGAGGACTTAGACAGAGCATGTATGGACAAAAGAGAGACATGAACAAAATCTACAGCGAGGTGCTGTACGTGTGGTTTGGCAATGGCCTGTATAAAGAAAGAAACTAAAAAAAAAATTATGTCATTACACCACAACTTGAGGTTAAGTGTTTTAAAACTTTTGCTAAGGCATAAAAGAACACGTCTCTGTGTAAATACACAAAAGCGTATGAGTATGAGAAGTCTGTGTAGTTTTTGGGGCAGCAGTAGCTCAGAGCAGTTGTCCTTCAACTGGAAGATAGGTGGTTCGATTCCCACTCTCTCCAAAGTTCATAATGTTGTTGTGTCCTTGGGCAAGACACTTAACCCACCTTGCCTCCAGTGCCACAGCTCTGGTGTATGAATATTTGGAGGTTGGAGAATCTGTAGGTGCAAAATGGCTGCCATGTCTCCACCACCAGTGTGTGACTGTGAATGAATAATGGACTCTGTAAAGTGCTTTGAGAGCCCTTAAAACGCACTATATAAAACCAATCCATTATTATCATTAAGATTATCCCTCAGCTGTCCTTTCCTGCAAAAAGACTCATGTTATTGTCAGGGCACAACTGCAACTTTAACTAGCCACAGACCAAAGAGATGTTAAAAATGAAATTCACATTATCAAGGTCTCTGAGGACCACACCAGCTCATCTGAAGCTTCATTTAACACTTCAAACAGGCTCCACAGCTGCCACATGTACTGCCCCAGACCTAATCCAGGTATGAGTAAACTAAGAGCCGATTACCACTGTTCTGCACTGAAATATATACTTCTCATGTGGCCTAGAAAAGATTTTACTCATAGACAACTATATCTCTTTTTATAAACTTATTTTGCCCCAGCCACTGTGAGTGTGCTCTCTGCTAAACGGCCACTGTCAACTGGTGCACACTACAATAAGTGGACTAAACCAATGCAAGAATTATTTGGACTGGTAACAGACAGGTATATAAAACCAACAAGCCACTATACAGCAATCAACAGCTCTGGCTCGACTCTGTAAGGACGATACTTACTGAACGGTCTGCGTTTGTCTGTTTAATTGTCACATATTTCTACACATATCCTAGTCCAGGCTCTTGTCTTGTCTAAACTGGATTATTGTCAAGCTCTGCTTACTGGACTTCCTGCCTGCAAAACCAAACCTCTGCAGATGATCCAGAAAAGTGGTCTTTAATGAAGCGACCTCCTTCACATCACTAAGGCTTTCAGTCAGCAGCTCCACCTGAGTCTGAGCTCTTTGAACACACACAGACTGTTTAAGGTGAATCCTATGTTAGTTTAAAGCAGAGACTGGGACAGACAGTGACACAACACCCCCAAAGAAAAGCCTTTCTTTTTTCATTTTGGGTAATTCCCCACCAGCATAAAAGTGTCACATTTGTCCACCCCAGTGTTAGCAATTTTGGAGGGTGGGTGACAGGCCGTGCCCTCTGACCCCAGGCAGAGACTCTGTGCTGCCCCGTCTCATCCCGCTCACAAGGTTCTCTTGTCACTGGCTGCAACACCACCGCCCTTTCTCCCAAACCCGGGAGACACTACAGTCTTCACTTGGAGCGAGCACTTTCCTCCCACTGGCCCTGTCAGAAATGTCAGCCCCGCCCCTGACCACAGATGGCCCGATTGTTTCGCTCTGTCGCCCTAAATGGTGAACTCTGACGCCTGGACATCCACACAGCATTCCAAAGAATCTGATCAGAAATGGACAAATGTGATGATAAGCACATAGCCCGGGACAGGAGGGAGTCAGGGGCATGCAGAGGAGGACATGACAGAGTGATCATGAAGCTGCATGAAGGAAATGTTTTAAATATATAAACTGCAGAGGGGAAAAAAGCCCCAGCAGCCCATGCATCTGCTCAGTTTTGTTTAAACCTGACTATGCTTTATTTAACAGCAATTACACACTTGCAATGCTCTTACTCGCCTCAAGTATTTTTAATCTCACTCACTGTTAATTTCTAGTTTCTTCTTGGGTGAAGTGGTTACTACAGTCCTGAAGAGATTGAGGGTTCACACCTTTGTGCCAGTCCCAAGCCCGGACAAATGTAGACTAAATATGTGAATCACTAAATGACTTTAATTAAGTTTTTGAAATTATTTTCACCATCATCTGGTTCCATTTGACTTTGATCACAGAATTAAATTCAGTCATATTATTTGCTACCAGTTATTCTGTTTTATTTTATAACAGTTGCACCTTTAAACTCTGCTTCTTTTTCTTCTGTCTGAATTATGAACATGAGATAAATACTGGGTGTTTGTAAATCCATTCTAAAACAAGTCTTGATCATTTGGGATAATGTGACGCTCTGCAGGGCAGTAGATCGAGTCGGTTTTGCAACTTATAGATTCCCAGCCGTAATGTAAGTGGTTTATGTCTGAGCTGAAGGGTTATCCAAACAAGAACCCAAGGAGGGAAAATAAAAAAGCATCAGCCAGTGAAGCCTTAAACATGTACATAAAATGTTCCTGTGGGAGAGTTTGCATCAGAGACAGGGCACAGCACATTACAGACGTCTGGAGCCACTGCAGCTGCACACTGTACATGATGTACTCACTGTACTCCTTCAGACAGACCTCAATAATACTGCATCATTATTGGTAAATGCCCTGTTGGGTTTATAGTTGAGGCTTTTAAGTCATGTGTATATCATATATTAGATCATTAATAAAACAAAAAAAAAGTCTGAATCATCATTCAAGATTCCTGTGTCACTATGAGTTTATGAAACCAGAAGTTACAATATTTGGAATAAAGCCAGATTTTGTGAAGCATTAGTCTTGAACTGAAAGTGCAGGTTGTGCAGTAGACACACGGCCTGAGGTCATACAGTCTCATGCATTTGCACATGCAGTGAGCACTAAAGAACGCACTCAACTAAGGCTGATGTTTTCATCAACTAGACGTTTGCATTGCAGTAGTTCATGGCTCACACATATACCTTTGAAGACTAAGCCAGAGCCAAGTGCATAGTGAAGCTCAGACTTGACTGAAACATGCAAAGGTAATTAGCATTAAGATTTACAAACGACAGGTGAACACCACTGACAGAACACAACACAAAGTGACGCCACATCAGGTTCAGAATGTATGTGGAGGATACATGCTAACCCACGGGTTACCTTTGCAGAATCTAACTGACACACACTGCTCTGAGTCCGGCAGGAGGTCACAGTCCAGAGGCAGCCTGCCGTGCTCCAGAGACCCCCAGCAGCGGTCCTGCAGGCCGTAGCAGAAGCTGCGGCAGGGCAGGTGCAGGGGGGCCAAGGGCAGGGGGCACTCAGGCACCAGCAGGAGGCACAGAAAGGCTTCTGTGCCGCTATGGCAACTGGCCTGTTTGAGCCACGCCCACTGCCGTAGCACCACCCCCACCTGCTCCACTGAGGTGTGATTAAAAAAATTGGGAAGACTGAACAATGATGGCCTTTTGCCCGAGCACAGCGGCCAATCTGAGGGCACCGGCATACAGGGCCCGCCCCCAGTTACATTCATGAAGCCTAACACCTGCTCTGACCCGAGAGCAGCCCCTGTCACTGACCCCTGTCCCTCCCACTCGGAGACCCCGTCTGTTTTACCCGTGACGTAAGGGTTAGTGCGCTCCTCCTTGGCCAGCGTCCCATTAGCAGTCCCAGGGGTCAGGGTCGGGGTGGTGGTCCGGGTGGTGGTCTCGTCCCAGGCCTGTACTAACTTACGGATTCCAGTGGCCACATTGATGATCTCCTCCCCGAACCCGGACAGGTCGTCAGTCTTTTGGGTGGTGGGTGTGGAGTATGTCTCTGTCACTGGGGTGGTCTCGGCTGGTTCCTCTGTCGTTGGTGAGATAAGCCACCACCAGGCCTCCAGGCGGCCCGCACACAGAACCAGGAGAAGAAGTGCAGTGTGGACCCTCGCCATGCTGGCAGCTCCAGCAGCCTGCAGACAGTCCTGAGTGTCCCACAGTTGTCAGTTCTCTAACAGTGCTCTAACGCTCTGACACTAGCCCACACGGTCCAACAGGTTCTGAGCCTCCAATGAACAGGACAGAACATAAAACTCACCCAGAGACCCTCCCTCTGCAGCTCTACGAGGCTAAACTCCCCATCAATCGGGCCCCAGCCGAGGAGGCCCCTCCTCTGAGTGAGCACCAGGTCCCCTCAGACATTAGCTTGCCTCAACAGAAATACAGTTGGCTCTTTATAAAGTTTTAGGTCATATTTATTCATATGTTAAAGTCAAATCTCTTAATACAGTCATGTTAATATTTTCCATGTAACTGTCCTGGACACATCTCTGTTCCTCTGTCTGTTCTGAGAGTGGATCCTCCTTGGATCCCATGGCCGTTATTTTTTTTTTTCACTTTTTCCCCGGGCTGATGAATGCTCTGATAACCGGGGTGGGTCTGAAAAAGCCCTTTCAGGAAACTGCTGTTGTAATATTCTAAAAATTTAATTGTATTAAAGTGAATTAATATACATTTCTATTTCTATTTCAGAAAAGTATAAATTAGATTCAGATTCTCTTTGGTCAAATAAAGGCAAGACCATTTTCCTTCTAAAGACCAGAGCAGGTCCCACTGATTAATCAGAGCAGACTGTGTTCAGGCAGGGGGCTTAAAATATGAGACATGTAAACTTGTTTCTTGCTCTTCTTTCTTCTTCTTCAGATGTGAGCTGTCCACTGCTGACCATTGAGAGACAGCTGCTTCATTTGTGCTCTTTACAAATACCTTTTAATGGGATGCCATAAGAAAATTATGGAACATTTCCAAACCACACAGTAAAGCCTTCCAATTGAAATCCTGGGAAGTTTTGGAAAATGCAAGTTAAATGGCCTTTCTATGTTTTATAACGTTCATATAAAGTACTAGTATATTTATACAAAGACTATACTACAGAGCAGCCTCCCTGCTCCTTTAGTTACACTGATGGACTTAAACTGGAAGCTGGAACATTACCTGAAGCAAAGTTCAAATAAACTGAGAAACACTGGGACAGGTTTTGAGTTTCAGTAAAGACAACCGGAATGTGTAACTCTGAGAATGGCAACAAGAGAAAGACAACAATAAAAGGAGGTTTGAGGGAAATCAACTCAGCGCAGTTACACAGAGGTACAAGGTCAGTGGGTTTATCAGACACGAACAACTGGAACAGCTGTGACAAAGTACAGACAGGGTCAAGAAAAAAGCTCAGCTAGAGAGGACATTTTCCCTAACTTTTCCCTAACCCTTCAGATGATCTGAAGAAGTGATGTGAGAGGCTGGAGGAATACTACTGCAGGAAACAGTAGAAGTGTTTTTGCTTTATTCCCATCTTTCTAAACTTCAAATGTAGAACAGTGTCCCAATTATCAATCTTTTAGGGAGTCACTCTGCTCCAGTTTCATGCAATATACTGTAGATAATTTAGTCAGTGCATGAAGTTTTTAATTTATTTCCTCAAAAAGCCATAACTTAATTTAAAAGTGGAAACCATCACTTTCAAAAGAGTTTGGTATTTCTAATTTTTCCATTAACATGTTGCTATTTTGTGCTTCAACTTTGTTTCTCAGCAGTGTTTTAGTAGCACACTGTCCTCCCCACAGTGGAACAGGACGGTACACGGCACCCTCCCAAAACGTACTCTCAGCGGAAACAGAGTTAAGATGGAACAGAACATGTTTAAATCTTCCTGGTGAAGCAGCTTGGCGTGGGAATCCCCACAGTGTGGACTTGGCTAATAGAAGAGCAGCAGTGTGAATAATAGATGTGGGAAGGCTGCTGACTGAAGGACAACAGCTGAGGAAGAGGAGTGGGGCCCCTCTGATTGGATCCACGGAGCACCGGTCTCTAGGGGCCACCACATGGCCTCATTGGAGAAAATCCTCAAAAAATGCAGCACTTCCATCTTCTCACAGATAAGCCAGCGTGAGAGCAGTCCTCCTCGGCTGATACCCACTCATCTGCCAGGACAGCACCACCAGCTGTTCACATTCCCTGGCCCCCACTCCCCCGCCCTCACTGATGCGGAGAAGGACACATCGGATCTGAGACATCTATCACTCAAGATGTACAGGATATGCTCTCAGCTGACAGTATATGAATATCCTTCTTCAAAGTAGTGATGAATGATGTCTACTGTCTCCTTGCTTGCTAATGGAAATTGTAAATATTTTCTTAGATTATAAGAAATAAATGTAACCCACCTGGTTAAAAGGGGTTATTTTATTTGTCTATGTTGAAATGTTGATTTAATGTTTATATATATATATATATATATATATATATATATATATATATATATATATATATATATATATATATATATATATATATATATATATACATATATATTAATTAAGAGTTTTATTTTGAAAACAGAACGTTTATTGTGACGGATAACAGGAAGTAGTATGCAAAAAACGCAGATCACAAACAGCTCTACAGCTCTTTAAAAGAAGCCTGAGCCCAGCCTCAGGATGATACTTTTTCATTTCCTGTAAACCGCTCTTTTACCTCACTTGTTCTTGTTGCAGAGTGTTGCTGCTGGAGTTACTGCCTGAGGACAGAGCCTGACCAGGCACGTTTAATCTTAACAAAATATTTACAAGACAGAAGGAAGGTCTAACAGCTCAGGAGATATCAAGCACCAGAAGAGGCCATGAGTTTGTTTAGGAGCAATCGGATATGTGTAATATTACTGTTCAAACTAAGGGCACTGGTGGAGAATATTCTTCACATTCTTGAATATTCTTCTATTCATTCTTGAATAGGTTGTGATATTTCACTTTTCTCTGCAGTGAGTAAAGAGCTTTTGTTTTATTTGGTTCCAGAACATTCTTAATTACATTATTGATGTTGAATTTCTGAGAAACAGAAGTCAGATATGTGCAGTATAATGAAGTCTGCCTGAGGGACTTTCCAAAAAACACCTGCTTTCCCCAGGCTCCAACAGGACACTCGTAGAGTCCGTCCTCATTCTGAGTTCTGAGTGAGTAATTCTGGATTCTTTCAGCCATGGTCTGACTAAAGGAGCTTTTACACAATAAAGGAGAGATCACACCAAAAGTGACACAAGTGTCCAGCCACCATTAATTTCCTGTGTGTGCACGTGACATGAGTGAGGTAAGCCACACAAATCCATCGACACAAGCGTAGATTTCAGTTGAGCAGCACTCAACTTTATGCAAATGAGGAGCAACATCATTAAAGCAACAAAATTCACAGAACAGGATTTGATACACCTGAGAGGAAAAGGTCCAGGCTTGAAGCTCCCGCTCTCCGTCAGCAACTTGAATAAGAGCTGGCGACACATTCAAGAGGCCCTGTGCCGGCCAGGCCAGTAGGTGGCACTGTGAACTACACCTCCAAACATGACCACAATCCCATTTAAGACCTTTGAGATGGTTCAGCCTGTGTATTTCTGACAGGTTAAGTTAAATACTATAAAATAAATCAGTTATTAATAATGAACTATTAATAACCATGAATGAAGTAGTAGTGCCCACACAGTGATGTTTTCATGTGAGTCCACAGCTGGATACACAGCGGAGCAGTTGTTTTATTGTCTAACTCTGAGGTTCCCAAAATGGCATGTGAACGCAAAGGAGTTCACAGACCAGGAGCATTTATTTTTGACCTCTCTGTTTTAATTTCCATAGAAAGGAAACAATATTTTTATCATATACTCTCCTCTTAGACTAGTTTTTATCCTGCAACAAGGTTGTTTGTTGGGAATACATCTGATTTGGACTGAATTCTGCGACTCTTTGGTTTCTATCTGCTCACCACCAGGTCTGTATGGGACAGAGCCTGCACAGGTTCAAAGGTTCAAAAATGTTTATTGTCATGTGCACAGACAGAAAGCATGTTTCATTGCAAAATGAAATTCTTACTTTGCTGTCCACATTTAAATGCCGTATCCACACGCACAGAGCACTGAGAGCAGGGAGGGAGCCGTGGTCAGAACAGAGGGCACGGGTGAAAGGCAGGTAGAAAACACATCCCCTGCTTCTTTATTTTATGCATATTTTTATTTATTTAAAGGTTGTTGTACAAGTTACAAGCTCAGGGAAAGTTATCAGCACCAAGCAAACTGTTTATACAAGTTTCTAAAGGTTTCCTCTGTTTCCTCTGTGTCACGGTCAGAGGCACTCAGATGGACTTATACAGTACATGCTATGCACTCTGACCTATCATCAGGGGCAGAGTGGATTGTCTGCATTTACCAGTTTAGGAAACTATCCAAGGCTAGGGGAAATTATTTTTTGTCATAGAACAATGAAACTTGGTACAACTATAAAACATGGGAAAAACAAAATTAAATTACTTTATGGCCTCACCCTAAACAAAATAAGAAGTCAGCCATTTTGGTTCAAAGGCGTGACCCTTGAAATTATGCCCTTGTACTTTGACAAACAAAGGTTTTTGAACGAAAAAAACGTCAGGGGACCACACACTGTCACCAACAGGAGCGAGGCCATTTTGATTCAAAGAGTTTTCAGTCAGACCTTTTTATAACTAGGTAAAACAATTTCTCAGATGGAGACATACAAAAATTGGTTAGAGCCATGCTCGATGATGTGTGTCCTTTCCGCGGTTGCAAGGGAGCATCTCTGCTTGCAGTTAAAATTTTTTAGTTTTTTTAGTTTTCTGTCCAGCTGAGGGTACTGTGTTAGTGAAATAGGCATGATTCTATCAATCATGTGGCTAAAAAATCATTAAATCAATACGAGAATGTATATTTCTGGACTTCTGGAAGTTTAATGCTACCAGCTAAAAGTTACACAGAGCCACTTTAAAGCCAGTTTCACACATCCAGATTTCACTGATGCCAAAAAACCTGAAAGAAAGTTATGGACAACATAGTCCAATCTGCTAACTGTTCTGGAATTAGAAGGATTGGCCTAAGACTGGATCCAGCATTTGTTTAAAAAAGTCAGAATCATCTATGTTGGGCGTATCTACGTTAACCAAAATGATTTGTTGTATAATTTGCCTGAAACAATCACGTATTATTCAAATTTATCAGAGGTGACTTTATGTAACTCAAATGAGACATTCTGATTAATAAGAATAGAGACTTCTTGGGTTTCAGTCTGAAAGGACAAATGAAAGCATTGTCCGGACCAACAATGGTGTAAAAAAAGAAACATTCTTTTCACACTGAATTATCAGATAGACTTTTTTAAAACATAAAAAATATATTGAAATTCTGGCAACAATAAATGATTGGGAAGAAGGAACAGTTCAGAAATCTTTGCTGCTTATTCATAATTTTCCATCTTTAGTTCACATGACACTGGTGTGAAAAGAAACCTAAAGTGATTTCACTGTTATTTCCTGAATTTTCAGACGACACAATCACAAGGGACAACCAGGTAAGTGTCCCGGGCCTCAGGTGCATCATTTCCATCACAAAGGGAGAGGATAGACACTTGAACAAAATCATAATCCATGTCCTTCTGCACCTGCTGTCAGATGATGTTGTGTTAAAGTGCACTGCAGGTGGAGCTCGGACCCTCATCCATCTGAGGAAGGGCACGCAGCTGGGACAACAGAAGCCCCCCTCACAGACCCCTGCGCTGGGATGCTTCAGATGCCACTGATAGGACATGGAAATATGGAAGATGGAAAGGCAAACATCCTGCGGCCTTTCAGTGAGAGCTCACAGCACACAAAAATGTACATTAGGTGCATAATTAGAATATATTTTTATTATATTTTATATATTTTATTATAGAGTCTGCAGTCTTATGCATGTATGGTGTTTGGCAAAGGACCTTGGGCAGAGCTAAAGTAATCCAAGGCACTGTGTGGGCACAGTTTGAACATGACACACAACATGTTTGAACTCATACTGGTTAAATATTGTATGAATTGATGTACTGTAAACGTTCCTGTCTGGAGTCTACAGCAGAGTTTCCAAACTGCTTCTAAGCTGCCATACAACTTCAACAACATCCAGTAGTCCTTATTTTGTTTTGATATAAATAACTGTCTGCTTATGGAGTAATAAAGCCCAGATCTAATCCTGAAACAGCTTGTTCTCAAAAGCCTTTCATGGAGTAAAAGAATCTGCCAAAATACGTAACAAGTGCTGCACGAGGAGTCTTCCTGTGAAAACACATCATTGTAGAAATTGCCTTTCTGATTACGAGACTGCCACTAACCTGCTCAAGTTGGAACAGCTCAAACTTCAGATAGAATTAAATGCAGGCTTCTAGACTTCTGAGGTGACTGTATCATGAATAGGTTTTTAAATATTACATATGTTCAAATATAATTGGTCCATCAGTTAATCCCATATATTTATATATATGTATAGCTTTACTAACTGTTGTTCTCATTGTTGAGAGCATAAAACCTGAGCATCATTCTGACCTGTTGAAACACACTAAAAAAATAAAGAAATAAAGGCTTTTGTAACTGCACATCCTCTCCTTACACCAGTGCACGTACTAATCCACACGTCTCAGCATCATGTAGTGAGCTCTGAAGTGTGGGGCCTTAGGTCGCACCACAGGCTCTTTACTCCATCCACAGAAAACAGCAGCAGACCCCACTCCTTCTTCATCATTTCTCAAAGTTTCCCCATTGAGCAAAATACAGCTACCGTTAAAGTGTGCAAAATTATTTCATTCAAATCAACATGTCGCAAGTAGCATTTAGGCCCATTTAATTCCATTTCTCAAGCCAAAAGAGTTGGGATAACTTTACGCCTCTCTGAACGCACAAAACCGAGGAGTGGGGTAAGGGCTAGAAATGGGACTGGATTCTTGTTTGTCCAACGTTTAACCGACTCTGAGTGACTGTTTGAGTGTACACTGGCCAGCATTAGACTGGGGAGCCACAAACAGTGGATTTTGTCTCTGGTCTTGGACAGGATTGTATAAGCCATGTACTGTCTCGGTTCCTTATTGTCTTAGTCTCACTCAGTGTGGTCTCGACACTATCCAGCAGGACTCAGTTTTGTAGAGAGAAGCAGTGGAAAAAAAGGGTCTGATTTGATGATGTAGAGCGTCTGGTTATGAGCAACAGAAAAGTGAGCCCCGAAGGAGGGAAAATCTGAGCCGACCGCAACATACCTCCCTCTGCATCCACTTAGTGCATTCACTCTCACCTGCTCAGGACACACTCACACACACACACACACGACTGAAGCCGAGCAGTAGAGGGTTAATACAGAGTGAGGCGCCAGCTCTCCAGTATTCATCCTCTGTGGCCGAGACAAGCCCAGACACACATCCACCACAGCCTCATTCCAGCCGCTGAGATCTTGTGTCACCATGAGTCCGCTCATTACACCCATTATGTGAGCGTTCATCACCCTTCATAGTGTCAAGAACATGAGAGGCAGCTGCACGTCTGAGACCAGAGCAGCTCTACAACATGACCAACGAGTCAGAATTCTGGATCCAGAAATGATTATTTGTTCACAGCCTATTGAGACAATGGTCTCTTTGTAAATGGTTCTAGAAGTACAGTATGTAGTCTATTTTCGTCAAAGTAGTGGTTAAAGGCTTTATATTCTTGTGTCCATCTCTGTCGAAGAGAATATAGTCAGAAACATGTGTGTGCTTTAAACAAACAGAATCTATTTTCTTTATCTGTTGTTGTATATTACACGTTCAGGGAAGTGTCATAGGAGTCACACACCAAAGAAGCAGATACAGAGCTGGATTTTCAACTATGCAATCTTTGAATTATTAAATAATGAGAAGGCAGTTTAACAGTAGCTTCTGAACAGACTACAAACTGAGGTTTGGAACAAGACTAAGCAATATTACATTACTCATTCATCCATCTTCCACTGTTTATGCCTCAGAGTCTAAGCTGCTGTGGCCTGAGACAGTCTGGACGAAGAGAAGCCCCTGCAGCACGAGGAGAACATGCACCAATGCATACAACAACAATAGTCTTATCAGTACAATGTCATTGTTATGGAAATTTCTCTTATGGATTCATAAAGTTGATGTAAAACACTACAGAGTGGAAACAGAACACTTGTGGAATTAAACAGAGTTTGAGTTTGAGAATGTATGAGCTGCAGAAATGGTTGATATCAGGGGTCTCCAACACATCCAAGTAGCATCCTTAGAATCCTACAATTTAATCTGTGTATGGTTCGTTCTTTGGTTATTCTGTTTCAAAACCAAATCCCAAATAAACACAAATATGAATCGATTTTTAGCTTAATGTTGTTGTTGTAGCCTACTGCAGGACTAGCGTAGCTTAAATGGTGTAGTTACAAAGAGTGCTTTGGACCATGCCCTGGGCCGGTGTGGCTAATCAGGAGATTCGGGAGATTTTCCAATGGGCCGGTCCGGATGACTGGCCCCCCTTCTCTTTAGCTCTGTCATTGGTCAGGTTTGTTGAGCCACTGTATGAAGTGCTGTCTGTAAAAGTAGGCGGGAATATAAAACTATATATGCTGGATTCAGAGAGACGGCAGGTAGTGCTCGTACGCAGTCGTCTGTTCAGTGATAACACACGACAGTGCCATCAGGGAATTAAACAAATGCTTGTTCTGTACAGCCCCGTTTGTAATGGCAAAACAACAATTAAACGCATTCAGTCAATGAGTTCTTATCTCGATATTAGCCGATGAGTTTAAACTGAAGACCATATTAAAAAGTCTCTGCTACATGAACGATCAAGTCAAAGGTAAAAGCTCAGTTTTAGGTCTGTGTGTGTGCTGTCTGAGCGCTTCAGTCTCTTTCATGTGGACGAGGGAAAAGTAGCTTCTGTCAGAAACCGTGGCAAGAAAAGGTATGTGAACATTGTGGAATTTCATGGTTTTCGGAATAAATTTGTCTTAAAATGTGATCTGAGCTTCATCTAAGTCAAGGGTATTGAACAAACATAATGTGTCTAAAAAAATGACCCAATCCAAGTACATCCCAGACTTCAGACCAGGACTAGGGAGGGTAACACCGGGACTAGGGCTGGGGAGGGTGACCCAGTTTGATGAATCCAGCTACAAATCAGAGGTGGAAAGTTTTTTGTGAAAATATAACCACTTGACACTGAACACCTGTGAAACACACAAGCTGGTCATTGCTTTTCCTAAAAAGACTGTCTTTTCACTTGTTTTATTAAAGGTATTGAGGTGCAAATTAAATAAATAATTAAATAAAGCTTTAAATTGAGTGGTCTGCTCTGCCCATGTTTCTCTGGCATTTCATATTATTAATGACATCTCAGGCTGTGATGACTTTGAACAAAACACTTTGAAACATGTACTTTATTGTTTACTTAGTTGTTTTATTGTGTGTTTATTCATAGAGTTTTATGTATCTTAATTCTTTATAGTCTTTTATTGTGATTTATGTTTTTTGTTTGTGGTTTTATGTCTTTTTGGTGTAGCATGCACTAAACAGGATTCGATAAAGCACGACTTCCAGTCCGCATAAGGATGAGCGGAGCTAAAGCAGAGGCTGCTGTGGGAATGTTACAATAAAGTAAAAAAGCTGAACAATAAAAACAATGTAAAACACTTAAACCAACTCATTTATGTGTTTTTCAGATTTAGTTTTATAAAGGTAATAACCAAAGAACAAACCATACACGGATTCAATCTAAACCTAGTCAAGCTTGATTTGTCACTCAGCAGGACCAGCATACATGAGAAGAACTGTTACAAGAAGCTCTCTGACATTTTCATTTTGTTAAAGTAGCTCTCTGAGGAAGAAAGGATGGAGACCCCAGCTCTATATATAGGCAATGAATATACAGAGCGCAGACTAAACCAAGAGAGACCGGGACTAAACCGGGACTCAACTAAGATTCAACTAGATCTAAACAACGACAAAACCAGGACTAAAGAAGAAAAACAATGATTAATCTTAAAAAAGCCTGACTAAATCCCTGGACCCTGAGCGAAGGAGAACGACTTCTATGGTGCGCGTGTTACCTGGTGATAGCTGCCCAGTGCGCGAGGACAGCAACAGCATCAGCAGCAGGCTGCAAATCCAGGACGAGTACCGGGCATGTGCACGCATCCTCCCGAGAGCGCGTGAACAGAACGAGGAGCAGCGCGTGCAGTCCTTCTGAGGCGGCAGCTGCGGAATGTGTGGTCCACCTGATGCAGACTCGCGCACCTTTACGCATGGCGTGTGCAGCGTCAGGGCGAAGAAAGTACTGCACTTCCTGTTGGGCCTTTTCCAATTAAAAGACACCAGTAACAACCCAGTTGCCCACTGCAGATCATATCAAAAAGCAATGACATGTTATTTGGGAACACAAACAGATGAAGATAAGTAGTTTTTGATTATTAAAAAAAACAAACAATATACAATAATATTAAGCTGTAATTCTGATAGAGAGACATAGAGAGATAATAGGATATATATATATATATATATATATATATATATATATATATATATATATATATATATATATATATATATACTCCTATCCTATCCCTCCCTTTGCCCTCCAGCGTCCCTTTGCTACCACGCAGTGTTGGCATTGCATTGGCCTCTCCTAAACCATCCATAGTGTGGTTTAGGAGAACAGCAGCGGTAAATCCAATGGTTGTCCATAAGACGGCTGCAGGTCAGAAGCGGCGAGGAAATCTGTGTGAACAGCAGGAACAAAGATGCCCGACACCGGTGGGTGGCGAAGCTTTAGTCTTGATCCTTCCCACTTTTTTAGTGGAAGCTGAGAGAGAAGAAGGAAGAGTGTTGGGCATGGGGCTTATATAATCCCTGAGGTTGTGCCAGGGCATGGAAACGACTGGAGCAGTGATTCCCCAGAGAAGCAACCAGTAGCCTGTAGTAGGTGGGTGGAGCACACACAAAGTAGTACTTTATTTGTCCCCATAAAGGAACATAACAAAGACAGACACATCTGCACAAACATTAACAGTAAACAACAGAATGGAGGATTTGTCAGAGCAGCTGACTTTGCAGTTTCTCATCAAACAGACCTTCGGTGGTTCTGAATGAGCTGCTCTGAAGGTCCGGTAATGTGACTGTTGGAGTGCACACATCAGCTGGTGTCTTGTTTGAGTGGTGCTATCATGGTGGAAATTGTCGTCTTGATGAGATGTTGAGATGTTGAGATGTTGGTGATTATCAGGGGTTTGACAATTGCTCTGCTAAGACTTGTCGGCCTACAGTGTGCCACCTGTCCTCGCTCTGGTCCAGAGCACATTCCATCAGGAGACAAAGGTTTGTGCAGATGACAGCCGCTGACAGATGACACTTGGACGGAGGAAACTCAACCGTCCTCTCGTGTCCCGTAGAGAACAGACAGATCTGCAAATCAAACATATGTCAGACATACAATAGAGTTCTCACAGCTGAATGTACCCATGTGACCACAGTGTCTGTGAAGGTTCTTAGTCATCCAGGTCATCTTAAAAAAGGTTAAAGGAAAAGCATCTGGACTCAGTTGAGTTGAGTGACTCGGAGGGTGTGACTAACGGCACTTCACTGCAGAGATGAAAATGTCTTAATAATAACAGCACAGTGGCAGAGTTGTTAGCTCTCCTGCTCACAGCAATAAGGTCCTGGGTTCGATTCCCTTCCAGAGCAGGGCCTTTCTGTGTGAAGCTTGCATGTTCTCTCTGTGTCTGCGTAGGATTACTCTGGTTTCCCCTACCACCAAAGACATGTACAATAGTCTCCCCACACTCACAGGGCTAGGACTCCCCTGCAAAAGAGATTTGTAATCGCAGAGGAACTAATCTGGATATATAAAGGTTAAATTAAGAAAATAACAGAGAGACCATTATCTGCTCAGAGCTTAGTTTTCAGATGCTGTTAACATTTTCAAATCTGCAGTGGGTTGTAAACAAATGTCTCATTTTTTCCTAATCTAAGGCTTTGCACAAAAGGCTGATCAGTAATATTTGGATGACATCAGGAGCAGGTCTGTAAAAGGCAAGTATGAACAGGAAACACTGGAATCTCTTAAATCCATAAACTGTTGTGAAGCTGTCATGTCAGAAAAGAACAGATGAGACTTCCACACAAATTCAAGGCCAATAAGAGGAGCAGTGCCCGTACACGACACATACATCGCAGAAGTCTGACAAGCAGAAAGAATGTGAAAAGGCTGCTCTTTGTTTTTCCTTGCTCTAAAAGCAGAAAGGTGAATGTCAGCACAGAACGGAGGTTTGTTGTGGCATGTCGTTAACAAAACCTAAACTAAACCTAAACCATGCTGTCTGTCAGGGCTGCACACACTCTGAAGCCAACCTTTGGGACCCCTCCTCACACTCACAGGACAGTCTTGTCTTGTCAGTCTGTCTTGTGAGTGTCAAAGCTCAGGGAGACTTGTTTTGAAGGTAGCACATATGAAGCGACCTGTAAACAAACACAAACACATCACTCATTATCATCTGTCATGACGAGGCATTAGAGGACTCCCACTGACTTCATTTTAACAAAAAGTTTCCATGGAGTAGAGCTTCTGGCCAAAGCCATTAGGCCAAACTCAGAAATAAGAAGGGTCAGCGCCAGAGAGACTCATCATAAAAAAATAGACATTTTGTTATAAATTACAGAACCTGCATCTTCAGTCGCCTGTGTTATTGACATTATCCAACAGTTTGGTATCTTCAGGCAACAAAATCAATTTTTTTAAATCTCTTGCAATGCCAGTGAGTATCCTAACTAACTGACTGACCTGAGACAGAACTCCTTAATGTCCTTCCCATTCCGTTGGTCCATGTCGAGTTTTGTTTTTATCTTGGCATTCAAATTAGGCCCTGTTTAACCAGATGTTTAAGGCCTATTTTACACTTCATCCAAAATAGGAAAAAAAAAAAAAAGAAAGATGGATCCCAGTTTCTCTTTAATTGTTGGGTAAAATGTTTATGATTAAGATGAATGTGTTTCCCAGACTTTAAACCAAGCATGACTGACAATGTTTCGGCACATGAAGTAAAATGATATTCTATTGGACAGATATTCTAGAAAAAAGATATTTTGGAGTGGTTTTGGATCTGGATCCAGTGTCTCTGCTCTTGAGCTGTAGAAACAGTAATGTTGGATCAGGCTCCAACAGATTACAGTATATAACGTCCTCACATCTGCTTCACAAAAGAACATCTTCCTGTCATGGATTATTGACAAACCTCCCTCCAAATCTAACTGGCACAAACCTGAAGCTTTTTCCCTGGAATACCTGACCTGTCTGCTGCAATCATCAAAAAGGACAGTTCTCTAGTACTGCTGTGGCCTCGGGGCTGAACAGCGCTGGTGTGGACAAGCTGTGGACATTTTCAACTTTTTTCTTTCCTTGGACTGTGCTAGGCTGTGTTTCTTTGTTTTTTATGTTTATGTTATGTTAATTTGTGTTTTTCTTGTTTAAATAGTTCCAAAAAATAAAAAATAAGATTATACAGCTTTGTGGGACTTGAACTGGGCCTGGGCCATGATGCCCTGCATAGTGTAGCAGTAATATAATGTCTCTGATGCGATGGTTCCCACATACTGAGGCTGGAGGGACTAAGTCAGCTGTAATTGTATCAAATTCTTCGAGTGGAGTCACACAAGAAAGACAGACTGGATACTTTCTGGATGTCTTAGGCAGGAGAAATTTATTGACCATCAAATACAGGACCAGGAGACAGAACTGTCAACACAGTGTGGTATTATTGAACATTCAATCTGGTATGCTTCATTCGGACAAGAATTATAAAGTCTTGTGGACAGGTACAGCCCCTGGCCTCAGAGAAACACTGTCATGTGATACACTATGTGAACACAATGGACCTGGGAACACAGCATGTTTTCCATGTTCGTTCCTTGTTTGTCTGGTCTACTTTTTCTATTATAAAAACAGGCCAAGATAAACTCAACTTCCCAGTGTCCTTTGGTAGCTCATGCCCAGGACAACTGCACAGGAAAAAGACTCACTATGTTCCTCTGAGGACCTCTGGTGGATTAACCCATAACTGGCCCTGCTATTGGCTGGTCACATGCTTTATTTTTTCCATCAGTGGGTTTGGTAAAAATGCTATTTTTTTATGTGCTACATTTTAATATATTGACAGACAGGCTCGTTCAACAGTGCAGGAAGAGGAGCCTGTTACTGTGGCTGCTTCTCTGAGCGAGCCTCATGTAGAAGATGTCCTCTATTGTTGAGGATGACCTGCATCGTACTCCTCATCCTCCTCTCCACAATGGCCCCCACTGACTCTCCCACCCATCACAAAGACACACTTCCTGACCATTTGTCCAGCCTGTTGCTGTCTCTAACAGTCAAACTGCTCCCCCATAGAGTCCCCAAAGAATATTGCACTGGCCTTAACCGACTGGTAAAAATGTACAGCTTCTCTCCACATCTAAAGATTTCAATCTTTCTGCTCTGTCCTTTTTTATTCACTTGCTTAATGTGTACAGACTAGTCCAGTTTGTTGTCAAGATGAAATCCCAGACATTTATATGATTGAACATCTCAATGTTTTTTTCATTAATTTTAAAAGGCAGACCAAAGTCCAAAATCATCTCCTTGGTTTTTGATGTGTTCAAGATTTCTCCTACTCCTATTAATAGTCTGTTTAAACCAAGTACACTTATCTGTCCTATGTAAGTGTTATGTAATGTATTATCTTAATATACACAATATACAAGAAAAAATTACAAACACACTTTTTGAGTTGTAACATGAAAAACTAGTAGTACCTCTTTACAAAAATGGTGATAAAACATGACTTTTTTAACTATTAAGCCAATCTTGTTGCTTCCACAGTTTTCAAAAAGTTTGGAGAAGGTGTCTGTAACAAGGTTGGTCAAATTGATTGTAAACCTTCTAAACAGTAGTTAGTTTGGGTCTCATGGAACTAACAGAACAAAAAATTGCCACAGAAATAGATAATAAACAATATTTTGTAAGTATTTTCATCTTATTACAAAAGGGCGTTTGATGCAATAATTCATGAAAAACTACTTCTGAAACGCAATAAATACAGAATCAGAGGGACAGCCCTTCAGTGGATCAAAAGCTACTTAAAAACAGAAAACAGAATGTACAGATAAACAATATAATATCAGAATCAGAATGTGTGACATCAACTGGGAGTACCCCAAGGCTCAATACATGGGCCTAAAGTATTTATTTTGTACATGAATGACTTTGTAAACGCATTTAAAACATTGGAGAGCATTCTTTTTGCCGATGATAGAACTTTATTTTATTCTGGAGGGAATATACAAGAAGTAACAAAGGTGGTGAAAAAAGAGCTTGAAAAAGTAAAACAATGGCTCGATATAAATTAACGCTCAATATAAAAAAAAAATTTAAAAACATATAACAAAAAGAAAAATTTTAAAATATCAATAAATATAGATGGACTAATATTCAAACGGTAAAAGGAAACCACATTTTTAGGAGTTGAAATTGATGAAGACTTGAGTTGGTAGGTAAGACACTCCAATGTTTTTTGGTAGGTATACTGGTAATTAAATTAGGATTGTAAATGTAGTAAATAATATTAATAAATTTAATCCTTTACTAATTAAATTAATATTAACTAGCATGATAGTATCTGTTTTGATTTTTCTGTTCTTTTTAAGAGAATAAAACTTATAGTGTTGTTTTTTTTATGATCTATAGCATTTTTATTTAAAAGTTAAAAGGGTTAGGTGAAATATTAATTAAACCCTTTTGGTCAATGTTTTATATTTAATGAAAGTATTCAGTTTTTTTTTTTTTGTTAATTTTATGACCAATAAAAACTGAAACTGAAGTGTGTCTGGGGCAGACAGAGGGGAGGTGCCTTACACACTGCGCTCACAACCTTTTCCGACCACCACCAAACACACCTCTACAGTCACACACATTCATACACAAGGTAGGGCAAGGTGGGTTAACTGTCTTGCCCAAGGACACAAAAAGAGAGGAATGGAATCAAACCACCAACCTTCTGGTTATAGGACGACTGCTTTACTCAGCCACTGCGCCTCTTTAAAATAAATACACTAATTTAAGCTAATCTTTAGATTATTAGTATACTGCAAACACAATTTCTAGTAGCTACATTTTTCTGTTTTGTAGCATAGCTAATATAACAAAATATTTTATCAAAATATATTATAAATGTATCAGTTAACAGTTCCAGATTTTTCAAATATACAGTGAATAAAATATATTATATTAGTTATATACAGTATTATATACATTTAAATATACTAAAATGTGTTATTAAAACCAAGATACTTTTAAGTAAATGTATTGTAAGTACACTTTTAATACTCTGTTGTTCAAAAGCCCAATGCAGGGGATGGTCCATGTTGTTCAGTACAGCATCTGTCCTGTTGTGTCTGTTGCTCTACTGCTTCAACCAGTCTCTAAACTAACTATAGTTGAACCAGCTCTCTTGATTTTAGGTTTTCAGACTGTCCCCAACAGACTTCTGCATAAAAAAACGGTGTTAGTCATTACTGCTAATAAAATATTTACAGCAGTTTGTTTACCATATTATTGTATGAATGAATACCAGTAATACAATGCAGCATTACAACTACAGAGATCATTTTTCTACATATTTTAGCATTATATCGACACATTTGAATGATATTTCAAAATAGTACAATAAAAAAAAGTATTTTCAATATACTTTAAGTAGACTAATTATGCTTGAAATTAATTCAATTAATTCATACTAAATACTAAAACAAGTACTTCAGTGTCTTAAGTTTCTTTCCATACTTAAAGTATTAATGATAAATCATTAGTACATCATGTATGGAAAGAATATACTCAAATAGCCCACTTGTATATAGTAATCTCAGGCACACTTGTACTAAAGAATGCTTAAATTTAGTATACTTAAGTATAACCTGGGATCACTAAAATAAATGTTTCAGATTAACTTCACCATGAGGTGTACCTTAGACAACATACTCTGCATTATCCAAGTCATCACATAAACATTCATGATCCACTATCAATAACTTTTGCAAGAATTCCCTCATTTTTGGGGGATTTTTTTTTTTTTTAAAGAATTTAAGACATGCTCAGAGTATTGCTACAGCCAAAAAAAAAACAATTAGTTGATTTATTGTGGATTAATGCAGTCAACTGGAGTTACACAAAGATGTCAATACACCATTATCGTAATAATTTTATTGTCTTTGTTTTCATGATTTTACAAATATGATAATTCTGCAATTCAACTTGAACTGTGCAACACAATGGCATCATGGACTGTTACACCTGACATCCAGAGGGGCGCCTGTGACTCCAGGGAGCCCACAGTCAAGGTCTACAGGGGTCCTTCGGTCATCATAATATCCTGATTTGGTAGCGTTCATGTGTCCGTGGGCTCGTAGTGACTGTGCTGCTCCCCCGGGTCAGAGTATGACCCTTCGGACCTGTGTGGACTGGACAGTCTCTTTGGATGAGGCTGATGGGACCAGGGCCGAGCTGCTTGTCTTAGAGAAATGGGTGAATGCGCCATGGTTTCTCAAACACCAGCACAGAGAAGAACAATGGCATGCAAGACTCACATCCACACCCACTTTGTTAGAAGTCTTCTTTTAGTAGAAAGTCAAGATTCAGACAAGCACTGAGCCCCGCCAACACTCAACGACCAAGCATTAAAAACAGACTGATGGCATTATACCAGAGTTTGTGACCATTAAAACCATTTCAACACAACAGCTGGCTTCTTTTCATATTCAGCGGGTCCTGGCTGAGGACTTAATACATCTCACATTTACCTTTTCACTACAAATGTGTGCTTCTGAATAGGAATTAGAGGAAAAAAAGATTTCATATTTCAAGACACCCCACTGGCCAATTTATTGCAAATGAAGTGATCACCTCTGAACAGCAAAATACACACTTCAATATGGCACAAGCATTGTAGAAATGACCTAAATGCATTGTTGTTGTGGGTAAGGACCAGAAATCATAAACAAACCACACCATATTTAAAAATATTAAGACATTAAACATCAGAGCAGAAAGAAAAAGGTTTTGCCCATTTAAACATGCAGTCTGACGCTCAGCAAGCAAAGTCACGTCTGGACCCGATGGTAGAGCAGCAGTTCTCTTAAACACTGCAAAGAGCAAAAAGACTGAGGCCCTGCTCGTTCAGTGGACAGAAGACTTCAAATTCCAGGCCAGGTCTTCCCCAGGCTGGTTCCTTCATTAGTAAAAATGCACCTTGTCCCCCCAAGTGAAGCATGTAGTGACCCTAATCCTCGATGCTGCACAACAGCTCTTACAATAATTCAAAGTCGGGCTGGGCTCGTTCGCACTACTTTCCTGAGCCACATTTATCCAAGTTGTGATGTGCTTATCTTTGAGCTTTGGCACGCTCTTTCCGAGGTACCCAACCTCAAGACATGTCAAGCACCACAGGTTTCCTTTTCCTGACATGTACTACACTTTGTACATAGGGCTTTTCAGTAGAATGTCTCTGGAGTGTTTGGGAGAAGAATCTACATATAAAGGCATTGTGCTCCAGCCCTTTTTTTTTGTTGCTGCATTTTAAAATACCCCACTACATCACTGCCCCCACCTGCTCACCATATAATATCCCACAACAAAACCAAAATAAATATAAAATAAGGGCAAACTGGTATAAATGAAAAATTATAAAGCAAAAAAGATGTAGTGGCCTCAAATTGTAACACAAAAGTACAATAATTGTCACATTTCTCCTTAAAAAGAAAATACCGATGGGGGAAGGTTAGATTTAGTAGAGGTGGTTTTACACTGGTGGAGAGAATGGCTGCACGTCCTCTCCGTCTCCAACTCTCAGCCCAGAGGTGCTCATGCTCTGTCTGATCAAAGTCTTCCCCCCCTCCCCATCCTGTCCCTGGCCCATGGGGGCACTTCAGTCGGCGTAGTGCATGATGGACTCTACATAGTTTCCGGGGAACAGGCCCGTTGTCCCGTTCATGACGCCCTCATACCAGCCATCATCGTTCTTCTTGATCACGTAGATGATGGCGCCCTCCTGGAAGGAAAGTTCGTCTTCTTTGTCGCGGGCATAATCGTAGATGGCCACCACTGAGAGACAGAGAGGTTCACAGTCATATATTATATATTATATACACATAATAACCCGAGGTCCCACGTGCGTATATATAGCTGTTTCAAAAATATATTTTACACAATGAACTTCTAATTATAAAAAATGTCTTGCGGTCTGGATCAAAACTTCTTGAGGTCCGAATTCAGACTGGTGTCCAGCCGTTGGAGACCCCTGGACTACAATCTGTCAATACTGTTCACTGATCATTATAAATGCTATATCTTTTGACAGTAAGCAGGTGGAGTGACTGAGCCGTGGCGGGGCAGCATCAGCCTCTATGTGTCCTGTCTGTGCTAAAGTGGGTTCTTTCACACCGTCCAGAGACAGGCATCAATCTAAACATCCCATAGTGAACGGCTGTCTGCCAGTAACAGCTGTGATAAACTTTAACTTTTTTTGGTATTCTATACAAATAGTTAGTCTGGTCCCTCAAAACTTGAGTATAAATTTCCAGGAGGAGCAAGAAAAGCATATAACCATAAAAATTGACACAACATTTGAAAATACCCTATTTACAGATCCTGTTAATGTGAAAGTGAATGGGTCTTGCAGGACAGGTTAACAGTTAGCTGCAGTGGAGCAGAAACGTGAAAAGAAAAGCCCTGCAGACCCAGGTTGTGGCTGAGACACAAGAAAGATTTTTTCAGAACTCCTATGTTCAACAGGAGCTAAATACAATAGTTTTCTCATGGAACACAGAAGCCTCCGATTATTAACTGGGCCACGATGTCCAATACAGACTTCTGGGAATTCCGATAGGCTGGGGTAAAGATTTTATATTCTTTATGGGACAAACCTTTCTCCAGGTAACTGCGTGGGGCCCATGGGGGGTCCTCCTCAGCGTAGGGGTCGCTGTACTCCACCACAGCAGATTCCTCTTCATCCTCGTCGTCCTCGTAGTCCTCTGGCGGGGGAGGGGGCGGGGTGGGGTCCTCGAACACAGGCTCTTCGACAGGTGGAGGAGGGGGCGGCACATCTGAGACTACAGTGAAAAGAGCGTGTGAAGAGCAGAGAGGACACTGGCCCTGGACAATAGCACTGTTCATGCAGTTTTCCCTAAACTGGACTGAACTCAGGGGGTCAAAGAAGAAATCAGAGCCGGTCCCGAGAATCATAAAAAATACAAGCATGCTTCATTATTCATGCTGTCTGCTTTCTGACTCACTGGACTATTAATGAGAGACCAATCACAGACATACGCTGCTCCACCATTTTGAGCTTCAGAAACATTCATATATCTAATTCTCAGACAAGGCCAACATAAAATAAGCCTCAGTGTTTGCCTGAAACTCTGGAGCAGTGTGGACACTGTGAAAAGGGCATATGGACTGAGTTGAACTATTGATAAACCATAAAAATAATGTTATAGAGACACACAGTTTGCATTATTTAATAAGTGTATGTTTGCCCTGCTAATACAGATAAATGTGAAAGTGCTATATTTTATTTATTTATTTGTGATAAACTGGAGCTTTACTCCATATCACTAATTATAGCCAGCCCTGTTTCTTTCTGATTGTGTTTCTTGTGAGCAGCGTATGTTGGAGAGTTCTGGCTTATACTTTATGATGCTGTAGGGTCATGCAGAGGGATGAGCTAAGTGCCACTTACTAGTCTCCTGCACCCGGGCCACAAAGCCCATCAGAGGCAGCTGGGGAGTGATCTGCATTGAGGGGGGAGGGGGCGCGAGGGGGCCTACGACCCCTCCAACATGAGAACAGCAGAGACATGAGAAAGTGATGTTAGAACAACTAAAACAAAGATGCATGAGTCTAAACTGGTCTGTACATGAGCATCAGACAGCTCAAGACATTTGGCTTCACCAGTCTGTTGTAAAGCCCATGTACAGATACATTTAGTGCATCATGAGCAGGATGAAGAAACCCTCAGACATTTGGTTAACATGTGCCAAAATAATCTAGTTCAAGTTTTCATTCTGAAAGACAGTATACAGTTGTGCTCATAAGTTTACATACCGTTGCAGAATTTGTGATTTTTCAGAGAATATGAATGATTAAAAAAAACTCTCTTTCACTCATAGTTAGTGGTTGGGTAAAACCATTAATTGTCAAACAACTGTGTTTATTCTTTTTAAATCATTATAACAGAAACAACCCAAATGACCCAGAGAAAAAGTTTATATACCCCAGTTCTTAATACAGTGTATTGCCACCTTTATCAATGACAGTTTGAAGTCTTTTGTGGTAGTTGTGGATGAGGCTCTTTATTTTCTCAGATAGTACATGTGCCCATTCTTTTTGCCAAAAAGTCTTCAGTTCCTGTAAATTCTTGGGCTGAAAAGCATGAACCGCACATTTGAGATCTCCCCAGAGTGGCTCAATGATATTGAGGTCAGGAGACCAGTCCAGAACCTTCACTTTATGCTGCTGTAGCCAATGACAGGTCGACTTGGCCTTGTGCATTGGATCGTTCATCATAGGGTTTGTTGACTCCTCTTCAAATGTAATGTTTATGGTTGTAGCCAAAAATTAAAATTTTGGTCTCATCACTCCAAATGACTTTGTTCCAGAAGTTTTGAGGCTTGTCTCTGAGCTGTTTGGCTTATTATAAGATCTTTTTATATTCCTTTCTGTTTCTTTTACAGTTTAATTACCTTTTTAATTACCCCAGCTCAGCCGTCATGTGTTGGCGTTAACCCTGGTAAACGAGAGGGTTGCTTCCCTGCGCCTTCAGGTTGGGGATAGGGTTCTCACTGTTGTGTGCACCTATGAGCCAAATGGCAGTGCAGAGTACCCGGCCTTTTTGGAGTCTCTGGGTCTCTGGAAGGGGTGCCGAAAAACGTTCCAACCGGGGACTCTGTCGTTCTACTATGGGCTTCAACACTCATGTGGGCAGTGATAGTGACACCTGGAGGGGTGTGATTAGGAGGAACGACCTATCTAATTTGAACCTGAGAGTGTTCTGTGCTAGTCACAGTTTGTCCTTAATGAACACAATATTTATGCATAAGAGTGTCCATCAGCGCACTTGGCACCAGGACACCCTATGCCAGAGGTCGGTCAACTTTGTGGTCGTTTCATCTCACGAGTAGAGCTGCTGCTCCTCCACATTGAGAGGAGCCAACTGAGGTGGCCCGGGCATCTGTTCCGGATGCCTCCTGAACAACCCGGCCCCAAAAAAGCGGAAGATGATGGATGGAAGGATAATAAAATAAAATCTGTAGTTATCCTGCAGGTGCATGATATCCTTTATCCAAAAGTTAATCTCAAAAGGTAGCTAAAGGTCAGGATGTAAACTCACATATGCATGTTCTTTACACTTTTTTTTCTCAAAATGAGAAGCACAAAGGTACCTTGGTTCTGAGCGAAGTGTGGCCCACCGTTGAGCTGGCTCTGGTTGTGGGCCACGTTTGGTTGACCGGTGACAGACGAGGGTCGGCGGTAGGGAAGGGAGCCTCCCACCTGGGCGTTCTGGGGCTGCTGCGCCGGGCGGTTCATGCTGTAGAACTGAGCAGCACCTGGGAAGAATACAGAAATATGACAAAGCAGCAAAATAATGCTTGTCTATTGACTGATTGTGTGACTGGGTAATTATTAGTAATTGTACTTCGCTTAATGCCTATATTTTAACAACCGATAAAAATGCATAATTATAATTATTCTAAATATCCAAAATTTGATACTGGAACTGTATCAAAAACAGTACTCAAAAACAGTCTTGCTAATGTGTTACTAAATGTTATGAAAAGCTTTTAGTAAGATGGTTTAGTTTTAGAAAACCTGAATATGGGCCAAAGTAAGTAGTAATATCTTTATAGTCTTGTACAGCACCATTCTGAAGATAAGGCATGTTTTTAGTCCCATCAGAAGGTACTTTAGATCAAGTTTTAGCAATTACAAACCCAATTCCAAAAAAACTAGGACATAAATAAATAATAAAAAAATAAAAACTTTTGTTTGATGTTTAATGATAATAGAACATAAAGAACATATTCAGTGTTAAAAAAAACATTTTACTATTTAATGTAAATGATCTCTTTTTGAATTTGATGCAGCAATATATCTTTAAAATATTAGGACAGGGTCAAAAAAGCTGGAGGAGCATTTGGTACAAATAAGGTTTAAGGAGTTCACCAATGGGCAAAAACACTTTGTAAAAGTTGTGGAACAATTTTTGAAAAAAATATAATAATTGCAAAGACTTTCAACACATGTTCTTTATGAGATTTGCAAATCCCTGCATTTTGTTTTTATTTACGTAGTGACCCCACATTTTGGGAGAGGGGTTTGTAAAAGGAGCAGAACTTGTTTAATGAAAAAGTGACTCTCCTAAACCTTAGACAACTGCTGCATAGGCCTGTCGCAATAGTTGTTTTTATCAATCTATTGCGCGATTAGTTGCAATGAGCGCATAGTATTTGGCGCTGCAATATATTGCAGCACAGTGGGTACGCTGCCTTCATTTGTGCGTGGCACGGCTATGAAGTCCCCTTCTGAGTTCACCCAGCCATGCCCCTATCGGCAGAGATGCTCAGTAGACTACACACTTGCTGCTGTTTGGTCCGTTTTAAAAGTTGTGCAGAGCAGCCTACTAAACGAAAGATATCTTTATGAGCAACAGTTTGTCCGAGTTTTCCTCCCTCTAAACGTTACCATAGAGACCCAGACAACTGCCTTTAATCACCATAAGAATCTCTAGCCTTTTACGTAAGCTTTGATAATGAGCTGTTGTTCTATTACTACTGTAGTTTTATTAATTCAAATTAAACACATAAGCAATACCCTGGTTTGTTAAATGAAGGTAAAGCTGTGAAGGTATTAAAGAAGTTATGATATATAGATTTTCTCTCATCCTTTTGTTAAAAATTGATATCTGTTGATAGGTCCATAGTTTAGCTTAATAAGCAGAGTAAGTCATTTTGAATGCATTTAGTCTCTGCTATAAATTTTTTTTAGACTATGTAGTAGATGAATTATTATTACTTTTACCTCTCCACGCTCCCAACCCCCCTATAACAAGTCATGTGACCTTTGGCCACCACGCCAAGGCACTTTGGCCAGAGGAAAAACTGCAAATGGTTTTTAACATTGCAAAAATATTGTTTATCGCAATTAATTCTGGTGCAATATAATTGCACAACAAAAAGCAGTTATTGTGACAGGCCTACTACTGCTGCTCTGGGTTTGGAGTTTAGACATCTGTTTATTGCAGTCCCAACGCTCCAGTCTCTGGACTCACATGGTAATCTTTAGATGATGAACGCTTATCTTAGACCTGCTTCTCCATGGAGCCCACACCCAGTGAACCAGGGAGTACCTGATCCAAACTGGAGGACATTGGCTATATCTTCCATAAATCTCTACGGTTGGGAGTAGGAACCCTGAATATTCTTCCAAAGCAAATTTGTGCCTGCAAATGTTGATGAAAAAAACATGCATGATAAAAAGTGATACTGTGAGCGATGAGAGCAAGGGTGGAGGCAGGGTGCAGAAGGATGAGAGCTGACTGGTTGACAGGGGTCACATGACTGAAGCTGGATGGCAGCTGACGGAGGCAGGACAGCCGGTCAAAACTCACCTTGTGCGGGGTTGCCGTAAGCAGCGGGGCTCGTGCCAGTGGGGGCCACGGAGGCAGGGAGTTGGGGCGGGGGCGGGGGAACAGGCGGGATCTCGAGGGGAGGGTTGGGGGCTGGTTGGGGGCCATCTAGGGCAGAATTGGGGGGCCCAGGGGCAGTGGTGGGGGCAGGTTTAGGTGGGTTTGACGGGGCAGGGGCTGAACCTGAGGTGAGGCAGATAAAGGGTTTGAAGAGGTTAGAGAAAAGAGGACAAGTGAGGGACGACAAGAACAGAGTGAGAGAGGGGCCCGAGTTCCTACATTCTGAGTCCAGTACTCACCATTGCCAACACAACTGTCTACAGACACAAAGACCTTTTATTATGACTTTTAAGGTACTATGAAATACATTTTTTTTTTAAATCTTTTTATCATTATTGGAAAATGTGTCATGCAACAACTGCTTCAACAGTTAAACAATAAAAATGACGATAACTAGAACTATAAAACAGCCTACATTCTTTTAAATACACTTTATTTCAATATTTCACACAGCCATATGTCACGCTCATTCCTTTGAGTAAGCTTTCTCCTTTTCAGTACTTTACATCAGAAAAAAACCTAGCCAATTACAATAGTTTGTTGCAACACTCTTCTTCGGTGGCACTAAGGAGAATGTTAGGTCAATTAAGTTACACTTTACTGTGCCTGCAGAGAAATGTGCGCATTTAATCCATATCCTATTTAACGTTCAGTGCCGCTGGGGACAAGAAATGCCTTTTCCAGACAAATGCAACAATTAAAATATGTATAGAATTACAGACAGGTGGTGACTAAACTTCACCTGCAATGACAGGTGTATAGCCACAGCCAGAGGTATATCCTCTCTGCCGAGACCTGCACAGATTCTCTGATCAACCTCTGCTTTACTCAGTATTAGTTCTTAGTGTTCAATGGTATTTTTATACTTTTTATAACATTGCATACAGTGAAAGACTGACAACTCTAGTGGACTCTATGAACACCCACCAAATGTGATGGTGGTCATAGCCTTAAAAAGGTCAGTATAAATGGAGATTGAATTCAGCTTAAACTAGTGCTGGGCAAGTTAACGCACGTTAACGTCGGCCAATTAATATTGTGAAACATGTCGGTCTGGAGAACATTCTTAGGATTGCAACGTATGACTGCCTGTATGATCCACCCTCATGACGCACCATCATAAGAAGAATACATGAGTTGTATGAAAAGGAGAGGACGACAAAAGCGACAGCGTTACAACGTGCACCAACTATTGCTCTCACTGGAACATTGTGCAAATAATCGCGATTAAAAACTTTAATTGTTGCCCAGCACTAGTTTTAACCTGTAAAATTTGACCCAGGTAAGTCATCATCATGACTGTGCTTTACCTGGGAAGACGGTAGGTGGTGCAGGGGTGGGCACAGCGATGGGGACCCCCACACTGCCACTGCCGCTGTTCTCACGACTGCTGCTGCGACTGCTGCTGGGGTGGCTGCCTCCGCTGCTGCCACTGCTGGAGGCCGCACAGGACATCAGAGAGCACAACACACAGATCAGAGTTCACTCAAGACATTTATACTTCAACTGAAGCAGGCAAAAGCTAAGTGTCAGACTGTGTTTTATATGCAAGGAACATAGATCAATAATAGGTCAGGTCCAGCACGCTTGTTTTAGTTTTTAATGCTAAACAATAGCTGTGCCATTTTTTTATTTTTTTATTTTTGAGAAAACAAACAAATAGGGTAGAATTATTTGGGTGATACATGTGCTTCTTACACAGTTATTTGGAGACATTCCAATTTAATTTTACAACATTGTTTGACACAAAGGGCATTGTGTAGTGTTGGGATGGTGAAAACACTAGTGGATATAAATATATTCTTTAGGGGAAACCAACTTCATTCTTAAATAGTTTAGTTTCAGCACTGCTCAGATAAATAAAAAAGTTAATTTCACAATAGGGTTCATATGTGTGAGAGGTGTACAGCCTTTGAAATGAGATGAAGGAAGCTTGACCGTAGACACATAACAGATGAGAGGCGTGACAGTGGTGACACCAGACAATAAAAAAACTCTTAAAACATTAAAGACACAGGAGAAAGATGGAGGATGAAGCGGGGCACAGAAGACTCAAGCTGAGAGGAGAGACTGGGAAAAATCTATCAGTGAGTAAGGATTCAAACCAATGAACGCTTTGTTTCATTGGCTCTGCAGCACATGAGGGCCAGACATGGGCTGTGACAGAGGTCTTTCACAGCAGGAGAATCTAACATGTCTAAGATGAGCAGTCTCCGGGGCGACAAGCTGTCATTAGGCCACGAAAATGGGGGTCACACTGCTTTTACACAACAGCTACATCCAGACAGAGCTCCTGAATATGTACAGTTTTGCTGTAGAGAAAACCGACAGATGACCACAATTTAGGGTGAGCGCTTTGGGTACAACGCCTAGAGCACTCCATTTAAAGCCATGAAGTCAGTAATGTGTAAGTATAGAGGAAGTAGCAGTCTGGAATGGTAAAGTGTCTAGCACTGTTCAATGTGTTCTCCTGATGCTAAATGATCAGTGAAGCAGTAAACTCTTTAAACCTGAATTTTTTACTCTTATGTCACGTTTTCTTGAAAGGCAGCTGTTCTTCACTGAAATTACCTGAAATCCTGTGTTGTACAGTATTATGGCGTGCTGTAGGTAACTTTGCAGGGTCCGGTTTGGAGAAGTGTGAGGAGGACTATTGTGCCTAGTACAACTGGCCCTAAAATCATGACTGTGACAAAAGTCAGTAAAAAAGTGGAGACATCGAGAGGTTGCATTTGGAGTGTGGCAGAAGAAGAAAGGCTTTGAGTGGAGATAGGCATGCTGGGAGAGGTACCTGTACGTGCGGTTCCTCTGATTAACAGATGCAGTGCGTGCAGGGCTCTGCAGGGGGGGCGCCACGTTGCGTGTCGGGCTCGAGACGTAGTCGTTAGGGACAACGGGTGGACGCACCGGCTCGAGCGTCCTATAGGGGGAGTGGCGCCTGTGAGAGGGTCAGGAGGGCGGGGCATCCACAGAGAAGTGTGGGGAGGGGGCAAGAAACAAACAAGTGCAAACTTAAAAAAATAGGGTATGACGTGTCACACTGGGGGTGGTTGTGGAGGTCCATGAGGGAAAGTCGGCCAGACAGAAGCCCACCATCAGGACACTCAACTTTACACTGAACTTCTCCAACTATTATATGTAGTGGCAGTGGGCCGAGTGTGAGAATTTAACAGTGCTTTAATAGTGCTTATCTAGGTTTTCCTAATTTCCTGGGCATACAGCGTGGTGACCCAGCTCTGAGCATTGCAATGGCCAACACAGTTATGAATGTGGGACAGCCAGGTGGGGGAGCTCTCAAGTTAAATAGACAGAATTCAAAGCAATTTATAAAAATTAAACAAGCAAAACAGAGACATTTAATAAAGATGAGATATGGGATGTCCGCTTGTAGCCCCAGGCTGTGGCTGAAGGAGTGTAATGGAGGACGTGGTTGGCCAGCATGCATCTGAAACAGACACTTGACACATTTAGACAAAAAGGCTTGACACTGAAAAAGAGTCGCAGGAGGAAGTTGTCCTGTGTAACAGGGACACTTTCAGATTCAGAGACCACCTTTGGGTGCACCATCATCACAGAGCAGATTTAAGAACATTTAATACACTCTGCACTGAGCTCATTTAGAAACAGGCACGCTACAGGATCCACAAACCAGGTTTAAGGACAAATCTCGCTTCATCAAGTCTTGGGTGGTTGTCAATTATCAGCCAAAAGATAATTTCTGGTGTTTCAGTGATGATCTAATGTTACTCCCTGGTTCTAGTTCCATCTGAATGTTTTTTATTAGCACAATTCATTCAAACCAAGAAAGAAGTCAACCAATAAAAACAAACTACTGATTATGTCTGTGAAGGTTCTCAGTCATCCAGGACATCTTGGAAAAAAAAAAGGTTAAAGTAAAAGCACCTGGACTCAGTTTTCAAGGTGAAGACGTTTCGTCTCTAATTCCAAGAGACAGAATTGATAAAGTCTCTTGGAATTAGAGACGAAACATCTTCACCTTTAAAACTGAATTTAGATGCTTTTACTTTAACCTTTTTTGTCAAACTATTGATTACCAATCCACTGTCAGTGACAGGTGGAAACTTGGTTAAAACCTGGTGTAATGCACATTTTCTGATTTTCAATAAGCTCAATGTTTTATTGTGCATGGCCCTACTTAAAAGTATCTTATATCTAATTTTTAATATGAAGAGTAGTAACTTTTATTACCTGAGGTTTAGATAGACCAGTTTATTACAGTTGGACCAGATATTTCTAATTGACTGCTCACATGTATCTGCCTGAATGACTAATTTCTTTGCGTGTGTCAGATATTTCCTAGCAGTACATAAGAGTGTCTCACCTATGTGGAGAAAGAAAAGGAATGGAACCAGTTGAGATTGTTAGGAAGGGAGTGTCCCACACATTACAGCACCACAACAAAGAGTAGTGTGGTGTGGTGTGAAGTGCGCCTCAAATGGTCCACAGTGAGGGAAAGGTGATGATGAAACTGGGAGTAAGCCATCTCCAGTGCCAGCTCCAGGCTTGGGTGTGTTTACGTACCCCAGAGTGCCTTTCCCTGTCATGGGTGGACTGGGGGGCTTCTGTGTTGGGGGGTTGGTGCGCGGCAGTCCTCCAGCCTTCATGTTCTGAGCGCTGGCCTGTGGTGATGAGGACGAAGGCCCATTAATAACAAGACATCCTGTAGTCTTCCTAAACTTTCATTTTTATCTCTCAGAACATATGATAGAAGACAAGACACACACAAAACTAAAGCTGTGTACTCAAATACAATTCAAATGTTTTACAGATCATGGTTTTAATATATTTTTGGTGTTTTATAGATTGCCTCTAGTTCTAAATAAATAATTAAACCCAAAATCGGAGCGATAGAGGGTCACATAAAGCAAGCCCCAATTTAGATAGTTTCAATTGGTCCCACAGGAATTCTAACAACCAACTGAAATATGTTTGCCTGAGCAGACTAAACAAACTCAACAGGGACAGAACATCTTGTGTTTTATAACATATTTAAAACCCCAAATTGAAAATTAATCAAATTTCATTCTCCTTCCTCAAAGGGTGTTTCTTATTGAATACAACTTAACAGCCAAAACATGCAGGAACACTGTATATAAAGAATAAGCACCACAGCAACTCCAAGCACAAACACTCAAAACACATACCCAGTCTGTTCTGGAGGCTCTTACCTTAAACCTCTGCAACCACTACAGGTGATTAAACAGATACAATTAGGCAAGCAGCAAGAGAGAAAGAAGAAATCAGTGGATTAATGGCATAGAGGACAGTTACTTCATGCACATGGAACAGCTCAGTGCCAAAATAAGAGTGGGCCTCAGGACTGGTATCAGCTATTTCCACCAAATGGTACGGTGCTCTTTATTATCTCAGAATGAAGCCCAGCTTATAAAGAACTGGTATGACATTGCTCTCCACCTGGGTATGGTCAGGTTCAACAATGGAGATGAGAAAACTCACAGGGATGTTGTACTGAACCGTACCACTCAGTGGAAACTAGGGATGCAACAATTCTCAACATAATATTGAACCGTTCAATACAACCTTCACAGTTCAGTAATTCTTTATCCCTTTATTACTCCTTCGGGGAAATTCATTGTTCATTCACTGAACTGCCACCAGGTGGCGCTTAGCATGTTTTGTGTTGGTGAGGGAAACTGAAGACCCTGGAGAAAACCCACCCAAGCACAGGAAAAACATGCAAACACCACATAGAAAGGACCCATCCGGCACAGGAGCTGAACTCTGGGCTTTCTAGCTGTGAGGCACTGCAACCCACATTTACAATTTTCACATTTTGTGCCTCTAGCCTCGACAAAACACTGTAATTCTGAATATCCTTACTTTAACAACAGAGCAGTGATGCAGTTAAACTGTGTTTTTTTTTCTCTGAACAGGCCATTATGCTGAAGAGCAATAATCTAAACTACACTTTAAAGCATATAATAAAAGCTCATTTAAACCAATCCCCCATGAAGTGTACACTGTTAAATCAACCACATAAGGGCTAATAAATCAATAAATCAAGGCATTTGTTTCCCTTTTGAGACCATTCTCACGCACCACGGCACTGGGTAAGTCCGAGTGCCCAGGCCTTGGATCTTTCAGTGACCTTTCTAAGTCCTTAATGAAGTCAATAATTTACTCTAAGCAGCCTAATTTTATTTATAATCAAAGTGGGTGTATTGTGGTTAATCAGAGACAAAAAACATTACACAGCTAATCAAGGTTTTAAATGGGTTACAGATATAAAGATTATGTTAGCAGGTTTGTCCCAATGAGCCAAGTAAAGTGTACGGTCAAAGCCATAAACTTACAGCAGGATTAGTCATCAGTAGTATAGGAATTCCTCTATTACTATCAAAGTTTGGGAAATAAATTTTTAAATGGTAATAACTAAATAATTATAAAAAGGTTGAAGCAACCTCCGGAAAAGCTTACAACACTGACCTACCAATATTGAAATTACATATTTAGCTACGTATTAAACATTTGTTTCTACATTTAGTGATTTAAGAGAGACAAATTTGTGTTGGTGCTGTGTATCTTCAATATAGATAGTCTTATTTATAGGCTACAATAAGATATTTTGCCAACGAAGATGGCAGCGGCAACAAAAAAGTCATGTGACTGAGAACGGCCATATATACGTGGACGTACAATATGCTCAAAACCTACGCCAGGTCAGGTAATGGTGTAAATATACATAAGTTTAAAGTCAACGCATTGGCACTTTGAAAATAAATTTGCTTCTTTCTTCAGCGTCTATTTTATCAGGGCTTTATTAAAATGGTCTAAGTGTGTTTTAATATAATCCCTGACCTGAAGGTACCTGAAGACATTTTAACAGTCCAAATTATATTTTTCCTGAAGCTCCTTAAAAAGGAGGCAAAAGGTCCCTTAATATTCAAATCCCCCAAACTGTGAATCCCCAATATCTTCCAGTGATTAAATGTATTGTCCAATATTGACAAATGAAACGATGGGTTATTTGCAAATAGAATCACAAAAGACACATTTCTTAGCTTAAACATGGATATTTTAGATGTTTCTAAATACGTACTGCATCACCTATTAGTGGGCTATAATTGATTGATAATAAATTTATTAAAGCGACACTGCATAACTTTTAGCCCAAAAATATATATTGTCAAAATCATTTTAATGGTTATTTAAGATGAAATGAGTATAATTATGCTCATCTCCCTGATCTCTTTTGCTGGCCCAAAACCTCCAATACAAGACAAAAACAAAATACTTGCCACCGGGACGGTGGATTTACACGCTATACGCCACTCAAATATAGACCGCTGCCCAGTTTCCCCAGGTAACATTGCTATGGCAGCCCTGAACAAAGAAAACCAGGAAACCTCTGACGACGGAAGCCTGAAATAGAGAAGGAGATTGCCAAAGGGACCAGACCCGAGTAACCCTGGGCCAGGTGTTTACTCGTTGGCGAGACTTACGCCAAGAAATAGGGTGGTAGTGCTATTAGAGACAATATGTGGCTGCTACATCTTTACTGACGATAAAGTAGACACTAACTGGCAAGAGTAGGAATTACAATAAATCACCTTCAGCGTAATCCATCAAAATAATAAATAGCATTCAGATTTTTCCATCACTGCTAAATTATTTTTTTTTAAGTATAAAAGTCCATGACAAAAAAAATATGGTTAATGCAACCTCCAGTCTTGCTAAATACCTCTCAGACACTAGTCGCCACTGGTTACACATTAAATATTTAAGACTCAGATGTGGTTTGGTTGTCAACAAAAAATGTTTGTCACATTTTCTACAAAAAAAACAAAAAAAAAAAAACAATATAATATTTTATCTTGGAGTACTTGCCATTTCCTGCTCAAGAAAGAGTCTTTTTTTGCCGTGTTTTGTGCCTCAATGCTGTGAACTCTGCGAGTGGGTCCAACTGAGCAGTGACTATTTAAAGGGACTTTTCATAAATCCCATGTGTGCTCTTTTGTTCAGTCACTTTTACGCACAGATCTGCACCAGTTTTTACGCAGCTTTAATAAATAAGGGCTACTGTGATGTGCACCATAAGGAGGTGACTGTTCTCTAAACCCGTCTCATGTCAAAGTCATACAGCTCATACATACATACTCATACTGAGTCTTTTGAGCCGATATTGTGATCAGGAGTATGAGCTACAACCATCCTACAACCTATTTATATTAGTTTATGTATATTACACTATACATATTTCATTATAACATCTCACTTTGCCAAAAAAAATAAAAATAAAATAGAAATACAAATCAAATAAAAGACTGAACTGAAACCCCTGACCAAAAAATTGTGTACTGAACCGAGGGCCGCTGGATTGTTGCATCCCTCATGGTAACAAGGCTTTTGCTTGACCTTGATCATGTTAGAATAAGAATCATATTTTATTCATTTTGCAAACACACAGAAGTTTTCAAATTCTATTAATCAAAAACAGAACAATATTTTGATCCAAGAAGGTATTAACAGTTTAGTTAGCAAGAAGAGGAAGATCAAACAGAGAAAAAGATTTTGATGCTGCCTTTCTGAGTAATGTCAAAATCACATCTGCCTGTACTGTAGATAATCAGTTCTGACTAAAAGCACAGAAGTAGAGTACCTTGACTCCGTGGCCCATGTCGTCCAGCAGACTGTAGTCGATGGGTTTGCGGATGTAGCGCACAGGCCTCTCGGGGTTGGCTGGGGCGATGATCTTGTGCGTGCGGGACGTGTTTTTGTTGGTGGTGAGGATTCCAATCTCTCGCCTGGCAACTTTCTCTTTGTGGATGTCCACTGTCTGAGTGTAGTAGAGTACAGACAGATTCACTGTTAAAAACTCATGCACATCATCCTGGCCTCATACAAATCAGGCCTATTGCCTCTAAATCTGTTTCAGTTTGACCTATTTCACCTAGTTCAGGTCATTGAAACCTGAAAAAAAAAACTTTATGAAGTTGCATTACACTTTGTCTTATGTTCACATCTACCCTACAAGTTCAGAAACTGTATAATTACTTGGAAATTTACAAGTTGTGGAGCAGAGACAACAGGAGAGAAGTAATACAAGTCTGCTGCAGACTGTAAACTCAGTGTACATGGTGGTGAGCCTTTTCCTTTCCGCAGTGGTGCGATGTCTCGGAACAAGCATTTGTAAACAAAGCATATGCGCTACGTCTTTAAACTAAGGTAACCTACATTTACAGGCTTTGGTGGAGGTCTGATATTTATTTATCATATAAGGTTTATGCGTCTAAAAGAGGCTGTGTAGTTTAAAAAGGAAAGCCACGAAAAAAAGTGAGCCACACGTTCACAGTATGTTCAAGTGTGCTCCAGAAAAGAGCTATAATAAGGCGGCAGTAGCTCAGTGGGTAGAGCAGTCATCCTTCAACCGTAAGGTAGGCAGTTCGATTCTCACTCTCCCCACAGTTCATACTGTTGTTGTGTCCTTGGGCAAAACACTTAACCCACCTTGCCTCCAGTGGATGTAACACTGGTAATTATTGTAGAACAATGTAAGATGCTTTGTGGCTAAATGAATAAATGCAAATGTAAAAATCTATAATAGGCTTGCATCTTTTTTGCCACCAAACTATTATATCTGCTTGGTAGAAGATTTAAAATGCCACATGTTGTGAAAAAATTGTTTAGAGATGGAGGCATTAGATAAACTAGGCCTAATATGGCATTATTTTATTGGTGAAATTTGGGCCATTAAGATCGGAGAGCTTTTATTTTACCAGCCAATTAAACAACAGATTGAACCGTCCAAAAGCCGGCCACCGGCTAACAGAAACTCTGATAGTGTCCGAGGTTTATATTATTAAAAAAATATAAAGACTTATAATCTAGATAAAACAAAATAGTAGGCAATTAATACCCACTGCTATTACAAATGTTATGATTATCACAATTATATACTACAAAACTTTGTATTTTTTAGACTGTCACTGGAAGTGCCGGTCACCGTCGGTTGAAACCCTGCACGGGTTTCATGACGACTGTCACAGCCCTAGTTTGCAAAGCAGCTTTCTGTGCCTCGAGGCTGTGTTGATTCAGAAGCTGGCTGTCTGATGGATATGCTGAACAAGAGCAGCGGCGGGGCTGGAACAAAGAAATGTGGGGACTGTGGGCTAAAACTATATTTGGGCCTGTCTTTAGATGCAATGTCTATTACTTTTAATTATTTTCTGAACTAAAAATTAAGCTTTCTCCGAATAAATGAGGCTGACACAGAACAGACAATTGCTAAACAAAAGTATTGTAGAGTGATACCAGTATGTTTTATGAACATTTTAATACTCTGAAAACATGATTTTATAATAATTGGGATGATATTGTTAATTGCAATTATTGTGGCCAGGATAAACCCGACACAAAATTCTAATATCGTCCCATGCCTACAGGTTACATACTTGGTTTTGTAGCTGAAATTCAAACAGTGTTTGCTACGGACCAATCACAAGCTGTTTGTCTGCAGCAGGGAGTGGTTTTCTACATCCTGGGGCGGCAGTGGCTCAGTGGTAGAGCGGCCGTCCTTCAACCGGAAGGTAGTAGGTTTGATTCCCGCTCTCCCCACAGTTCGTACTGTCGTTGTGTCCTTGGGCAAGACACTTAACCCACCTTGCTCCCAGTGTCCGTAGCACTGGTGTATGAATGTGTGTGACTGTGGAGGTGTGTTTGGTGGTGGTAGGAGAAGGTTGAGCGCAGTTTGTGTGGCAGCCCCCGTCTCTGTCTGCCCCAGGAGTGGATGTGTGTGAATGGGGTGAGTGGAAGCATGATGTAAAGCGCTTTGGGTGCCCAAGAAGTGTGCAGGAAAGCGCTATATAAATGCATGCCATTTACCATTTACCATCCTACACAAGTAACTCAGCTCGCGTGGCAAGTCCAAAACATTCAACATGGCGCACGCTGTTACCGAGAGGTTGTTTATTTCTGCTCTTGACTTGGTTTTGAATAACCAGCAAAAACAAAAAACGCTGAAACCGTTCTGGTGTCGGCTCTACTGCTGGGCATGGTAATTAGCAGCGCTAACGTGGTTTACTTATGACAAACGAGTGTGTGGTTTTGCCTTTTTTTACGTCACGTCCAGCGTATTTCTGTTTAACATTCCTCTTGTAAACGCCCTTGAAATGGAATGCAAGCAACAGGTTACCAGATTAACTTGTTTGTATACAATAGAAAAATAGAAAAAGAGTTAGTCGGGGTTGGCCAGGCATAGAGTTTATACCACATACCATTCATGTCACATTTGATATGGCTTAACTTTAGCCTGAGACAGGGTCTTTGACAGACCACAGATCTGAAAGTGTGACCGTATGAATGTTTTGCTGTAGAGCGTCTGACCTGAGATATGTGGTTGATGGAGGACTCCATGCGGCGCAGCTGTGAGGCCTGGATGTCCAGCATCTGGAGGACATTGTTGGCCAGAGTATTGATCAGGTAGGCAACACTGGCCAGGGACTGGGTAGTGTAGTTCTTGGTCTCCTCCAGAGCCCGCTGCTTGTCTGGCGACTGATGGAAGATAGACAGGAGCAGGCTGCAGTTATAAGTCACCATCACAAAATTATTTTTATATAGCTCCTTCACACAATACATTGTCAGGACTAACAGCTAGAACAGTCATAGCTGAGGAAATGTAACTTGACAAATAAAAAAAAAACAAGGCTCAGAAACCTAGTTTCCACAAAGCAACACAGTGTTGTGTTTGACTGTGGTGCAGGGCCATGTTTATTTCACAAACAGTGGCTACACAAATGGTAAAGTAGGTGTGCTGGGTCGAGTCATTTACCCAATGTTATTCATTCCCCTCTCTCGCACCCTTTTTCAAAAAGCCCCAAAAATCAAATAAAGAGCATGCTGTTGGAATTGTAAATAAAGTGTCCTGATTCTTGCCGACATACCCCATTAGAAACAAACTCATTAACCTTGAGGGTTAATGTTTTAAATTGAAATAATACACATGGTATCCCAAGCCATGTATGTTGCAACAACAAGACATATCCGATTTTTTATGCAAAGCCTTGAATAAATAAAAAGACCAAGCTTTCAGCAAATGACTAACTCAATCAGATATAGTGCCATATTGTGTGGTGGCCTATACAGTACAGTACAGTAGATTATAATGTTATGCCAGGATCCTAATTTTTGAAAGTCCAGATACATTTGTCAATAAATTGTTTTATCCAACCATTCTCTTTGTGTTCATTCACTGTGTTTGATGCAAAAGCTTCTTGTCATTAGCTCGTCACATTAGCTATTCCCCATAACAAAATATTCTGCCACATTTGAGAAAGTCAGCATCATAGGATAAATTATATTGTTTGTTTTAAAAAGAAAGAGGTGATTGTTTTTAGTTTCTTCATTTTTTTTTACAGTTAGTAAAAGTCTGGGGAAAAAAAAAAAAAAAAAACACACCTGCCTAGTCATAGACGAAAGTATAAGCCTTTTACTATCGTCCTTATATTATAAAGGTTACTATGGTTACCATTACAGCTACAGGAACAACTGAGGGAGCTACTAGGTCCTCGTAGGATCCTGGGATCAGGAGTCGTAGCCGGTTGTAGCACGCTCACAGAGAGAACATCAAACGGCGATGACAGCAGCGTGAGAGTGTGGGAACAAAACATAGATTGTAAAAATAAGGATGTTATACGCCCATTGGTCCCCTATTTACCGATATTGTCGTAATGAAAGGGGAATAAAATGGCGGTTACATCCGGGCTTTCTGGCTGCAGTGGTCTAATGTATAGTGGAATAACACCCTGATTAATTTGTTATGGGTCAGAATCTGGGGGGACATGTAACCTGAAGTAACACTACAGTAGCCTATGTTGTGTGCGTATATTTTACAGAAACTGTTTAGTAAAATTGTATACTTCTGTATCACCGAACATTGTACCACCCTTTCTACAGTGGCATGAAAAAAGTATCTGAACCCTTTGGAATTTCTCACATTTCTGCATAAAATCACCATAAAATGTGATCTGATCTTTGTCAAAATGACACAAATGAAAAAACAGTGTCTGCTTTAACTAAAGCTCCTCAAACATTTATAGGTTTTCATATTTTTAATGAGGATAACATGCAAACAATGACAAAAGGGGGAGGAATAAGTAACTGAACCATCACATTTTGCAGCAATAACTTCAACTAGACAGCCTGGCACATTGATCAGGATCAATCTTGGATCATTCCTCTTTCCAAAACTGCTGCAGTTCAGTCAGATTATTGGGATGTCTGGCATGAATTGCTGTCATGAGGTCATGCCACAGCATCTCAATGGGGTTAAAGTCAGGACTCTGACTCGGCCACTCCAGAATGTCCATTTTGTTCTTCTGAAACCATTCTGAAGTTGATTTACTTCTGTGTTTTGGGTCATTGTCCTGTTGCAGCATCCATCCTCTTTTTAGCTTTAATTGTCTGACAGACGGCCTCAGCTTTCCTGCAAAACATCTTGATAAACTTTTGAATTCATTTTTCTATTAATGATTGCAAGTTGTCCAGGTCCTGAGGCAGAAAAACTGCCCCAAACCATGATGCTCCCTCCACCAGGCTTCACGGTGGGGATGAGGTGTTGATGTTGGTGAGGTGCTCCATCTTTCCTCCACACATGATGCGTGTTCCTCCCAAACAGTTCAACTTTCATTTCATCAGTCCACAAAATATTTTGCCAGAAGTTCTGTGGACTGTCCAAGTGCATTTTTGCAAACATTAAACGTGCAGCAATGTCTTCTTTTTTTTTTAGACAGCAGTGGCTTCCTCGGTGGAGTCCTCCCATTAACACCATTGTTGGCCAGTGTTGTACATATACTCGATGTATGCACAGAGATATTGGACTGTGCCAGTGATTTCTGTAAGTCTTTAGCAGACACTCTAGGGTTCTTTTTTACCTCTCTGAGTATTCTGCTCTGAACTCTTGTTGTCATTTTTGGTGGACGGCCACTCCTTGGGAGAGAAGCAACAGTGTTAAACGCTCTCCATTTGTAGACAATTTCTTTAACTGTGATTTGATGAACATCCAGACTTTTAGAGATGGTTTTGTAACCTCTCCAGGCTTTATACAAAAATCAAAAATTCTTGATCACAGGTCTTCAGAGAGCTCTTCTGAGTGAGCCGTTGTGCACATCAGACAATGCTTCTCATCAAGACCCAATTCTTACTAGGTCTGTGTTTTATAGTGAGCAGGGCAGCTTTGAGCCACACCTCAGTGATTGGACACACCCCCGAATTAATTTTTTTGGTAAAAATGGATATTAATTGCTGTCAAAGTTTCCAAAGACACAAGCTTCAGTTACTTATTCATCCTCCTTCTGTCATTGTTTGCATGTTATTCTCATTAAAAATATGAAAACCTATAAATGTTTGGGTGGTTTTAGTTAAAGCGGACACTGTTTTTTCATTTGTGTCATTTTGACAAAGATCAGATCACATTTGATGGTGATTTTATGCAGAAAGACGACAGTTATTGGAACATGTAAGGACCTTAAACAAACAGGTTAAAGTAAAGTTCAAACAGCCACAGAAAGAACAAGGTTTCAGCTCCAGACCAAGCCTCTCTCATGGAACCTCTTAAAAAAAGGCCTCGAATAAGGGCGCCGCCATAAAGCGATATACCGCCGTTCATCAGAGGCTCCAAAAGCAGAAACATAAAGAAGAAACCCAATGGCCACACATTAAAACATAGGGCCGGCTCTATCAAGTCATACTTTACAGCGAGGCATCGTTTGTGCTACATTGGTTTAATGAAGACTTATTTATTTTCTTGGGAGTGAGTGGTTCTTCTCCCCTGCTCTTTGGTGCTGATATGTTGTTAGTGTACCAACGCTGCGCGAGTTGAGCTCACGCAGAACTACAGGGACCCAAAGGAAAGCGTATGTGGTAGATTGAAAATTTTTGATTTTTAATAAAACAAAATCAACTTCAATCAGCTTTATATTTTTAAAATTTTTAAATATATATTTTTGCAGGGGACCACACACAGACCCACCCTCTGGGTCACCCCCCTGATACAACACAGCGTTTAGATCACAGTTACAATTTGATGGGACACACTGACATGGACTGGTCTCACCCAGAGTGGACTATGCCCGTCTTTCAGAGCATTGTGACAAACTTGTTCTGAAGATGTGAGCCGTAGAGCCACATTTCCAAGCACCACACCCACCATCTGACCAATCACATTCTGACTAAGAAAGAACATCTGCACTCAGACTCACATTTACACCTAAACTATCCACAAGAAGATAATGGCAGTTTGTGTTATGGATCTTTTGCACAGTGAACAACATTTTTAATTCCTTGTGAAAGCTAAATTCATTATTATTTTTTTTTTTTTTTTTTATTAGTTTATTTGACATGGACAGTGTACATTAATTAACATTGCTGTAAATGCACCAGAATTAGCCAAAAAGGCTATTTTTCATCCGTTGTCCCTGGACAGATCTTAAAATTGTCTACCTAAAAACACAATAAAAAGATTACATAGAACAATACAATAAAAAGCAATAAATCAAATATAACACTTCAAAACCTATTGCTAAATACAATATACAGATTTACTATAAAACAAAAATTATGTTGAAGACAAGGAAAAAGAAAATGCTAATAATAATAATATCATTATACACATTTACACAACAAGACAAGTGGCAACAGGTTGGGTTGAGAGAAGTTACATAATCTTGTTAATGTTGACATGTCTGATTTGTTATAAGCCAGTGTTTTAGATGATTTTTGAACAGAGTGTATGTGGGGAGATCTCTGATGCTCTGAGGAACGGAGTTCCACTCCTGAGCTCCTCTGACCGAAAAGGCACTCTGACTAAATGTGCTTTTCCTTAGAGGAACAACACAGTCACCTCGAGCCGACCCTCGTGTTACTCTCTGTGTGATGTTTCTAATTTTCACAAACTGACTAAGTGGAGGAGATGACAGACCATGAATGATTTTATAAAACAGACAGAGGTTTGAATTTTTTATGACATTTTCCCAACTTAAAAGCTTATGTTTTTGTAAAATGGCACAATGATGATATTTTAACGGTTTTTATCCATAATTTTGACTGTCTGTTTATAAAGTGACTCTAATTGTTTGAGTGTTGTTTTATTTGCCTGTGACCAGGTTGTGAGACAGTAAGTGATGTGAGACAGAACCATACTGTACATAAACATTTTTGCTGCCTGAAGTGACAAGTTTGATCTTATGAACCGGAAATTTGCAATATTAAATTTGACTCGATTGCCGACCTTTTTTATTTGTGATTTAAAAGTTAATTTAGAGTCTATTATGATGCCTAAGTATTTGAATTCTGACACAACTTTTATTTTATCCCCAGTCACATAAATATCTGCCTGACTATTTTCAATATTAGATTTAGAAAAAAACATTGAAACGGTTTTATTTATATTAAGTTTTAAGCAGGATTGATTTAGCCATTCAGAGACATGGGCCATAGACTGTGTAAGTTTTTCAGCAACTTGTTTTACGTTTTTACCATGAGTATAAATGACTGTGTCATCTGCATACATCTGAATATAAACATCTGGACAAACTGAAGGGAGATCATTTATGTACATTGAAAATAAGAGTGGCCCTAAAATAGAGCCTTGGGGAACCCCTGTGGACACAGCAAGGGGCGGTGAGTGATAATCACTAATCCTAACTGACTGTGAACGATTCAATAGATATGATTCTATCCATTTTATTGCATCTAATGAGAAATTGAATTTGCTTAATTTGCTTAATAATATTTTATGGTTTACAGTGTCAAAAGCTTTTTTTAGATCGAGAAACACAGCTCCCACCACACCACCTTTGTCCAATAGATGTTTAATATTTTCTATGAAAAACAATTAGCAGTTTCAGTGGAATGCTGACTTCTGAAACCAAATTGCATTGAATGAAGAGAAAATGTAGTGGTATTTAAATGTGTTATTATTTGTTGAGAAATTAGTTTCTCTGCAACTTTTGACACTGTAGGTATGATACTGATAGGTCTATAATTATCTACTAATAACGGATCTCCATTTTTGAAAATTGGAACAACAGCAGCTGACTTCCACACACTCGGAAATACTACCTCAGAAAAGGAGAGATTGACAATTTTGGTGACTGGTGTTAATAGTGTGGAACTGAGTTCTTTCAGCATGCACATATCTATGCCATATATGTCTTTAGTTCTTGAAGCTTTTAGTATTTTTATTGTCTGTAAGACGTCCGATTCTGTGACTGTACCCAGGTTGAAAATTGACTCTGAATTGTTTATTGGACAGATATTTAAATTATTAAATGGTAAGGTTTGTGCGACAGTGGATACAGATTCAATAAAAAAATTATTGAAGACATCTGCAACTTTGTTTGTGTTATTTGTAATTTGTCCATTTATCTTAATTTCTAAGAGTTGTTTCCTTTTTGTATCCTGTCCTACAAGCTTTTTCATTTGATTCCAAATTGTTTTAGAATCCCTTTTTGCATTTTCTATTATGGTCAAAAATAATCTGCTTTGGCTTTATGTATAGCTTTAACGGTCCTATTCCTCAATGTTGTAAATAGATTTTTAGCACTAGCTGACTTAGTCTTATTTGCATCTTTTAACGCACAATCCCTCTCTTTCATTAGATTGAGGATGTCCAAGTTCATCCAGGGAAGTTTATTTTTATTATGTTTATGTTTAAGTTTACAGCTAAAATCCTTAATTGTTCTTTCAATTGTCGCCACAAAAGATTCACAGTCCATTTCACAATTTATTCCCAGCAATATGTGATCCCAATCAATCTGCTGGACAGCACTATTAAATGCTTCCTGGCGATTCTTTGGGATTCCAACAAACTCACGCTCTCTAATAGAATGATCAAATCTCTTTTTTGAGAGCTTCCTGGCCACAAGGATCAAATTGTGATCAGAAAGACCAGCTAACAAATTATATGATTTAATTATTCTCTCAGGTCGGTTGGTAAATGCCAAATCAATCTGGGTTCTACTTGATGGGGTGATTCTTGTGGGCCCTTTTATCATTTGGACTAGATCAAATTTGTCAGTTATTTGTTTAAGCCTTTTTCTACACGATGTATCCTCCCAGTTTATGTTGATATCCCCCAAAATAATGATCTCTTTATTTAAGTTACATTCTTTCAGTAATTTTTCAAACTTTTCATAAAAAATGGCATCTGAAGAGGGGGGGCGATATACCACAATGATTGTAAAAGACATTTGTGGTGATAGTATAATATTTAAGCCCAAACATTCCAGTTCATGATTATTCAGCCATTGAATTTCCTGACACTGAATATTATTTTTTATGTATATCATGACACCTCCGCCCTTTGCTCCTTCTCTGTCTCTCCTGAACATATTGTAGCCAGGGATGTTAAGTGCTGCGGAGGGAGCATTGTTATAGAGCCAAGTCTCAGATAGACAGAGATAATCCAAATTTGAGTTGAGTAATAGGTGATTAACTTCTTCTGTTTTGGACATGATACTTCTTATATTTAAATGCCCTCCCAACAGACCTTTGGGTTTTGCTTTAGGGTCCCAAACTATTTTTGAGTGATTGACAGTCTGAAAGAATGCCCATTTCCGATGTTTGGCTACCCCTGGATTAAGTCGCTTCCTGTTTACGGTCGTTACCATGGTAACGGAGCGGCCATTACGGAAAGTTTGATGTTGTTGTGCATCCGGGCCAGGCCTCCCACTCCCAGGCGAGGCCAAGGCCGCACCACGCCGCCGTCCCACGGACTCACCACCAAAGCTCACCTCCGACGCACCGACACGCACCCTCGGACTCAGAGCCACCTCGGCAGCGCCCGACAGACCGCCCGGCACCAAGCCATCCACAGCATCGCCCACACCTCTTCGAATGACAGCCCGGCCACAGCCAACCGCAAGGTATGAGTGGCGTGTTTGTCCTCTATGCGTAAATTAGCCTCTCCTGACGTCTTGAAGTGGTGCGGGCCTGGACACGGGTGGATATCTCCGGATAACATCAAACATATGGTGATAATGAGTCCAGTTGTCAGCGATGATCGAGTCGGTGTTGTTGATTTAGTCTTCCTATGATAAAGTAGTGGGTAGACCAAAGTCATGGCCAGAGTGTAGGTTCCATAGTCGGTGCTTGCTTTTGCCAAAACATTGTTTGTCTGTTTATGTCCCAGATCTTCATATTTTGACGGGTTGTCATTTAAATGAAGCAGAGGAAATATGTTACCACATATCCGAACTGGTTCAACATGAATAGGCTTTAAAATCTTTGTAAGCAAACAGTAGATTAGGAGCACTGTGACAGCACCTCTCCCACCTGCAGCCATCTTGGGTTTTGATATATTGTCTAATCTTATATGCTTTTTTCACTCAAATACAATATATAAACTTTTCTCCCTGAACTATTGCCCACAGAGAAAGCTGTCTTCAGCTCTTAGGAAAATTTATATTCAGCTCTTAGGAACAGTTACTTTAACACTCGGATAATCTGAAAGTACGTGCTTTCAGGCTCAGAGAGAAAGTGTAGAACTAATCAGAAACATTAAAGTGTCACATGGATGCAGCAGAAGGATACAGGTGTCACTCATCCCAAGGCTACTCTACAAGTTTTTCTAAACAAATACATTTCATATAGCGTAGGAACGAACTGATTTTTAAATTAAATTGTAACTGTAACAGCACCTCTGACAGAAAAGCAAAAGAGAAAACAAAAACCGATGCTTAAAGATAGGACATTAGTAATAATTAACTTGAACCTCCTACAGTTCAGTCTTCAGACCCATCACGGGCTCTGTCCCTGTTACAGCAACAGGTAAACTTCTGAAGAGCGCAGCCCACCCCTGCCTCAGTCTCCTTCCTCAGTGATAACCGCCTGGCATTTCCCCACTCACACATGAGCGCAGTGCACAAAAAACACTTAATATTTTACTTGATTTTGAACAGAAATTATAAAACCGTCGGCTGTGGTCTATGTCAGTCGTCTGCTGGTGCCCGCTGTATTGGATCGAGCAGGGCTCAGTGTTTGTCTCCATCATCATAAATCAGCCTGGTCCTACCATTGCCACGGGTGTGATGCCCAAGTAAACCGGAGCTTTTGCCATTTGCCCAGCTTCAAACCGTGCTCTACACCCAGCTGGCCTCAGCTGCTGTCCACAGACACGGGTTCTGGTGTGCTCGGGTCATGCCTGTTGTGATATTCAGACCGTGGCAGCAGGAACAGGTCAGCTGGCTAAGGCTAAAGCCAGCGACATTAGCGTCTAATCTATACAATCACATCGATTAAAACACCAGTATAAGAGCACCACTGTCAAATCATTTCCGCAACACAGATAAATGTGTCCCATATCGAGGAATAAAACATTGGTGGTGTGTTGTTTATCGCTGTAGCCAATGCTAGCTGACATAACGAGAGGACGGGCTGCAGCACAGCGTAAGCATTAGCCATAGCTAACCGCCGCGGCGTCAACTGAAAACTACACTAACATATCTGGCGTTTGACCCGGCTTTAAACAAACCTGAACATAGTTGCTCTCGCAATACTCCGCGACTCTTTCCAAGTTGGTGAAGCTGTCTAACAGAGCGCTCCGTCCCGCTGGAATCTCCTCTTCCAGAAGCATTTGTAGCTCCGCCATTTTCACATCTTTAACGAAGCGAAGGCTATTCACTCTACTACGCCCCCGTGGACGTGTGTAGTACTGCAGTCTCCTCCATGAGGAATGCCCTCTCTGAACAGAGGTATTCTGAGATACTGTGTATCTTCCATTTACAACAATCTAAACTGAAACCAAAATTAAAACAGTTTATCTGTAAATAAAATAAATAAATGAATAAAAGGAACAGTAACACATTAAGGCCAATACATAATCCCCAAGAACAAGAAATGTGTTCTTATTCTTGAGGTGGCAGCCCTCGTTCTTGCAACTTTTTCTGACACATAGTCCGGGCAGAACAAATTTCTTGATCTTGCGGAGTATGTTTTGGCCATAAGTCATGCTAATGGTCCACAGGAACATAACAACTCCCTCAATGCCACTAACACTGCCCATTCAACTATGAAACCACCTCTGTCTGAGGGTTGCTTGGATGAGGGACAAAACATCATTAGCAGGTGAACAACCCCTCCCACCGGAGAAATTTGCTGAGACTTCACAGAATCTCCTGTATGCTTGAAAGTCACTTGCATTACAGTGCAGAGGTTGTCAGGCGTGGAGGCTGTTGTTTCCATTTTGGAGGAAGATTATCTGATGGTGAGAAGAAATTGAAGGACAACATTTGTGTTATCAACCTAAAGGATGGCACAAAGGAAAACTGGGAGATTTTGATTAATACGTCCGTTTATGCTATCTATAAACTATGGTTTTACTATGCAGTAACAGCAGAAAAGCCCGGATGTAACAGCCATTTCATTGCCCTGTGGTAAGGCCAGTATCGGTGAATGCAGGAGCAATGGGCGGACAACATTTGTATTTATTTACAATATGGTTATTTGATGTGTAGTGGACTCTTTACCCAGACTCCTCACAAATGCCACAACCACAACCATATTGATTTTTTGACCCTCCTTATGTCAAATACGACAAGTTTTCTTCTGCAAATTTGGAAATATTGTAATTAGTGACCATTGTCAACTAGTGACCATTGTCACTGCATTGTCTTGAAATGGCAGTGAGTGTGTGGTCTGTGATGTCTGTAGGTGGTGGAGGTTTGATAAGTGTGTTGCTCTGTGTTTGTTGTGTCTGCTCTGTGTGTTAGTTTTGACAACAGAATGTTAAATATGACAACAATGTTAGCTATTTATCTTGTTTGACTAAATCCAAGACAGACCCCCAAACAATCACCTCAATTGTAGATTCCACTGGAACTCATTATTTTGACAACAGAAGCATTACTAATATTTTTGAGTTTTACAATCAACTCTATCAATCAGACCTACCTCCTGGAGCTTCTGAGGAAATGAAATCTTTTCTGTCTGGTCTAATCCTCCCTACTGTCACTGAAACTCACAAGGATCAATTAAATTACCAAAGAAGAAGCCCTCTTAGCACTAACTGCAGTCAAGTAAAAACCCTGAGCTGGATTGCTGGACTTGTGAATTCTATAAGAAATTCCACCATGTGCTGTTAGACCCTTTTTTGGCAATGTTAGAACATTCTTTAATATTCTGTTCTCTCCCTCAGACCCTAAGGGAAGCAGACATCACACTTATCCTTAAAAAAGGGGGGAAAAACAAAGGCTGTGCGAGTTATAGGTCCATTGCCTTGCTAAAACAAGATTTTAAATAATTATCCAAGATATTAGCAGTGCGTCTGTAAAAAAAAAGTTCTGCCATTCTCAAAGACCAGACTGGCTTTATCAAGGACAGAAGCTCTAGTCACAACATCACAAGATTCCTGAATATAAAATGTGTCAAGCACAAGACACTGACAGTATGTAAATGTCATTGTATGCAGAGAAAGCATTTGATGGTGTCGAGTGGTCTGCATCACATTTTACACAAATCTTATCTGGGAGAAAATTTTATAAAGTAACCGATTAGCCACAGTAATTACAAATGCAAGTCTTTCTCTTTCTCACTGGACACGTTAAGGCTGCCCTTTCAGCCCTGCTCTCTTTGCCCTGGCAGTAGAGCCCCTGGCTGAGGCCATTAAGAAATACTCAGAAATAAGGGGGTCAGCAGTGGTGAAACTCATCCTAAAATTTCTTTATATGCTCATGACGTCTTGTTCAATATAGCAGAACCTGCATCTTCAATCCCCTGTGTTTCTGCGTGCCATCTTTAGTGCGATGAGACTCAGTGTTGGTAAGACACACAACACACGTCTCTCATGTTTGATTAATGAAGACCTTCAGCAGAGACTATGTTGTCCTTTGATGCAGTGGTTAAGTCCTGATAATAATAATGCATTTGATTTATTTCATACTTTTTCTCTTCCCAAGAGACTCAAAGCACTCACAATATTCATTCACTCTACAGTCACACACTGCTGATTGTCAGCTGTAGCCAACGGACTCTCTAACCATGTTGTGAACCTTATATTTGTATAAATAAAGAGAATGTCATATTTAAATATGTGTTTAATTAAATGTCATCAATATTCTTGCCAAAAATATAGATCAAACTCAACAATAAAAAAAAATGTCTTTACCATTCCTACATCTGTTATGGATTGACATTGAACTGCACAGATTTATTGATAATAAAGGTAAATTTTTTAAAAGTAATAACTTTCACAAAAATCAGACTATGTTGATCAAAATTGCTTTCAAACAGAAGAAAAGCATGAACCATTAATAATGACATGATTTGTGTCTTTCTTTGTGCAAGCTAAAAAAAAAATATAAAAAAACATTTTTGAATAGAATACTGAACCTGTGAGCCAAATTTGACCTACAACTTTGGATCTTACGCTCAGCCTCTTGCCTGGCAGCTCTAACCTCAGCATCTGTTGACTGTTATATTAACTGTCCCTCCTCTGAACATGTATAAACGGTCTCAGTCCGGCCTATTTTATCTTTTATGCACACACGCACGCACACACACGCACGCACACGCACGCACACTCTTTCTTTAATATACAAAGACACAATCTGATATAAAAAAAAAACTTTTATATTTTAAAATTAAAAACTGATTTGATTTTTCCCTAAAACAGGGGTTAAACCAGGCTTGACTGATGTACAGTAGGTTACCATGTTTGGACACATTAGGGGATCAGAAAAATGTGTGCTTTGTTTGTGGGGTCTTACTTATGCTCATTTGAACAGATCCAGGGTAAATATAATCTTCCCAACACATGTGTATCTATTGCTGAAGATAAATGGGAGGCTATCTGGAACCAAACTAAAACAAGATGTTTGTAACTGTGCCAGGCTGCAGTTTAAAATGATTCACTGTGTTCAGATAGTAACAGCGGACAAATCGTAAAGTCGCAAGTTAAATTAACAAAATCAATCCTCAAATGTTTTAAATATTTCTAAATGTATTGTAAATCATCTTTGGGTCCCTGGAAAAGCCCTATATAAAATTGATGTAATAATAATAATGTATAGTAAAAATGTACTGTAAATCAGTGGAAGGGACTTTTCTTTATTCTAATTCTTAAAAAAAAAAGATATTTCGAGTGGTTTTGGATCTGGATCCTGTGTCTCTGCTCTTGGGCTGTAGAGACAGTAATGTTGGTTCAGGCTCCAACAGATTATTTGAAAACTTAAAAAATGCCGCATGTTTTCTACTGTGGATAAGTGCCAAACCTACCTCTAAATCTAATTGGCACAAACATGTTCTGGAGCTTTTTTCCTTGAATACTTGACCTGTCTGCTGCATTCTACAAAAGGGACCATTCCTGGAGGTGTGGGGCTCCTTACCTTCTCTATCCTCTAATGTATACACATATCGTAAACATCACTAAAGGTGAGAGACGCTGCATGTATGGATTATAAAATACAAATCTAAAATTAAGGACTTATTTATTACATGTGCACTTACACTTTGCAGGACTACAGAAAACATAAGACCAGCAAAAAGAACAGAATTCAAGTTTATTTAACATGTGCACACCATCCTTTTAAAAATGTCTGAAGCGTGAATAGTCAGAAAAATTAAAATCATTGGGTCTTTCTATGAAGGCAGTTATTTTAGGAATGATGAAGAATTCTTTGGCACTAGAAGTTCAGAGGTCAGGAGCACTGCCTTTAACAGATGGAGTCTGTCAACACGTGCAAATCTGAACATGTTCCCATCCAAAGGGACCAGGGAGACAAACGTACAATAACTACATGCAACATTCAGCTCTTCTGCTGAGTGCTTGGCAAAGGATGCTGCAGCAGACTTCCTTCAGGTCTCCTGCCGACTGTGACCCAGGTCTCGTCTTTGGGTGTGCACACCAGCTCAGACCTGACCTCCGTCACCTGAGCGTGGATCTGACGGAGCTTTAGCTGCCGCACCACTGAGCTGAGCAGGACGCTGGCCATGGTGTACGCAAACCTACAAAACAACCCAGATTAACAGGACAACGACAAGGACCAGGAGAAACACAGCAGCAACATCATTCTAGAACTGAAATAACTTCCTTAAAGTATGTCCACAGACAGTTAGGAGGAGAATTGAACTCTGTTTGGAAGATAAGAGCTGACACAACCTCATGTCTCTATCACCCTCTAGTCCAGTCCCAGTCCATTCCATCTCCAATCATAGTTCAGTCCATCTTAAGTCCATGTAAAGTCTATGGTCCTGTTCCCATCCATGGACCCCCCCCCCCCAACCTCAGTTCTCAGGACTATGAATTTTGATTGAGCCGTTGAAATGTAAAGATCAGAAGTGGCTGTGTTACCTTAGCTCTGGGCAGGTCTGACTCCCTGAGAATCCAAGTAGACAGAAACTTTTCCTGACTGACTCCTCCTCAAAGCGATCCGGGTTAAACCTGAAGACGGACAATAAGAAAATTATGTAAATAAAAAAAATGGGAAGACTACCAGCTGGCCTCAATATTATATCACAATTTATCAGGAAAAAGCTCTAATCATCTCGATTTAAATTTCTGCTTTATGATCATAAATCATCATCATCATCATCATCACCATGCTTAATTTGCCATCTGTGTGCTATACCATTGATATTCTGATTTGTGATAAATGTGAGAAAAAATACATAATTTCCTATATAAAATGGCATTTTGTTCTGTGTGTGTCTGTGAGGATGTCCTGCTGTCTTTGTGTAAAGCCATACATGTCAAACTCAACTCAAACTTAATCAGAGACAAAAGGCCCTGAACTGTTCTTAAGATATGTAATGCTACCCACCCCACAAATAGACAAAATGACACTTAACAGGGGTAACCTTTACAGGGACCAAAATGGAGCTTAAAATACGAGCAAAGTTGTGCAAATTGTAACAAATTTACATAACCATGCTTTAACATTATGCATAAAAGGAGGAAATGAATGATTCTAGTGTCACAATAGGGTCATTCAGGGACTACAGATGAAAAATAGCCTGTTGGCTAAATCTGGCATATTTACAGTTTTCTTTCTGTCTATTAATTTGCACTGTCCACAAAATAAATAAATAAATAAATAAATAAACAATCGTCTGCCGCAAAGTGATGGTGAAAGCGATCACAAAAGGGCTCAGTGGTAGATTGGGAGATTTGAACCGCCAACTTTCCTATGACCGGAAGGTTGGCAGTTCAAACCCCACAGTTCATACTGTCGTTGTCTCCTTGGGCAAGACACTTGTCTCCAGTGCCACCGCACTGGTGTGCGAAAGTGTGAGTGCGTTAGGTGGTGGCGGCCATGTCTCTGTCAGTCTGCCCTAGGGCAGTTGTGGCTACAATGTAGCTTAACACCACCAGTGTGTGACTGTGGAGTGAATGAATAATAGACTGTATGTAAGCTCTTTCCTCAGTCCATTGAGAGAAAAAGTGCAATATAAAAAAGCAGAGAGGATGTGTGAAACATTGCATAAATTAATAAACCCTGGAGTTGGTTTAAGTTGTTTCTGAGCAAATAGAGACAAAGGTTTAGGCTGTAAGCTCTAAGCACACTCCTGTTTTAAGACCGTTTTATGAATTGTTGCCTTTACCTACATATGTGCTATAACGTTAATATTGTAAAATGACACCATGTATCACCAGAAAAATATACCAGTATTATTTTGAGCGAAATAGCACTGCCCTACTACCAACTTTATGTTTACTTGGAACTGGTAAGTAATTCTAAGTACATTGTCTTTTCTCCTAATTGTTCAGTGGTTACAGTTCTGAACAATCCCCGAGGGCCGCATTGGATTATTTATGACAATGAGCATATGACATATTCAAAATAGAATTGAACTTGCTTTAATGTTAGACTGGTAGAATTTCAACGTCATTTAATACAAACAAAAGTGTGAAGGATGAAAAAATATATAAATATTGATGCAGATAAACGGAGTGTGCACCTGTATGGATGGCTCCAGGTATCAGGGTCCTGCAGAACCACCCCCAAAGCATAGATCACCAACGTCTGAACCCAGACAAGAGAATACATGACAATACATGTCTAAATGTGGTAGTAATCATGTTCCAGGAGGAGAAACCAGACACCTCTTTGGGGATGACGTGTTGATCGACCTTGCCCTCCACTTCCTGCAGCCGAGCAGCGACAGGAGTGAGCTTGGCTGTCCTCACCGTCTCATTCAGAACCTGCTGGCAGTATCTGTTCAAGGACACAAATTTAACAGGATTACTGTTATTCATAATTCACTGTTTAGCATCAAGCCACAGAACATTTCTATAAAAATGTTTTTGTCCCCTAACCTAATTATTGAACCAAAGCCATTTTTGTCAAGAATTCAAAAAAATTACTTTGATAGTGATGCTGAACAACAAGTCAAAAATATAATAGTCACATCTCTTTCAAGCCTCAGTAACGTCTCAGTCAAGTCTCACCGAAGCTGGGGGACCATATCCAGTGTGATGGGCTCCGACCCCAACACCTCCTGTAGCTCCTGATACAGTTTGTCCTGGACTTCCTCTGAGGTGGACAAAAAGTGAAGGGCCCAGATACACACTGAAAGAAAAACATACTCTTCACTCTCTATTTCATCAACGTTGAGAAAAAAAATTTGAACTAGTTGGCGGACTTACAGTTGGCAGCAATGACACATCCTGCAAGAGTGAAAACCATGCAATCCTCCATAATCTGTAGAGAGCAGAAATATTGTGTTTGGATTTTAGCTAACATTGTGATTGAGGATCACATCCAGAAATGTATGATCATCAACTTCTATTTTTACTTTACCAATTAGTATTTCCAGTATTATTTTGGTTATCTTTTCTACACTTTCCAAATTTTTGTTTTTGTTATAGTCATTCATCCCCAGACACTTGGCACTTCCCAGACACTTCCTCCAGCTCTTCCAGGAGAATACCGAGGCGTTTTCAGGTTGAGAGACATAGTCCTTCCAGCATGTCCTAGGTCTCCTAGGTTTTTGCCCTGCTTGTGGAACACTGGATCAGCTGTAACCCTTGTCTAGCCGGGGGCATTCAACTGTATCCTTCACGGCCTGTGGGGGTGCTCTGGGAGTATGTGGTCCGGGGTCCGATGACCTGGTCTGTCATAGTGAAGGAAGAACTGAGCTCTAGAGTTCTAGATTCACCGGATGATCTACATTCCTACTCTCACCTATGGTAATTTTCTATTCAGTAAATACAAATTAGATTTTTTTTATCTGGGGGATAATAAAAAAAAAAAAAAAAAAAAAAAAAAAGGAGCCTGGGACTATCAAAAATTAACATCAAGTTTGATTTTGATTAATTGTGTAGTGTTTCATCTTGTCAGTTTGGGACAAAATTAACTCCTAAGTGACACATACTGTCTTGACCTTGGACAAAACCTGTAAAAACAAAGCAATACTACCAGGATTTTTTTGCTTAAGACAGTAAATCTGTGATGTTTTGGGGAAATAGAATGAGGCTTTAATGGGTGCAGAAGCGCTGAACTTGCACATTATTGATTATACTTGTTAGGAACAGTAATTTGTATTTTTTAAGTAAGAACACACTAATTTCTCAACACACATGCATGCACACAACAATATGATATCCCTAAAAACACCCAAATAATTTTACTTAATAACTTTACTTAATATTTATTGAATTGGCCCTACAAGCATAATAATATATACACCTATAAATGGAGGCATTGGTCCATTTTAAACAGTTTAAAAATTTCCCATATATGTGAAAATGGTGCCATCTGGTTGAAAGAAATATAAACTAAAATTACAATCCCTCACTATCATAAATCCATGAATAGTGAGGGATTGTCAATGGCATAAAAAATGACATGGAGATGGGTGTACTTTCTTTCATTTCAATCTATTAAGAAGTATAAAAAAAAAAAACTAAAATCGTGAAATCTTAAAATTCATCCCAAAATACACATCTGTGGAAAAAAATTATACCATTTGCATAAAAACAGCCTAAGTTATCCACAAAAAAAACTGAACAGTTAAACCAGAGTAAGTGACCTCATCAATCTTCACCTGTGGTTCTGTGAGACTAGACTGAAGCAGAATGTCCACAAAGGCTGTGTGCTTCCTCTGGGCTCGTCTCTCCTTCACCACCGACACCAGCATCGACTCCATTTCTGCAAGAGCTGAAGCCACAGGGAAATGTTACAGTGCAAGTACCACAATGGACTTTAGTCAAGGCTGCTACTAACTTTTACGCCAGAGGAACTGGACATCTGGGCTCTAGAGCTGGGAGGAGCCCTGAGTTTTAACTGTTCAGTTTGAGTTCCTGAAGGAAAAAGGCACTTATTTTGACACATCATGTCCTTCTCTGTTTCATAACATATTATAAAGTTTTTGTTGTACGACCCATCCCAGACCCAGGCCCATCACAGACCGATGGAGCTGCACATGGACAAAGGCCACTGGTGAAGTGCAGGTGGAACATGGAAAAACAAAATACACATGCTAGTGAGTAAAAGCTAGTAGCACACTAGGAACACTTTTTCGGTTATAAGGGTTATTCTTATGTGGAGGTAAGACATTCAACATGAGCAGAACCTGTGACATTAAATAGTAAGCCCCCAAATTATAGGAAATTGGCACAGCTCTATGAATTTAATGTTCAAAAATCTGTAAATAAACTTGAAACAGTCACGTGTTTACGGCAGCCTCTCTCATCACTACACACCAATGTGCCGAGGCAGTGACTGTACAGTGTTGAAAAGTGGCTGAGAAAGTCTAGATCACTCTGTTCATCTCTGAATGAAGCAGTCCCTTACCTTTCTCATAATGAGCCTTTCTGCTGGAGCTCTTCTCCAGGGAACCGTCCAAGAAGCCTTTTCCAATTTCTGACCAGATCTGGTGCCATCCAAGCGAGTCAGAAGAGACAAAAGACAGAGAAATAAAGTAATTAAAATCTTTAGTAAATCTCCATGAATCTGTTTGTAGGATTTACAAACACGTTCCGATTTCTCATGCTGCTACCTTTCTGTCTTGGCCTGTGGTCGGTTTAACCTGAGCTGGCTATTGACCCATACAGTATTCTATTTTTCACATTTCATTCTTATTTATTCGAACAATACAGTATAAACATTCAGATTTAAATCCTACACAAAGCCTTAACAGTAACTACCTTGCTTCACCTACACATTGGCCCAATCACCCTGCGCTCATTCTTTCTTCTCTTGTTTACCCACAGTATGGGTCTATGCCTTCCAGACGTATATTCTTTAGCCACCTTCAACGCCATTGCAGTGTTCGATCATACCGCATCGTGGTTTTTCCGAAAGGAGATGACCTGGGTGTCGTCCTTAAAGCGCTCTCCTAGGCACAGCTGGGTGACTGTCTTCATGGCCAGGCCCAGTAGGTGGGCACAGAGTGGGGTGTGCTGCGCCTCAGGGAAACACTTCCATTTGTCCACCAGCTCCTCCACCAGCTGCCAACCACAACACAATCATTTTAGAACAAGCTGGGGGCTGTAATCTGCCTCAGTGGTACCAACCTTCAGCACCAAGGAGAAGTTGTTCTTCAGAGCAATTGTGATGGCATTCTCATAGACTTTCTTTCTCATGACACTCTCACTAGCCCCTGCTCCAACCCCAGAGTGGTATCCCAACAAGGATTTCAGCATGGTCTCAAAGGAGTCCGCTGAGACAAACAAAACCAACGTGAACTAGATCCATGTCATTTCATCCAGATGCTCAATATTTTTTTGATGTACTCTTCAAAAAATATTCCTAGAGCTGTTCTTACTGGTGTGGTTTGGATTGATGTGTTGCCGAAGCTGCTGCAAAGAGCCGAGGCTGACCACAGGCCTCCTGCCAAACCAAAACGACGCCACTGAGCCAAACTCTTGATGCAGGCTGAGCAGAAACTCATGTAGACTGCCCCTGTTAACAATGTCCTGCAGGTTTCCATCTCTGAGAGAGCACAAGCCAGGAAGATGAAAGTTTAGTTAAAAAGGAGGATGGTTTTTAGAGCAAAAACATCAGTGATCCACCCTGAGGCTATTTAATTCTGATAAATATCATCTTTGTGCAAAAAGAGGATCACAATTAAAATAATGTTAGAAGGCAGAGGGTCAGCTTACTTCTCGTCGGTGGGGTTGAGTCCTGGGATGCCAGAGGCTCTTCTGGATGACTAAAACACCAGAAGCAAAAATATAATTTTGATATGTCTGTGAAGGTTCTCAGTCATCCAGGACATCTTGACAAAAAGGTTTAAGTAAAAGCATCTGGATTTCAAGGTGAAAACAGAGATATAAGCTCAGCTCTCTTACCAGTTGATCTCAGAATTGATAAAGTCTCTTTGTATTAGAGATGAAACGTCTTCACCTTGAAAACTGAGTCCAGATGCTTTACGTAAACCTTTTTATCATTTTGAAACTGTTGTGGCTGTTGCACTCGTAACTACATTAGAGCACCTTCCAGGTTCAGCTAGCTAACTAGCTCCACAGAGAGTTTACGCACAGATCCAACTCACTCAGATTTTTTACTCTTATCAACAAGCAGCGGGCCCCAGCCCCAAATCACTCACAGACTACCTAGACCACTCGCAGCAGTCCCTCCAAAGCAACAGTCAGATCAGGAGATGTTCACCTCTTCATGTCCGGAGCATGGATGTATCATCAGCCCCATCACTTACTCACCTCCTGCACTGTGTGTGTACCTCTCTGTGACAGAAGGCATAAGCTAAACATCTAGTTGGCGAGCTCAACATGTCTAAACTGTACACTAAAAGCCATTGATTGAAGCCGTGATAATGAAACCTAGTGATGTAAAATAACACATGGCGACCCAAACTCATACTCAAAAGTAGCAATGGGGAAGTGAAGCTTTCTGAAGCAATTAACCTTTTTAACACAATTGTATCGGAAAAGGTCGAATCATAGAATCAGAGTAAAATCAACATGAAGCTTTCAGAGCAAATGAGACTAAAACTCTAATTCAGCACGTGCCAGGAAAACGACCTTAATTTGCTGCAGTAAAACACCACTTTGCTCACACTTGTTTACATTTGTAAGAAACGAAACTTAAGCCACGTGGCTCATTTGCATAGATTCGCAAGGACTTTCAACATGTGTTAATTAAGACCCACTAATAAATGGAAAGGACGTGTCTTTAGTGGATTCTCCCAGACCAAGACTATGGGTGGATTACAGCTGTTGGAGATGTTACTGTTGGTGAGTCTTTTATGTAGGCTATTGAAGGCTACATGCACACACTTGCTCAAAAAAATGTATTCTACAGTTGGAACTGATACTGATAGATGACAAAAAAATAAATGCTACCTTTTTTTTTAGTTCAATATATAAAAAGTAGCTTAAATTTAGTAAACTGCTTTTGCCATGATGCTGTATCTACATTTCTCTGGGGGTAGCTTTAGTGTAGTGAAGCTTTACTTAACGTAGAGTAACTGGTAGCTTAGCTCACTGTATTTTCAAATAGCTTGCCCAACACTGCAAACTCCACAGAGTTCACACACAGAGCAAACTAACTCCACAGAGTTCACACACAGAGCAAACTAACTCCACAGAGTTCACACACAGAGCAAACTAACTCCACAGAGTTCACACACAGAGCAAACTAACTCCACAGAGTTCACACACAGAGCAAACTAACTCCACAGAGTTCACACACAGAGCAAACTAACTCCACAGAGTTCACACACAGAGCAAACTAACTCCACAGAGTTCACACAGAGCTAACTAACTCCACAGAGTTCACACAGAGCAAACTAACTCCACAGAGTTCACACACAGAGCTAACTCCACACAGTACACACACAGAGCTAACTCCACACAGTACACACACAGAGCTAACTCCACACAGTACACACACAGAGCTACCCTAACTAACTCCACAAAGCTAGCTGCACAGTCTTACCGGGTATAGATAAAGAATAGCACCGACCAGGAAGATGACAAAAGTCACCGCGAAAATGGCGAAGTCTAGCATGACCTTTTAGTGCACAGTTTTACTAACTTCTGCTCATAATGGCTGTAATGCTCAGGTGGCAGCTGAACGTTAGCCTGTTCCCACGTCAACACACGAGCGCTGAGATCGGGGTTTGACTACCGAGCCTCCAGACAGTCAGAACAAACTAATCGAGCACAATGCCAGCCGAAGACCCTCACTGTGAACTCTGCTCTTCTGAGAGAACTCTGAAGTGACCATCCAAAGGAAGAAGTAGGCACGTCTGTTTTTAAACCAGAGCACACAGACCCAACCGCTTCTTCACTCAGAGGAAGTCAACCTCAGTTAGCTAAACGGTGTAGGAACTGTTTAGATAAGTCATATTTATGTTTTGTCCTCTGCGACTTAGAATTCGTTGTGAATTGGCATGATGTTTAATAAAAAACTATTTATAACTTAAATAGTAGAGTAAAAATTATAGATTTTTGCGCTGCAATGTAATAGAGAAAACGCCATAGAGGGCCCTGGTTTTATCATGGTTACATTATCATGGTTGAACTTGTCAATTGCTATATTGCACCCAATCCTCTAGAGGGCGCTAAAGCCCGAGTGCTGTGATAGTTCCGAGCGCAAAGTAGCCTATGCTCTAATAGATTGTAAATAAATGCATGCACTGCAGAGAAGCCTGTTTGAGACGCAATTCGTTCATTAGTAGCACTAGCCTATATCTACTTTGTCGTTTATTACTGGAGAAGTTTTTAGTAACATACAAAATCTGACACAACATGACCCAATCCTTTAAGTGCATGGTCATAAAAATAGTATTTACACCAGGACTAACCCCTTAATAAACTCTAAAGTGTCTGGACTCTACCAGAAGTACATCACAACTAAACCAAACATGAGTTCATTTCTAAAGCGCTAGTCCTATACCGGTTATGTTATGTTAATGAACTCTTATAATGAAATCACATAAAGTGGAAATTACAGGCAAGGTATTAGTTTGGAGACTGGAGTATTGGAGGAAAAGACACACAACAGGACGGATGCTATACTAAACAACATGGACCAGCTCTGCATTGGGCTTTCGAACAACAGAGAGCAGCCAGTGGCCGTCTGAGATCAGTGAGCTGCTGGACAGAAGGACTGCTGTAAGACTGTACAAGCAGTCTGTGGCAGATGAAGTCAGACTTAACCTATTTGAAGAGACATAACTGAATTTCCCCTTGGCCATTAATAAAGTTGCATTGAAGTAAATGTAAGTCTATCCCTGTAATAAGAACACTCTTTCCAGACTGTTGGACCCTATATTTTAAAAACACCAGCACATGTACAAAATATAAAAATAGAAACATGTATGTGTTAGTCAAAAGTCATAAATACAGTGTTAAGTGTGCAAAATCATAACAATATTATGCTAATATTCAAGTTTAGTCAGGCAGTCATCTCAGCCTTGTCCTCTTTGGGTGGTTCGATCTCCATGGACATCAGGTAACCTGTTGAGGAAACACACACAGGATCAAAATTTGTTTTTTATTGAAGACGAAATGAAAAAGACATTTGGCGTCACCTTGAGTGTAGTCGGTGTCGGGCCGCATGGCTATGAAGATCCAGGACAGGCCCACCAGAAGAGCCACCACCAGGTTGACAGTGACCCACGGGTGGAGAATCTGATGCTCAGAGCCTGGAGGCCTACAAAAACATTCACAGATTAAACATATTAAACAGCATTCATTGGTTGACCTTCTGTACTTCAATACTTGTACACTCTGTACAAGAGGATTGACCCCTCCACCCGTGGACAGTTTGAATGTGTTAATGGTGTTATATGGCTCACCACAGAGTTGTGTTAAAGGCCGGATACAGGTTCATGCGATCGCTGGTCATCTGCTGGCTCAAAGAGAGGACCAGAGCTGAGAAATACACTGGAGGGGAGAACAGGACAGGGTTATTATGGCCACACTAACGTCATGTCTGACAGAAGAGTGTGGACTTACAGAAGGAGGCCAGAGCCACTGGGTCCAGAGTGATGAACTCTCTTAAAGCCATCCAGCCTTTGGCCAGGTTTACTCTGAGAACAAGAGCTCAGTTATTAGAAACAAAGCCAAAACATCTGAAATCCAATCCTATATGAGTTTAGATAATTTTTAACAAAACAAGTGGATTTTATAATGTAATGAGATCATAGATGACAAGCGCATTCCAGGTCTATCTATTTTTGTTTGGGATGGTCCATACTTAACACTTTTTAAAAGTATATTTATAGAGTTACTATTGAATCCACAGTCTGTAATCCCCTGCTTTAGCCAGGGTAAATGACATGACTTTTAGTTTTGCATAAACCAGCCTTTGATCTATTCTGTAACATATTTTTTATAATGTTAAAATGAGAAGTGACTAACTCCTTGTCACTTTCTGCAAGGACTGCATTTGTTTTAAACCAAAAAGCAGTAATAAAGACTGATTTAACCATTATTTTATCTCATATCACTCCTTTAAATTTTCTTTTCTGAAAAAGAATAATGCCCTGCAGCTGGACTGACATGACGCTGCAGTTCTGTCTTTGTTGTTCACCTGTCGAAGGCTGCAACGCTGCTGATAGCCAGCAGCAGATAGAGCAGAGACTGGGAGGGGTAGGCCAGGCCGTGGTACTGCTCCAGCAGGTTGGACAGAGAAGTCAGCTGATGCCCGCTCAACACATATACCACCACAATGTTCCAGACAGCGTAGCCGGCCAGGAATCCCTGACAGTACAGGCCCAACACTCTAGGAAAAATAAAATCAACGTTATTAATATTCAAGGGGAATTTTAGAGTTGCTCAGATACATGCAAAAACCTCTTCAAAGCAAAATTAGAAAATGAGAGAAAGTAAATAAAATAAGAATAAATACAATAAAAAAAAATGATGTCCTTAATGTTACATTGTTCCTTGGGCCTGTTAAAAGACAAGGTCTCAATCAGATGCAGTGTTCATTTAATGACTGCAAAGATAGTCTACAAACGGAGACCCTTTGGGACTGTTGCTACCAAGAAGTGGGCGCCCAGTCAAAATGACAACAAGAGCACAAAGACTCATCAATGAGGTAAAGAAACAACCCCGAAGATTTGAAGGCATCATTGGACCTTGCTAACATCTCTGTTCATGAGTCTACAACTCATGAGTCCACAACTCATGAACAAGCAGGATATCCACGGCAGGACACCACAAAGGAAGCCACTGCTTACAAAAAAGAATATTGCTGCCCGCCTGAAGTTTGCAAAAGAGCACATTCACACTTCACAGCTGTATTGGCAAAATGTTTTGTTGACTGATGAGACTAAGATTGAACCATTTTGAAAAAAAAACACACAGCCCTAAATCTGTATTTTTTTTTTAATGTTTCTTAGGATTGATATTGTTACAGTCTTTGACATGTTCAACTGTCGTACGTGTGTTTCAAAAATTGTAATATTTTATGTTGTGTGAATGTGGACCCTAATAATAGTCTTTACTGTGATAAAGACTAATGGGGATTCCTAAATAAACAGTTATATTAGGGCTGAAACAATTAATCAAATAAATCAAGTAATTTGATTAGTAAATTTTTTTTAATATTTTTATGTTGCTTCGATGATTCGAGAGTGCACATCAATCTATGCCTGTGGCAGCTAAAGCCACTTTCACAAGTCCACTGAGATATGCACCATGTCCCCCAAACTTTTACACCTGTGACTCTGGTGTACAAGTAAAAAAAAAAAAAAAAAAAAACTCAGCTGATAATTGACTTCTGTCAAATGGAAGTGCTGTTACAATGCTAATGAATGTGCAATCAAGAATAAATACATGTTAATGTTATTTCAAACAGAAACTCTTATGTGCTTTATCTGTTTATTTGAACTGTTTTGGTGATTTAAAAAGAAAAAAATGCAGTCATGTTATTTATCTGAATACTATACTATTTATCTGAATACTATGTCTATGGAGGTGTTTAGTTTTAGGAGAGATTGTAATTTTTTTTTATCATTTATTTAGTATAGACTGAAGAGGAACTATTGTCTACTGTAATCTTTGGAGAAATGGGCTCTACCTGAAGCCTTCGTGAACCCTCACAGACACGTCTCTTGTGGTTGACACTGAGCGCATGTGCTGCAGGTCGGCCATGTTGTCCATCTGCTGGCTGCTCTTCCTCCAGTTGGAGCGCTCTGCAGCCTGGAAGCGCTCTTTTAGTGAGAACAGTTATGAAAGGCACAGTTACTAAACATTGTAGACGTTTATCAGATTTTGGATCTAAAAGTCCTCAGAGTTTACTGAGGACTGAAAGAAAGTCATGTCTGGATTGTAGTGAACATGGGTTTGTTAACTAGATATTCTTTATTGAGCCGGGAGGGAATATGTAGGGCTGAGCCATGTCCAAATGAATTTTTTTTTTATCTTTCATCAGGCTCTACAGCAGGGACACTCTTCCAATGTTATGTTTATGGCCTCTTTTGGTCAAGCCCCTCTTTAAAAAAAAAAAAAAAAAAAAAACTAAAACTGAACTAATAATGTAAAGTAAGAGTTCAAATCTACACTGTTGTGTCTTTGTATTTGGCTAAAACACTTGCATTTGGGTCACGTTTTAGAATGTATGTTCCAGTCTTCCAGTGAAGGAAACATACAGGAAAGGAAACAACCTAAAGACTCTTCTCATTTGTCTTGATTTAATACATTCAGTCTAGGCTTTGTAGATCTGTTGAGGTCTAACAAAACCTCTTCATTTGTACTCACTGTTCCTCTCGACAAAGACCTTAGCCACGGGCTGGCTCTGACCCTGTGGGGCCGAGAACAGGAACTGCTGCGGGACAGGGGCAGTGACGGGGGTGTCAGCTACGATGTCATCCTCCTCTACAGCCAGCTCATCCGGCAGCTGGGACTCAACAGCTTTGGGCTTCCTCCAAAAGAAAAATAGAAAGGACATTGGAGTATCTGCTCTGTACGTCGCTGTATTGATCAAGAATATGCTAATGATTCTTACTTCTTCTTCTTGTTTTTTTTTACCACTTCCTCTCCATCTGTGTTCTGCTCCACTGTTTCTCCATTCACCAGCTCAGCCTGGTAATTCTCCAGATCTAAAACACCACCATGAATTAGCTCTCCACAGCTGGGCTGTTTTACAGACTGGTTTAAAACCACCAAGTGTTAATGTTTCTCACACACAAAGTTATTATTCCAATTATTCCATTCTTAAACTATTTTTACAGTAACAGGTGTCCAACAGCTGGAGAACCTGCTCAGCGCAGTGTAAGAGTTCAAATGTAAGTGGAGTCGTCTGAATTGGGAGTAAGAACACCGGTGTGTGCACTGCTCGCACACACTTAGAAGGGACTGGCCAACCTATCTGAGGTTCTCCACCCACAGTCTGCTTTCCAGCTTCTGGTACTTAAACAATGTCTAAATCTAACCCTATCTTGCATTATATTGCTTCAAAAGACAGAAGTCAGTCCTCTGTACTGTGTGCTGTGCTGTGGCTTCAGCCCGTTTGTGCTCAGTTTCAAAAGTAATCAGGAGGACACCTGGGATCTCACTGTAGCTCCTGAGATCAAAAGACAAGAAAAAAGCAGTTTGTGCAATGAGTAGAGACTAAAGTCTGTTTACCTATTGTAGCTGCCTTCTTCTTCCTCTTCCTCCTCTGTGTGAGCAGGTCTGTGGGTGGCTCCAGTGCAAGGTGGCCCCCGGCCTCAGAGGCCCGTCGGCTGGCCAGGCCTCCCATCTTCAGCCCCTGGTCTGAACACACCAGACAGAATTACATAAACTGAACACTCTGGGACTCCGTCTCTTACATAAGAACTTTGTTTATCCCGTGATCTGTCTGTTACTGGGTAAGATGTCCCGATACCACAGTATGAACATTTGTACTTACAGCCGAGTACTCACAGATACCAAGCACCAAGAACAAGTAAACATACTTTACACACTTATGCCCTGCAAAAAAAACAACTCTAGGAGAAGACATTACCATCCATATCCTCCACAGTGGACTCTTTCCTCAGCTTCTTTTTCTTCTGTTTGGGTGCATCTCCTGTGTAAAAGGTGAAGGGGGTGAGTACCATGGCACTAATGCAACATGACAATATTACATTCACTTGCCTGCCATGTCTTGACTTTAAGAGCCACATGTGCCAACAGACAAAAAGAACAAAAAAGGCTTAGCTTAAACAGAAAAAACATGACATTAGCAGTTCTGACAAAAGTGTGTAGACACGAAAGACATACCTGGGCATTGTGGGAAGTGTTCTCTGCCCTCGCTGAGGGAAAAAAAAGTGTTCAATTTACCACCAACCAGAAAAGAAGAACTTTTTTCACACAAATAAGCTCCTGATCCAGTCATTCAGACCCGTGAAGAGGTTTGGATCCGAACTCCAGCACCACCCAAGAATGAAGAGAGAGCATCGTAAAGCTACACAAAAGTTAAATCCTGGGCTAAATCTGTCCTAATGTCATCTGCCAGCATGGAGATTAGCCAGGTCACAGGTCAGATAATTCCAGATAAGCCTCATCGTTTCATAGAAAGAGTGAAGCAAGTGTGATACAGAGTGCCACAAATAGAAACTAAGTTTTAAATGATAGCTCTGTATTTTGCTTTGGCTTCCTTACAGGACACTACAGTAAATCATCCTATATAGGAGCCAATTAAAGGTAGATTTAAAATATTTCAGTAATCTAAATCACTAAAACATGATAGTAGTGCATTAACCATTTCCATAAGATGGTCCACATTTAGGGCACAGAAAAAGCCTGTACATAAGCTACAAATGGAAAGCTCTATGGTTGTCAAAGATCATGCGGACAGAGCTCTGATGTAGGTAATATTTTAACTAGACATTCAACCCTTTATTCCCAAAGCCAAGATATAATATTATATACTATATTTTTCAAAATATAGTTTTCTACTATTATTTAACCTCTTATAGTACTGAAAAAAGGTTTAAGTAAAAGCATCTGGACTCAGTTTTTCACCTTGAAAACTGAGTCCAGATGCTTTTACTTAAACCTTTTTTTTTCCCCAAGATGTCCTGGATGACTGATAACCTTCACAGGCCTGTTATAGTATTAGTACTTTAGAATAAAAGATGCAGATTTCACAATATATATTTCAGTAATGGTATTTGGAAGAGAGATGTTTAATGAATAAACGTCAGGGGAGTAAAGTGGCCCACGAAGGGACTCGAACCCAGGCCCTGTTTTTGTGATACCGCTGACTTTCAATGGCCATCAAATGTGGAACGTGGAGAGCAATAACAGCATTTGATTGGCTGACCTGCGGAAGAGGCGGGAGTTCCCTGGGACGCGTTTTCTGTAAACAAACGGGGGAGGGGGAAAATTAAATATTACTCAAAAGCAAACGAGAAGAGCTATTAAACCGCAAGAAACATTGACGAACAGGTCCCGTAGTCCCAGTCAGCGTACACATTCTGGAAACAGACCTACACCTAGCAGCAGTCGTTAGTCAAACAAAACGCTGTGTTAAAAATGTGCACGTAGTAGTCCCTTACCTTCGGGCCTCCCGGCTCCATTATGTTTGCAGCAGTCGGAAATTTCAAACGGATTCATTCATCTTAATGTAAAATACATTTAAATACTCAAATAATCGTTTTAAAACTGTCTGCGAGTGGATTTCTTTGAGCGCTATTTACTCTACATACAGCGTAAGGTTTCTACCCGGATGTGTTCACGGGGAACCTGCCCCTCCTTCACAATAAAAGTTATTTTTGCTTTACACACATTTACCGTCAGTCATTACCATTACACGTCAATAAGCAAATAAATCAAGCAAGCAATAATGACCAATGAACTATTGCAACGTCATTATTTTAATAAAACCATTACGACTTTATTAAAATGTACAAATATTAAAATATCAATGTGCATGTTCTCAGTTGCAGCAAAGGAAGAAAATATGAACAACCATCTTCAGATTATTTATCAAATAATTAGACCAAGAGCATACCTTTTGGCATTAAATGACACATTTGGGAGTAATTTAAAACAAACAAAAAAAGTACATGAACCATACAGTATGGCATTTAACAAGATGCCCTTTGGTTTTCTAATATGTAAACAATGAACATGATCCCTTAAAGCTACAACAGAAAAAAGAGCCTTTTCATCAGTAAAGATGGACTAAAGGAGTAGAGCCTCATGTGTTTGAACACTGTCCATTTGACAGATTGCTCTATGGTTCTGATAAGGATGCAGGACGGATCCAGTTGGCTGGGACCCACTGTGGCTCGTCCTGGGCCTTAATCACAGCTGTGAGCAGCTGGGCACAGGACTCCTCCAGATCATCATTAATGATCACCTGGTCAAAAAACTGACAGTAGTGCTGCTCCAGCTTCTGAGCAGCTTCTTCCATCTCCTGGAAATCCTCGTCCTGTTAGTAAAAACAAAAAGAAAAAAATATATATATGGTATTTTCAACCTTTATATATGTTTAGGCTCCTGATTTTTATAGGCTCAACCTTAAAAGGTTTGACATAGATTGCACTTGAAGTGAACTTTTATAACTGTACCTTTTATTGATCAGACTGCACAGTGGTTATTGGATTCTCGAAAAAATGGCATTCCTCACTATATCGTTCATATAGTCTCAGAATTTTCCTGGACATCTGTTGTGTGTTAGTTTGACTTTTGTATGTTTAATTGTTTTGGTTTAAGGAGTTTTTGGTAACGTAATTTAAAAACATTTTGAGTTTTGTGATAGAAAAATGTGGTAATGTGGGGAAGAAATGTGTCTATACACACAAAACCTGAAGTATTCTGCTCAGTCCCAACAGAATTGTTCTCAAAAGGCACAGTCTGGGGTCGTGCTGGGCCTTACCACTCAGCTGGACGGCGTACCTTAAACGGTCGGTTGATGTAGTAGTTGGTGATGAGGCGTGATTTGTGTCGAGTCTGCCTAAGGCGCTCCAAGGACGGAGGCTTGATGTAGATGATGTAGGCTCTCAGATCGTGGGTGCGTACTGCCTGAAGGGCCTGTGGCAGGAGCAGAAATAATTTAAACATCACATAAATATTAAAAGTGACTTTAGCACATGAACTCGTACATTGGCCTCGATGTCGATGACACAGATCTTTCCACTGTTCAAAACCTGCCTCACAGAATCAGTGCTGGTGCCATAAAAAGTCCCTTTGTACTCGCCATACTCTAGAAACCTGTAGGAAATATGGACAAGAAGGTTTTACATAACGCAACCAGAACCAGGCATTTCACAATTTAATACGAGACTGACATAGGTAAAGCAATGTTAAATAATACCTCCGTACATAAACCCTGTTTTATCACATTCAAATATTAAACATTTGTGAGAGAGGGCATAGGAGAGTCAAGAGTTTCCATGTAAGCCCCAGATTCAAAATTATTAGTACTGTGGCATCCATCAATGATTCTGCGCCTGTTACACCTGAAGACCTGTCTCTCACCTGTTGTTGTAAAGCATGTTCTCAAAGATTTCTCGACTGGTGAAGTGATACTCTCTGCCCAACTCCTCGTATCCTCGGGGCGCTCTGGTGGTGTCTGTTTAGTAAAAAACATTATAAACTCCATTTGTCTTTAGACAAGACAAAGCTCGATAAAGAGAACATACGAGGTATAGCTCCGTGGAAGAGATTAGGGTTTGTTTCAATCAAGCGCCGGCGGAGTTCATTTACCCCCACACCAGACGCACCTGAGAAAAAAATTTAAACGTCTCAATTAAAAAAGTCAGAACAAACGGTTACACTGGGAAGAAAGGTATTTAATGAAATGACAACTTTTGTAAATGTTTGTTTTATTGCACATATACGTGCAGGAGTATAATAAGAGAACAATCATGATATCACTAAAAAACAAAAACACTCAAAAATATAAAAATATTTCTTCAATATCATGCAAAAAGACAGGAAATAAATGTTCCTCACATCTGGAACAATTATTATTCTGCATGGATTTCACTCATTTATGGCCCTCACCTAGCCAAATCTCAGGAAAATATAAATGTGTCAGAATGTGTCTGTTCCTTGTTACTCTGCCGTCACACAGAGCCTTTGAGTCGCTATAGGTAAAGAGTGAGTGGGTAGTGAACATGGAGGATGGTTACCCAACAGGGCGACCAGGCGGTGAGTGTCCTGCGGGTGGCGCTGGTATCGGACCACCTCCTCATACGAACTGCAGAGGGCGCTGTAGCAGCAGCTGCTGGGACAGCGAGTGTGGCAGGATGGCTCACTGGTGCTGCGAGCGCGCCGACGACAAAGGCGCAAACTGCGCCTGAAACCAGCTGAGAGACAGCACTCTGGTTAAAGACTAACACAAGGATTCAGGTTTAACCAGCAGATGAGCAGTGTGCAGCTGACATAAATACTGAAAACTTCATGTAAATGAAACAGATTACATTGAACAAAAACCTCATTCGTTCATTTTTCAGCTCCATACTGACTTTGGAATCTAGAAAACTCACCCAAATAGACTCCTTCTACGCTGCAGCTGAAGTCATCCTCCTCTGGTCAGAGAGAACAGGGACAAATGAGGCCATTATTCTTTCACAGCAGATTTTGATCAAAGAAATCATAGAAAGACATTCTCCTCAGATGACAGAAAGTGCAGTCAGCAGCACAGTCAATACAACCGAGACTGCATAATACACTGTCCAGCCCCAAAAAAGTCACACACTCTAAAATCTTTTTTTTTTTATATATATATTCTATCTTCTTTGGGCGCATAACATTGCTGCACCTAGACCTGACCAACCTCAGATTATAGCACTGCCACACAGGCTTGAACAGTAGGCCCTGAGAATGATGGGAGCATCATTTCATCCACCGTTAAAAACCATTAAACGTTTTAGTGATCACTAATCACGATTATTCAAGATTTTTTTCTGACCACATTTCCTCCTCAAAGATGATGGTTCTGCACTATCCTTCCAGTTTTTAATAATGTGTTGGACAATTCTTAACACAATTTTAGTAGTTTTATCAATCTCCTCAGAGGTTTCCTTTGCTTGTTGCCAATAATTTGACTCTTCTGAAACAGATTTTTATTCATTATGGTTGTTTAAGAAATGAGAAACTACTCACTGCATCAGTTAGGATTAAATAACTTGAATAACTGCAGTAATTATCCAGAGAGTTTTTTTTTTGGCTGGGCAGTGTATATACTGTAGAAAACAGGTGATGTTGAAAATAGCAATGAGATATGCTCCGGCAAGGTGGATTAAGTGCCTTGCCCAAGGACACAACGACAATATGAACTGTGGGGAGAGCGGGAATCGAACCACCTACCTTCCGGTTGAAAGAAGACTGCTCTACCCACTGAGCTACTGCCGCTTAATATTGTGATTATAGTGCATTTTGTGCCGCCCTTCAATTATTTACAATCTGAAATCGAGTAATCTAGTTTTTATATTACATGTCATCACACAAGATCTTGGTCTTACCTTCTCTGAGCTCCTCTGACAGTCCCCAGCAGACAGTAATTCCATAAGAAAAAATAAAGACTTGGTTGTTTTACCTGAGACAGACTGAGGCCTCACAGCCTCACAGCAAAAAGCTATACAGGACTTACCTACCGGATTCAAAGGCCTCCTCATCTGCCAGAGAGACACAAGAAGACAATAAAGTTACTGTACATCACAAGAGCACACAAGGCTTTAGCATCTCTGTGAAACAGACCAACAGGTTTACCTGCTTCAACACATTTCTCATCAATGGTCATTAGATCTTCTTCTGGGGAAAATGTAAATATAATTAAATACATTTACTCCTTTGATATTGGAAGGTTCTTGACTTAGGAATAGACTACAGCACTCCTTACCTTCCTCTACAGTGCTCACTTAGGCAGTAGTCATAGGGAAAAAGATGGTTTATTAAAAGTAATAGATCTTTTTAGTCAAGCAGGATGTGAGTGGACTTACAGGTGGTGCAGGCATGAGGCTGATAAGGCTGAGACCACCAGGACTCCCTCTGCTTCCTGTCAGGTGACAATCTGGTTTAAAACACAGCATGACAAAAGAGTAGGAGGGGTGTTGGAGTTGGTGCCTGACCGTTGGAGCAGGTTGGTGGAGGGCACCAGGCCTGCGCAGGCACTGGCACTGGGCAGCTTCTTGGCCTGCCACCACAGGGCATCCGTCTGGTCCACAATCTCCAGAATGTCTCCTCGTCTGAAGCTCATGCCAGCGTCAGGGCAGGGGATGGACGGGTCATGCTGAGGACTGTAGTTGGCCAGGGCTCGTACGTACATCTGAAAACAGTGTGCAGTCAGTTACAGGATATTATTTTACACTTTCCCCAAGTCTGATCAGAGTCTCACCATGGTCTGGTTGTGGACCGGCCTCTCTGTGATGGGAACAACCTTGAACATGATGGTGCCTTTAGACTGGGCCTGCTGAAATGATTTAGTATATCTTGTAATTGTACAATAATTCTGTTTGCTCTCTTAATATCTGTTTCAGTCCAGATATTGTGGTATTACAGTACATTTGGGAAATCATATTCAATATAACAAATATGTCAAATGTACAATCTTACCACAACTTGAATAACTTGCTCTGGTTCCATCCCGTCCACAGAAAACCCATTAACTTCGATGATCCTGTCCCCTGCATGAAGCAGACCTACTCACAACACGCCACTGTAAAACACACTGACAATAGGACAAATTCCATTGACTAGAAGGAGTATATGCTCACCACTCCTATCAGCCAACCCTCCATGAATCACCCGAGCCACAGAAATCTCCCCTGTGACCTCATTTCTCTTTATTGTAGCTCCCTTGAATAAAAAACAACAGACTTAAAAAGAAAGTGGAGGAAATAATCACAAATGTGCTAGTGGAAAAACACATCCACAGACAACAGTTCCAGACCATTTTGACAGGACTAATGGAAGCTGTTAGGACAGTTTTTAAGAAAAGGTTGAAAAGGCTGACAGAGTTTCTGATTTGAAAAGGAGGAGACCAAGGGGATGAATGGGACTGGAATGGATCACAGTGACTTAACAATCCAAAGAAAAGCCACTAACTCCAAGGCATGTGTCGCGTCACCCCTCTGTGGAGACAGTTTAAAGACGTCCTCAGCCGGGACACTCTGGCTGCCTCAGGTGACCCGCCTCCTTCTCTTTCGGCGCTGCTTTGTACCGCATACTCTCATAGTCTGGGGGCTGCCACTGTGTGGCTCTGACAGGCCATTGGTCAGGGCCTGCTGGGGCCTCTGGTTAGCCACATGGATGTGGGGTGAGCCAGGGGCAGTGGGCTGGGACCTGGGGACGTCTTGGGACAGAGGGACGTCCTGGGACAGAGGGATGGTGGGCTGGGATGAGGGGACGTCCTGTGAGGTGTTAAAGGAGCTGAAAGAGGACGTGGGCTGAGAGGGGACCGAGCAGCGGGCCTGGTGCGTCAGTGAGTGCCGTTTGTCTTTCAGAGTGGGGTCTTTATCGGCCAACATCATCTGGAGCCGGTCAACCACCTGGGAGAGAAGAAGCACTGCCTGGGAATTGTCCTTCACACTCTGGCTCATGCTCTCAGTGGCGGTGGCCATCTTGTTCCCCAGTAGCCGCAGGTCCCGCGAGCTACTCTCCATGGAGCTGGCGGCCTGCTGCACGCTGCTTCTCAGCTCATCCAGACTCTCCTGTTTAGCCAGCTCCACCGAGGACAGCTCCTGGCCTGGGCGCCGAGGATATAGAGGACTGGGGGGCGCTGTGTGGATGTGCGGCCTTTGGCGTTGGAGCCTGGGGGGCAGGCCTGGGGGCAGGTAGGCATGTGCTCTGGGGCAATAGGGCACATTGAGGCGCTTGCAGGAGCTTCTGGGAGTGTGCAGGTGAAGTGGTGATGGGGGCACAGCCATGACTCCTGTGTCACTGAGTTCTTCACTGAAGTCATCTCCAAAAAAACACATCCACATTAGAGAGACAAGCTGAAGATGATGATGAATATGATGACGAGAATAATGACAAACTGGAATACACGTACGCAGACACAAGGAGGACATGCAATCTCCACACAGAAAGGCCCTGCCCTGGATTGGAATCAAACCCAGAACCTTTTGCTGTGAGGCAGGAGTGCTAACCACTTTGCCACTGTGATGATGATGAGAAAGACAATGGCAATGATGATGAAGAGGAAGGTGATAATCATATTAGTAATAATGATTATAATGATGAAGAGGATGATATTGGCGACCACGATGATGAAGATATAGTTGTCGAGGGACCATATGATAAGTGGGCAGACGTTTCTTACCGAAAAGCACAGAGCCGTACAGTGACTGCACAGGGTGGTTCTCCCACAGGGGATGGTGGTGGGGGCTGTGGGTCAGAGGGTCACTACGGCACATGTGGCAACCCCCAGAGGCCTCATAAGGACTGGCCTGTGGCCCTGTTCCTGGACCACAAAGTGTTGGGAGTGGTGGGCTACACGGAGATGCTGCAGCACAACTTTGGCTCAACATGGCACCTGCGTTTAGGCTTTGTCCCCTCAGACGTCTTAAAGAGTCCCAACAGATCTCCACTGGTGAGTTTCTTTGACCCCGACAGGAGCCACTAGGTGGAGGTAGAGCCACTTTCTGCTGACGGCAAAACTTTCAGACCACACACTTTTTAAGTAAAGTAGAACCATGTTTCTAAAGAAACAGGAACAAAAGAACTGCAGTGGTGTGTGTGCTGTTCAAGAGACAATTTCACAAATGACTGATTATAAATACAAACATCTGGTTTGGATGTAGTCAGCTGGCTCATTCATATTTGGCAAAAACATCTATATTAATATCCATTAGTATCTGGCCACATGCTGCTGTGAAATATTTCTGTTTTGGACTGTCACAGCAGACCATTGTGCTGCCAACTGAAACATTTTTGTGCCATCTGAAACATCAGATGGCACAAAGAAAAGAACTCTTAGTTGTGGGGTGCCACAAAGTAGTTTTGTCACATTTATTTTCTATTTTTACAAATAATTTGCCATATACTGTATTTTGAAGCTCTATATGTAGATGATTCCACATTATACTGTACATATACATCTGCATTATTAAGATCTTAAATGAGAAACTGAACTAAAGTTAAATTTTGGCAAACTGGTTATGGTTCAGATCAAAATATTAATTTATGCTCTGCTGAGTTTGACTGATGGAGGGAAGGTGGTTGAACTGCCCTGGGACTGTCAAATAAATCAAATACTTTTTAAATGGAAACATGGCTGCTGTAAAGTATTGTAGAAAATGTGTTCCTAATAGAGCAGTTAAAACATTAATTGAGTCATTCATTTTGTCACATTTAGATTATTGTTCAGTTATTTATATTACTATAAAATTATTTTAAATAAACTTTAAGTTTCACAAAACCAGATAGCTTGTACAGTTCTGAGCTGTCCATAAAAGACAAGTATTGGAGAAATGAACAGGCTGGGTTAAGTATCAAAGTAGTATGCATTTTAATCACACTTTAAATTTATAAGGAATATTGTTATTATTAAAACACCAGAGATTATATACATCAAATTATTATTTTTTTATTTGATATGCATGACATTAGGTGTTTTCTGTTGCTTTCCTGCAAAACCAGTCCGACACAGAGGATGGTGCAGTATAGAGCAGGTGTGGCTCTATATTTTCTCAAATGTGTGGGATGAATACAGCATGTTTTTGTAAAAGGTTAAGGCTTTATTTACACAAGAACCATTAACTTTTTATATATATATAAATATAATATATTTAATGAATGAGCTACTATGAAACCAAGTGATAACATACAAGGAATCTTTATTTAAAGATGAATGTAATGTAGCCCTGTAGATTTTATTATTGTATGCTGTATGTAATGTTATTATATTGTGAGTGTGAATGTTGACTGTATGTTGTAAATTATGTATGTCCTACTATGTTGGAAAAGTTTTTAGAACCAAGGAAGAATAGCTACTGATTGACAATGTAATGCTATAATGCACATTTGTCATTGCTAATGCTTTTACAACAAAATCTATTTCAATTCTCCATGTGTACTGATGACAGCTGCTTCATACAGGAGTGATGACAGTTACCTGGTCTCAGGTAGTGCAGGTTTGTGTCACATAAACAGAATGATGCGTACAATAGTGGAGAGTTGGAGTGTAGCTCACCAGAGGCTGCTGGTTCTTGACCAGGCACACAATCCTTGTGGCCTCCTCGTCGTCCGGGAGCTCATCTGGCATCGGAGGCAGCAGCGGCTCGTAGTCCTTCTGGGCCACAGTGTCATGAGCCGACAGCAGAGCCTAGAGCATCCACAGCACATTACACTGGCTCTGTTCTGACAGCAGTCCCCCACAAGTCTGAGAGGGAACAGGTGGGCTACAGGTGAGCCCCCATCCCCTCTCTACAGGTGAACCCCCACCCAGTCTCTACAGCTGAACCCCATCCCCTCTCTACAGCTGAACCCCCATCCCCTCTCTACAGGTGAACCCCCATCCCCTCTCTACTGGTGAGGCCCCATCTCCTCTCTACAGGTGAACCCCCATCCCCTCTCTACTGGTGAACCCCATCCAGTCTCTACAGCTGAACCCCATCCCCTCTCTACAGCTGAACCCCAACCCCTCTCTACAGCTGAACCCCAACCCCTCTCTACAGGTGAACCCCAACCCCTCTCTACAGGTGAACCCCAACCCCTCTCTACAGGTGAACCCCATCCCCTCTATACAGGTGAACCCCAACCCCTCTCTACAGCTGAACCCCAACCCCTCTCTACAGGTGAACCCCAACCCCTCTCTACAGGTGAACCCCAACCCCTCTCTACAGGTGAACCCCAACCCCTCTCTACAGGTGAACCCCATCCCCTCTCTACAGGTGAACCCCAACCCCTCTCTACAGGTGAACCCCAACCCCTCTCTACAGGTGAACCCCATCCCCTCTATACAGGTGAACCCCAACCACTCTCTACAGGTGAACCCCATCCCCTCTCTACAGCTGAACCCCATCCCCTCTCTACAGGTGAACCCCAACCCCTCTCTACAGGTGAACCCCAACCCCTCTCTACAGGTGAACCCCATCCCCTCTCTACAGCTGAACCCCATCCCCTCTCTACAGGTGAACCCCAACCCCTCTCTACAGGTGAACCCCAACCCCTCTCTACAGGTGAACCCCATCCCCTCTCTACAGCTGAACCCCATCCCCTCTCTACAGGTGAACCCCATCCAGTCTCTACAGCTGAACCCCCTCTCTACAGCTGAACCCCCATCCAGTCTCTACAGCTGAACCCCCATCCAGTCTCTACAGGTGAATTGGAAAATAAATGTGTGGGAATACTGGGAAGAGGACAACTATGTAATAGAATCCAATGCTAGACATTTGAGGTTTTTCTCTCTTTGCCTCCTGGATTTATTGTTATCCAGGATGACTTTGTGAAAGCGTGTAAAGGTGTGGTCTTACCTGAAGGTGGGGTTGTCGAATCAGTCGGTACAGCTCTCTGGCCTCTTCAGAACAGTTCTGCAGCGCTCGGAGATCTATTAATAACTGCACATGTAACAACCAAACAGTCATATTTTGAGAAAAACAGGAATGTTTGATTGAGTGATCGTGAGACACATAGATGTGAACAGAACCTGAAGTGAGAGTCCAGAGGCACACTCCAGAACAGGTGCTGGGGACGTTCTCAGGTATCTTTGAAGACATTCGTACACCTGACAATCATCACAAGAGTACTCTATCAGCGGAAATACATCATACAATCAGCAGTGGCCACGGTTTAGAGCAGGGCTCTCAGTGGCTCAGGACTCAAGACAAATACTGTTTCCACAGAATAGTAGAGTTTGGTTAAAGTGAGCCATAATGAGGCTTGGGTTTTTCCGAAGCAGCATAGAGCGATGTACATAAACAGTAATGTCCAACATCACAGCAAGCACTACAGAAGTGCTTATGCATAAACACAATTCATATTTTAAGTCCCAAGAAAATCTAATTATTAGAATTTTATTATGTTTTAGAGACATGTTTAGAGATAGCTGTGTGTGAACTCTGGGACCAGGGCAATAGATGTTAGTATCAGACCTTGAGCAGCGACTGGAGCCACGAAGCGTTGAGCAGACTGTGAAGAATGTCGGCCCCGTCTATTTCCTGGTGAAGTGAGCGTCTCACCTCCGCGATTACATTGGTTAAGATCTGACGCAGGCCTAAAACAACCCACAGCCGATTAATATCTGCAGAAACTTTAGTCTGTGTAGAACATGGACGTTGTGTTGTACTCACCCTGTTCTCCCAGCTCACAGTGTGGGGTGAGCACTTGGGCCTCCACGGCCTGCCTCATGGTCAGTGCACCCCTACTCACCCCACACAGCCTATGCACAGAGAAAGTAATTTATTATTTATTCATATGATGGACTATATGTCAAAGTACTATATAACTGTCCCGTACACCTCTATGTACATTGTACATTTATTCATTTAGCTGACGCTTTTATTCAAAACGACTTACATTAAGCTTCAATTCAAAGGTGTTACAGCTGGAGCACCACTGGAGCGTGATTCGAACCACCAACCTTCCGGTTCAAGGACAACCACTCTACCACTGAGCCACTGGGCCCCATGTCACATAATCTATTCTCTGTAAAGAAGGAGGTTCCCCTCCCAGGACGAACAGAGCAGGGCAGGGCTCTATATGGTACATTCACATATAATCCATTATATATACCGATAAATAAAAATAATTGTGTTCTTCGGCAAGACACTTGCAACCCATTTTGCCTCCAGTGGTGTTCGAACTGTAACACAGTAACATGATGTAAGTCGCTTTGGATTAAAGCGTCAGTTAAATGACTAAATGTAAATATAACTGGTTCAAACCTAAAATGGCAACAATTAGAGGATTTATGAAAATGAAAAAAAAATTGGATTGCAGCTGAGCATGAACCCATACTGCCAGTGCAGTTTTGACTTTATTTTTTTTTGAATGGTAGGTATAGTCTATAAAAAGTGTGTGAATTGTATTTACAAGCATTTTGAGTTCACGTTAGTGGGTTTTTTTCTCTACAGACCACTACTGATAATGATTAACCTATTCTTGCAATTGACTGACTGAGTTATTATCACTTAAAGTCTGAGTCCAAGTTCAAATCATCCCAAAAATTTAAAGTCAAGTACGAGTCGAGTCATCTTTAGCTAGTTGAACGGCGAGTCCAAGTCAAACCAAAGTCAGTGGGAGCCAAACTGATACATTGTTCGGGATTTTAGTTTTGTATAAGCCTTTTGCATTAAACACATTGATTGGAGATTTGATTGTGACTAATCAATTAAAAGCACTAGCCTACATGTGGCTGCTCGAATTATGTTTAGGCCTATACTACAGTTGATTCCAAAGAAAAAAAAAAGATAATTACGCAACCACCCAGAGCTGGATTACTCGAGTCCTGGACTCAGACTTGAGTCGTGTCATCAGGCTCATTTTTGTGACTCATGACCCGAGGGTAAGCCTCAATAACTCAACTTGGTCTTGCCTTTTTATTGCTCGTACTCAAACTTGGATTTGTTTAGTCAGGTAAAAAGTGTACTGTAAAAAGCCACAAGGGTAGAAATTAACTTATTGTCCTATAGCCTAATTTAACCATAGCCTACTTATAAAATAAATAACCATAATTTAATTGTCACATGATCAACGAGCAAAAGACAGGCCTACCAGCAAACACTGGTCTCCCCGAATCAGCCAAGGATGGCACATTGGTTACTTTTACACTTGTGACACTGACTAAAGCCAGGTTGGGCTGTGATTGGACAGGAAATGTCATGATAGCCACATTGTAAGCAACTCATCATACAAGAAAATTCCATTAACCAACATTTGCTTTAATTGTTCATGTTTAGAAAAACAATAATATTTTATCAATATATTTTTTTATTTGACAATAAACCACTGCAATGGTTACAAACTGGGGCTTACTTATAAAAGGCGAAGGCATAAAAAAGCCCGTAGACACCAGGGATGTGTAGCAGAGCTGTTTTTACTCTTCTACACAGGTGCAGATGCCTGGTTGTGGTGGACGTGGCAGACTGGTTAAACATGCTGCTAATCCGAGCCTGAGTGTGGATCAGGTGAAGGAGGTGTATTCAGTGTGAACAAGGTCAGAGGTTAATGGCTTTCCTAAAGAGTAACAGATGTAAATACAACCCTGGGAAGAGTATAAGCTCAGGCTCATAGACAGCAGAGCTGCTTTTTGAGGTGACACTATTTGGAAGATTTGAGTTTAATTTTGTTGAGCCGGTTTTTAAATTAAATGTTCCATTTGAGTGCACCACAACTTTAGCTAAAGCTCTGTTCGGCCAGTTATTTTGACAAATGACAGTAAACTGACAGATGATAAATATGATGGGTGCATCATATGTGCATGTTTCTCACTGCTGCTTTAGTGTCAGTAAATCTGAAGTGCGAGCTGCAGAGGCACACAAATGTATTGAGTAGCGCTGTCAAATGTGTTATGTAATGCCCCACCACTTAAGTCCATGCACATACAAAAATGAAAAAACACAAAACCTTGAGTAGGTTAAATAAAGTTAAGCCAAGAACACATTGGTTTAAAATGAAGTTATAGGATCCCCCACAAACCTTAAACTGACCACTACTCTTCCCTGGTCACACCGTGGGATGGCTCTTACCTCTTTGTCCAGGTAAACCAGGATGATCCAGGTGGGTATCTCCTTCTTTTTCCAGCTTTGAGCTCCAAACAAGCGGTGCAGAAATGGCAGATCTGTTGGGCAACAATTCCGCGGCGTTGGCCTGGTGAGCTGGTGAGCGAGATGGCTGTAATCTCTCCCAATCCCACTTAATCCTGCGCAAGTGAGCTGCGTGGCTCTGGCCACCGCCGGAAGCATGGCTCTCTCTCACCGGCTGACCGCCTGCCTCTGAGCCATGCTCCGAGCTGCCAGATTGTCTTAACTCTTTCAGCAGCAGCACACAGAGGAGGCACTATACAGCTGTGTTTGTACCACGGTAAAAACGTTTAGTCACAATTTATCTTCTGAACTGCCGTCTTCCAGCCTTGCATATGGACATAAGACACCAAATTATTTATATCTTGAAAAAAAAAAAGTTTGGGGAAGTTATTTCTACTCATAAAACATCAACACACTACTTTAGAAGCAAAAGAGTCTGCCTGTCAGTAGGCCTAACTGTATATTAAGACAAATGACAAAACGTGTATCAAAATTAAATGTTATTAATGATCAATGTTCATCAAATATTTTATTGCCGCTTGTTACCTTCTTTTAAAAAAAGGTACAATACATTCTGTAAAAGACATTTCTGTCACGTCACAAAAAAACCCCAAAACTCTACAGGTTCTTGGGTTACTTCTGTAGTAAATTACCAGACAGTTTTCACAGGGTTGGACAATAAAGTTTAACTTATATGCAACAAAAAAAATGATAGATAAATTGAATGACCTTCAAATTACCAATTGATGTATATCAGAAAAAAGAAATCAAAACAATTCCTCAAAATTACAATAACAAACATTTACATAATAAATTAATCATGCAGCAGCTCCAGAGATGCCTTCTCTGAACGAGGACTTTCTGTTGTCAGTGTGATACCAAAATGTCTTCAGGAACCCTGTTAAGTGCTTTTAAAAAATTGTGATGCAAACTGCAAATAAGCAGCTGTGTCTTTTAGGGCTGTAAATGTTTTTAAAAAGAAGGGTCAGTAGTAACAGAGTGCACTGCTTGAACTTTAATGACTGCTGACATTATGCTGCTTGTATCTCTAGTTTTAGGATTTTTGAAGAGAGAGAATGAGATCATGGATGTCTACTTTCTTTGCAAAACCAGGGTTGCTATAATGAGGTCGTCCTCACAGGCCTAATGTGTTTCCAAGAGGGCGCAATCATTGTTGGAGCTCTGGCCTAACCAAGTATAGACATGCTTGCTCAGATAAATCAACTCCAAACCTGGTCTCAAGGATAAATATCTGGTGTTGCTATTGCATGTTACATTTGTAGTGACGCAGTACAAGTCTTTACAAAGGTTTCCTTGTGAAGGTCTAGCCAGACTTGACACTGTGTTGCCTGTTCTGTCTCTGGACCTGTACTGATGGTAAGACATCCAGACTGTCTTTCTATTCTGTCTCCTCTCATCTTTAAGGGCAGATAAATATTCCCCTCATATCCCTAACTTGTTTCGAACAGTCCTCCTGTACTCGTTTGTTGCTCGTGGTTTTGGCCAGGTTGAGGGATGTGTTTAGTCCTAGTTTAATCCTGAGTTGTGTGTCATTCAGGCTTTATTATCAAGGATTTTAAAAATATCAGAATTTTCAGCCAATACTGAAGTTTTAGGCAATGACATGCTTGCATTTGTTTTATACTAGGGCTCCTTACACAGAGAAACATCGCAAAAAAGAATAATAATTAAAAAAAAAAAAGATCACAGGGAAGCAAAGTGAAACGTGGAATAAATTCCGGCAATGTATTTATCAGTCGTGGGTTTAATCCTGGCTTACATTTGGATTGTTATTTTTTTGAGTCCTGGTTCAGATGTGAGGTTAGTGTAAGTGTAGTGTAAGTTAGTGAGTTTTAGACTTGGATGCTGCAAAAAAGCAGTAAGGATATATTTGGATACAATTTTGTATGATTAGATTATTGGTATTTAGTTCATTTCAAACAAACCGCTTCAATTTGAATGACATTTTTCACATTCTTCAAGCATATGTAATTATTTAGCCACATAAACAGCCACAGAGGAGCTTTTTCACTGGATTCAATGAAATGAGCAGTCCTCGTTAGTCAGTATTCACAGATTCATGGCTGTGATCTGTGGGTGAGGAGCTGGGTGAAAGGTCAAAGGCCTCTGCCCTGCTTGGCTGTGCATGTGTGGATTTATGTGGCATCTCATCTCCAAAACAGGAACAGATGGAGCTGTCTGCAGCCCGTCTTCATCATCCTTACTTGTCATCTCCCTTGTATCTCATTGACCGTGACGGACATCCGTCACACAGAAGCCTGGTGGTGGGCAGGGCAACACTGAGTGACGAGCCAGTTCTATGTGATCTTCTCATGTTGGATCTGGTAGTAACAGGCCTGGAGGCAATGGACATCAGCATGATTAAGGGTATCTTGCAATCATTATTTCTAAATAATCAATTTGAAAAAGGGTATAATTATTAGTATTTAAATAGTGGAGTGAGGGTGGTTACTTTGAGTGTGGTAAACATGATTCCATGCTCTCCATGTTGCACACAGGGGTCCATCAAGTCTTCAATCAGGCTGACCTCTGACCCCAGATTTCTAATCCTAATGCAACAATAACAACCCAACATTACACATGTGACTTTAAAACAATATCTTTCACTTAAGAAAGGGTGGATATTAATCTTAAAATTAAAAATAATATGTTGATGCTCACCGAGCACGCAGCACAACATAGAGGAAGACAGGGAAAAGGTCGTCCATGGACCACAGGAAGTCATGCTTGAGCAGAGCTTGTACTTCCTGTGTGATCTCCTCAAAGGTGAGCTGGATCACCTGCAGTTTGTCTGATGGCGTGAACGTTGTGCTAAAAGAAAGCAGTCACAAGTTAATATTGACTTGTACTTACACACATTGACAATGTTGTGTGCGTCTTGGACATTCCTAGGCCAATGGTACAGGATTAAGTGACTCTAAAACTGCCCCTGTGACTGAATGTGAATGTTGTCTGTTTCAGTATCAGCTGTGATTAACAGGTGATTGTCCAGGCTATATCTGCCTCATGGCTAAAGCAGTAAGGACAGGCCCCAAGACCTGTTAAGGATGAATAGTAGAAGATGAATAAATGAGTAAATTGATGACTAGGGCTGTACCTGATTTGCTGTAGTGTTTCCACTGCAGATGCAAAGCATGCATCTTTAGTACTGGAGAAAACCTGTAAGAGAAACGAGAACAGAGGATTTTTTGGCTTGTATGTTGGATAATGTAATGACCTCAAATTAACAGCAGCAAACCTGTTTTCTCTCTCCTTGTGCAACTGTGTGGTCAGCCACAGAAACAGGCCAAAACTTTCTAAAGGAGAAAAATAAAAATCAAACATTTTGGGAACAAACTGAGAATCAAGTTTCTTTTAAATGTGTTGAAGTTGCATAAAGACGTACTGCTGGACTCCCAGAAAGGCCAGTAGGGCTAGGTCGGCCTGCTTGTTCAGGCGGAGCACACACTCCCAGTAGACGTCATCCTCCTTCTCTTTGTCCAGAGCATAAAGCGTGAACAGAGGAGGGTACAGCCGAGGCAGGAGAACGGGCAGCAGCAGAGCAGAGCTGCTCATCACGCGCCTGAGCAGACACAGCACAAAAGTGGCTCAGAAACATAGTCAACATTTCACACTTTGGTAGGATATGGGATATTCATACGCAGGTTTGGGAGACTCCAGAGCCGAGTCTGGCTCCTTCTCATTTGTGAGGTTTGTGTTTGGTTCTGGTATCTGCCCCCCCTCTTCTGGCAGGTCAGGAAAAAGAAACCTTAAAATCATACAAATACTCAAATTAGCACTATCCAAAAGCTCCAGTAGTAAATATTATTATGTATATTTATATTAGATTTATATTATATACATTTATATAGATTAAATGATTTATATAGCGCTTTTTGGTACCCTTCTTGGGCACCCAAAGCGCTTTACATGATGCTTCGATTCAGAGAGGCGGGCTGCAATACAAGAGGTGTTCACAGCCATCTCCGACCACCACCAAACTCGCCTCTACAGTCACACACATTCATACACCAGAGCTGTGGCACTGGAGGCAAGGTGGGTTAAGTGTCTTGCCCAAGGACAGTATAAACTGGAGAAGGAATTGAACCACCAAACGTCTGGCTATTAGTGATTCTACCACCTGAGCTGTGCCAGATTAGGTCTGAAAATATTTGTACAGTTACACAATTTTGGCCCTGTACGCTACCACAATGGATCTGCGTCCAGATCCAAGCATCCTTGGAAGCGTCCTTGAGCTCTGGAAAGGCGCTATATAAATAAAACTTGTAAACTTGCAGCAGCAGCTTTCAAATGCCAAAACTGAAATCAACTCCAGACTTTTTACATACTTAATTGATGATGAAATAATGAGGGATTAGCCCACACCTGCTCATGAAACAGCTTTTGACTCAATTGTCTATTTCTTGTCCCTTGAAATGCGGGGACTATGTATCAAAATTGTTGCAATTCCTAAACCCTCCAATTTTAATGTAAATACCCTCAAATGATATTTAATTTCAAAACCACTGTCAATGTTCAAATATTTCCGGACCTAACTGTAGATGAATATTACCTGACAATCTGGAAGATGCGGGTGAGATAAGACTTGATCTCATTTACAGCTTGAGGGAGTAGTCTTCGGTTCGCTCCAACTCCTACGTAGGTCATTCTGTAGACGGCCACGAGGGCCTCTACTAAGCGGCCCAAAGGGTGCAGGGGGGTGTCGCAGGCCTGAATTACAGGAGATAGACTACTTTATCTAAATCCTTAGCAGAGCATAAGCATGTCATTGTTTGGTAATGAGGAGTAGGCCGGCTCACCTTGATCAGATACAGGCGGATAGTGTGATACCTCTCCAAGGTGATAGGCCCCTCAAGGTGTGGGATGACCTCTAGACACTCCAGGGTTTTGCTGTGACTTCGAGACAACACCTCCGTACTGTAAGTAAAGAATGCACGTCACACACATGAGGGCAAAACTAAAGCTGGAGAATAATCTGAGCACGCTTCACACACCTATCATTAATGTGTCGTCGGCTTGAGGTTAGAGCCACAGCGATGTTCTCCCAGGCTTTTGAGTAGTCTCCTTGCCCCGGGGTCTCACAGCCCAGCTCGGTCCAACACTCCTGGAACACTGCCTGCCACTTATCCTCCGCACAAACACACAGACGGCCAAGCCTTCTGCCACATCACAAGACAAAATGCTGCCTACAGAAACTCCATCTAGTCTGAATAACTGGAATATTCTCTGACATAAACGCTGTGGGATCTTACACAGAGCGCATCTTTTCCTTGTCTGTATCAAACAGGTGTGGTTTGAAGTAGGATCCTGACACCTTGATGCCTGAGCCCCATTCTCCATTAAAAGAGGCCTCCAGGTAGTCCCCGTTGGCCATGGTCAGCACACCCTGACAACAAAAGCACACCTTCAGATTTTTACCCCACAGTACTTTATACAGAGAGTGAAAGAACAGGAAGAAAGCAACCCCTAAAAGTGAAATTTATGACTGCTTAGTGAGTGTCCAAGTTGCCTATGTTTTGTGTAGCACGCTAAACACACAGGCTAAAGCTTCACATTTATTGCAAGAGAGACAAAATGAATGTGATCACTGCGCTATAATAAAGATATTTATAGTATTACAGCTCTTTTATAACATAACCTTTTTAAGAACATAAGATTTTTGTTCTTAAGGTGTCACCTTTCCATTCAGGGTCCAGTCATCAGAGAATTCTCCTTCATATTTTGTGTCATCGTCTGACAGCAGGATCCCGTTACCCTAAAATAAAATTGAATCAGAATAACAGTTATTCCAACTCTCTTCAGATTGAAAATTCCTCTTCCATTTAAGAACTACGCACCATCATCTTATTATCCTTAAAAGCTCCTTCGAAGTACAGGCCAAACTGGGTGACCACCACCCCTGTGCCCTGCCGTAGGTGGTCCTGCCACATGCCCATGTACTTCTCACCTCTGGAAAGAAATGGCACAAAGCAGTTGAGATGTTTTAATAAGAGACAGACATTTAAAATAATTTTCCAGGGCATGTTGGTCATCATCTGAGTATCAACACTATGACACCAAACTGGCTACCACATTTTCCAAACAGAATGCAAATGCAAGTTTAGTGACACTAGAAAATGTTACATGACATAGTCCCGGTTAGACAATATACAAACATACTTAGTGATGTCATCAAACACTCCGTAGCCCGCCTTCTTGTCATTCAGCCAATGGCCAATGAAGACACTCGGAGATGAGGTGTTGAGCTTGCCACTCCGAAGCATGCCGTGGCCGTGCCGTACGCCATCCTGGAAGGAGCCGTCGTACACCTCACCACTGGCATATCTGCACATCAACAGAGAAATACTTAACAATGTGACACAAATTACATCAATTCAAAATGTTTATTCCAGTTTTTATAACTTGTGAAGGCTTTAGGGCTGCTGCATATCAAGCATTCAATGAGATGTTTGTTATCATTGTGATTATAATTAACTCCTAGGGGTTAGAACCCCTAACTCAAGTAAGAATAACAATTCCATAAAATAAATACAAATATGATAAATACCAATATGAATAAATTAAAGAGCGCTTCAGAACCCTTTATGAATATTAAAAAAATCAATGACCGTTACGTCGGCCGGTATGGCGGAATCGGGGCCCCACCCTGGAGTTCGTATGCAAGCACCTGGTGGCTGGGCTCAGCTCATGGGCTCAGCCCGAAGGAACGGCGTGGGGCCAACCTCCCGTGGGCCCACCACCTGCAGGAGGAGCCGTAAGGGGCAAGTGCAATGTGGATTTGGTGGCAGTCGAAGGCGGGGGCCTCTGCGATCCAATCCCCGGACACAGAATCTGAGGCTAGGGACGTGGAATGTCACCTCGCTGGCGGGGAAGGAGCCTGAGCTTGTGCGGGAGTTCAAGAGACACTGACTAGAGATAGTTGGGCTCACCTCCACACACAGCTTGGGCTTTGGAACCCTACTCTTTGGGAGATGCTGGACTCCCGACTACTCTGTAGAGAGGCGGCGGGCTGGTGTGGGCTTGCTTATTGTCCCCCGGCTTAGCCATCATGTGTTGCAGTTCACCCCGGTTTGGGATAGGGTCTCTCACTGTTGTTTGTGTTTACGGGCCAAATGACAGTGCAGAGTACCTAGCTTTCTTGGAGTCTCTAGAAGGGCAAGAAAGTGCTCCGACCGGGGACTCCGACGTTCTGCTGGGGGACTTTAATACTCACATTAGCAGCGACAGTTACACCTGGAGGGGCGTGATTGGGAGGAACACTTGGACACTCGGGTGAAGAGTGAGAGGGGCAGAGCCTTCGGGGGCAGAGCCTTTGGATTCGATGGTGGGAGAGAAAGCTGGATAAACTTGGCAGACCCAAATGTACTGGGAGGGTCTGTTGGCCACTCGGGAGGAGCTCAAAGTAGAGCTGCTGCTCCTCCACATTGAGAGGAGCTAGCTGAGGTGGCTCGGACATCTGTTTCGGATGCCTCCTCAACAGGCATGTCGGGCATGTCCCACCAGGAGAATACCTAGGACACGCTGGAGGGACTATGTTTCTTGGCTGGCCTGGAAACGCCTCAGTATCCTCCCGGAAAAGCTGGATAAAGTGTCTGGGGAGGAGGAAGTCTGGGCGTCTCTGCTGAGACTGCTGAGACTGCTGCCCCTGCGACCCGGCTCCGGAAAAGCCGTAGAAGATGGATAGATAGATAGATGGATGGACTAATACTATATTATACATTAAGAAAGAAAAGTAAATCAAATGTAATGGTGTAAACTTCCACTTCACTAACATATATAAAAAGTATGTAACCTTTAAGGAGTTCCTCTGGAACTGTAACAGAAACCACCTATATTGAAACACTCACCTGTATGTCCCCAGGCCATGCATCTTCCCATCTTTCCAGTGACCATGGTAGCAATCGTTTTTGTTCAGTGTCTTATTAGGAGCAATGAATTCTCCATAACTGCTCCATATCCACACACATACAAGTAAAATAAAAAGAAACCACATAATCAGTGTATAAGGACATAGGCCATGTTTCCACTGAGCAGTACAGTTACCACTGAGGAAGCTTGTGTTGGTGTTTAAAACACCAAGCTGGCAGAGAAAGCAGTCAACATGAGAGCATGAGGTTAAGTCATAAACTGCTGCAATAATGATCATTTAGTCCGAGTACTAACCTAAACTGTACTGCTCCAGTGGAAAACTTCCTTTAGTGTTCCTCTTGACTTATTAAGTATACACTCACCCGTCCTCCAAACCATTTTTGAATTCTCCTGTGTATATTCTGCCATCAGGCCATTTCAACACTCCCCTAGTAGCAATGAACCACAGTCATTGTACAGATCAACGCTGAATTTTCACTTGAACATAAAAAATGAGTGTATCCTACCTGCCGCTGGGTTTGCCAGCAGACCAGTGGCCTCCATATTTTGCTTCTTTCAACCGGCCATCCTTGTAAAAAGTGTAAGTGGCTGTTCTGGAGATTGGGGGCTCCAACTTTTGCCCTGTTTCCGAGCACATGGGAACTAATTGCATCCCCGCTCTACACAAGGCCTGCTCTACTGCCTCGTTAATGGACTGAAGCCACTTGGCCTGAGGAGTGCAACATTTTAAAATGGATATAAAACAATGCTGGACAAGCACTGTCAAGCTGTACCAACAACTACAGTACCTTTTCCATGGGAGAACTGGCCAGTAGGGTGAAAGTTTCTTCAGGTGTGATCACCTTTAGTCCATACCTGCACACAAGTACAGATAACATTATACTTTAATACAAGTTTTAAACATTTGAATGCTTGATAAAAATTAGGCTACAATCATACAGAAAAAAAGCAGCCCATGTGAAAATTTTCCAGTTCTGATTATTTATATAGAAAAATGTAGACATGTAAACTGAAGAACTACAGATGGACGTCAGTACACATTGAGTAACTTCTGATGTAGTGATCAGTGGTTAGGAGAGTGCTTCAAAAGTAAGCAAAGGAGTAGACACGTGATCGTTTTTTTCTCAACTTTTTTCTACATACAGCCCTCAAACTCTCAGTTGCCGATTTCTCTGTCTCACACGTTTTTTTTTTTTTGCTCCAAAATTAGCTAAATGTGCTGGTCAGTTAAATCTCTTTTTGGCCTATAGATTTACCAACTTAAATTAGTGAGTTGGAATGTCAAGAGGCTAAACCAAACTGTAAAAGAAGATTTTTTTTTCACATCTTAAAAGATCTTGTACCCAACTTTTTTGTCATTTATGTAAAGATCAAATCTCTACAAGCTGTGTACACCTTTTTGGAGTGCTTTTTATTTTAGCAAAACCAAGAAGCAAGAAGCTTTCTTTTCCTGAGCCGCTCACCCACATTCGCTCACCCACATTCTCAGAAAGAGGGATGAGCCCCATTGGCTGCTGCTATAAAGCTGCAAAGCCCCTGTATGTCTTGTAAACAGTGAAGCATGGCTACGGTAAATCCAACCAGCAAGGTTGCTATACCCCACTGGCTGTTACTGTATACACAGCAAAATAGGAAATACAGATAAAAAAGAAGCAAAGCGCATTAGAGACCAAAAAAGGACTAAAATGCGCACGCGTAAGTGACATGCTTCATCGCATGCATGTAAAAAAAAAGGGCTAAATTTTGAGCGTGAGGAGCAACCAAGACTAACATGGAACGTCTTAAACGGTCCTCAAGTAAGGGCGCCGTCATATGGCAAAATATGGCGAAATACAGCGATATACCGCCGTCCATCAGAGGGCAGGCCTTAAAAGCAAAAATATAAGGAGAAACCCAATGGCGAACTTACAAGTGTAAAAATCATGTTTACAGCATGGTACAAAGAGATTGCTCCGGTCTCTAGAGCTAAGTTTTTACTACGTAACAACTCTGGGGGGTGTGAATTTTTGATTAATATGTCTGTTTATGCTATCTGAAAACCATCGTTTTACTATGTATTAAAAGCGGAGAAACACAGATGTAACTGCCATTTTATTGCCCTTTCATAATGACGATATTGGTAAGAGCCTCTGAAGAGCCCATATACCAGACAGAAATAGCTGCAGCCATCAGTTCAATACAGTCAAACCACCCAGATGGATTTTCACCAGAATTACTTTTCTCAACATTGCTTTCACTTTTACTAGACTCAATTCTCTCAGTCTTGCAAAACAGGTTTACCAAGGTCCTTTTACTGAGGCCTGTATCACTCTGATCGCAAAAAGGTTTAAGACCTGACCTGCTTCTTACAGACCCATCTCTCTCTTTAACCGAGATGCTAAGATATTAAACACAGGTCAAACATCGTCCCAAAGATCAGACTGGATTTATTAAAGGCAGAAAATTCAACTTCAACATATGATGTCTCTTTAATATTGTCCACTCTGCCCCTGAGAATAGGTAAGTGCGTGGTCTCCACTGACAGAAAAAGTATTTGACTGTGTCAGATGGCCTGAGCTGGACAAATTGGGTTTTGGACTGACCTTAATCTCCATGACTTTACTCCAAACCCACTGCAAAGAATTATACCAATTCCAAATTTTCAAAACCTTTCAATTTACAGTATGACACCAGTATTGGCCCATAAGCCCTATGCTATTTGATGAGGCTATAGAGACCAACTGAATTTGCTCAAGGGCCAGCTTGTTTCTTTACGGTTCTGCCAGAATTTCAAACTAAAATATAAGTAAATACAAACATTCGCTTTTTTTGGTTTATTAGATTCACTGTTAAGTATCTTTTCTTGTTTTTCTTTTTTACTGCAAACTTAATTAGTTTAATTATTCTACATGAACCTGTAAACAACTTTAAGTTTGACACCCATGCTCTTTACTCTCAGTGGCCCTCATTTATTAAAAGTTGCATAAAAACGGGATGAAATGTTTTTTGCTGACAACCAAACCACATTTGAGGTTTTGAATGTGTAACAAGTAAACATGTTGTCAATGCCTGTTATCTCTTATTTCAAGGAGAAAATATTACACTAAACAATAACTTGATGTTACAACTTGATGTCATACAAGATGCAAACAACTTGTGTGACATCAATAGCAGCTAGACTCAATTATTTCTTCTTATTTAAACTTTTTCTATGACCTGTCTGACTGGGTAGCAATGAAGCTTTGTTTATTTGTCCTGAGCTAGTTTTCTGAATTTTTAGTTTCTTACCGTGCCGTTTTCTTTCCATGTATACATGTGTTTTTATTGTAAAAAAAAAAAATCTTCCAAAAAAGCTATTCTAATTGAAAAAATAAAAAAATAAAAATAAAAGGGTATATAAGGGTATACAATATGGTTAGATAAACAAGACAACTACAACTCACAGGCCAGTGTTGTCCTCTGGGATTGGTTCCACCCACAGTGTAGCTAAGGGGAAGACATGATGGGTGGAGAACTGCAGAAGAGAGAACGGAAGGAAAGAAGTGACTAGGGATGAGTTTTTTTTTTATTATTAAGTTATTACACAATATGGAGCTACAACACTATAAGCTAATAAAATATATTCATTATTTTTTTCCCGCTTAGTCTCGTTAGGTGTTGCGGTTCACTGGAGCCTATCCACAAAAATATTACTAGTACTTTTATTGTGCATTACATGAGTAGAGTAATAAAGAAAACCAGTTATTTGTAGTTCATAAAAAACTTAAGAAATCAATGTAGCCCATAAAAACTCTTGTAAAGCAATGTAAGCACATTGTGGCTGCTTAATTTAAAAATAATGAATCAGATTTTTCAAAAGTAAATTCAAAATCTCCAGGTAATTAAAAGGAAAAAAGCTTTCGTAATAAATGATCACTAAACAGGCTGGAAACATGCAAGATGTGGTTCACAGAGGACATTTCACAAAGGAAGCTAAAATCGTGACATGCAGTAGGACATATTCACATCACACATTACATGAGCATCTACTCATTTCATCAAGATATGTCAGTTACTTGCCAAGAATGAGGCAATATAAGGAGTAGAAGAACTTGTGTGTAGGAAACAACACAAATGTTCAAAATTCAGATGCATTGGCATAAGAATGGAGAATAAACAAGTACAGAACACAGCAGGCAGAGAACAGCAGTTGAGGGGCTCATGATCAGGGAGCCTCTAATGCACCCATATGACGTAATGATAATAGCTGTTATCAGCTTTGAAAGTTGGTGCTTCATTATTAACAACAACTGTGATTAGAGATAGGTAAGAGCCATATTCTTTATCAGAACTAGGTCAGACAGTATATTGCATCTTTTGTGGCTTTATTTGATAGTAGACAATAAATAGACAGGAAAGAAATTGAGAGAGACATTAGGCAAAGGACCCAAGCTGCAATTGAACCCTGGTCTCCAGAGTAAGTGGTAAGCACTCTACCAGGTGAACTACCGAGGCGCCCCAGTATGAGTAGTGTTTCTAGGTCATATGGGGCAAAATGACCACGAACACAAACACACAATGGAAAATGAGAGGATGCTGTTTGATGTGGACTGAATACTTACAGGGTTTTTATGAGGTGCCACGCCCTGACAGCATGGAGGCAAGCACACACAAAGGCTTCAAAAACAATTATCGAGTTCACACGGCCAACACTCTTTTTGACAAATTATTTTCCGGAACATTTCCTATTTTTGGCTAGATTTTAAGAAAGGGCTTGGGCTCTCAGGTAGAATACACTTTTTCCAAGGGGTTATATTGATTAACAATATTTAAATTTACTATGATTTATTTTGTTGTGTTATTTGGTAAGTTTGTACTTGTTTATGTGATCCTCTCTGCATTTTTGTGATCATGTAATATAAGCAGAACTGGTCAGGCCATGGGGCTGAACAGCATCCCTGCCAGGGCCTCTGCTAGACCCCAGTGCTGGGATCTAGCAGAGGCTTTACTAATGTAAGACTTACAGCTAAATAATTCAAGTAAGTGAAAGTTCAGTCTAATTTTAACTAGTGACACATATAGAGTACCATTACTTCTGAAAAGTGTTATAATTGATTGTTTTTGAATTCTATTAGGGAGGTTCTGATGTGATATAGAACTTGCTGTAAAACTATTATTGCCTGTGGTGTGTGTTTGACTTGTATTTGTAATGTGCTGGCAGGATTTATCCTATATTTTATTTCTATAATGCATGAATCCTATAGTACAGCACAGTGGCCTACCCTCTGGAGAACATCTACTATAATTTATCCACCAAAGAAACCCCGCCTATCTGAACCGAAATTAACACAATTCAACATCATCTGATGATTAAGAAAATTACAACAGCTCAATATTAGCCCTCATATCATTCACCTCATCCATAGATTTCTAAGTCTCCAAGCTGTGAAGACAGGGCCAGCTACATCTAACACCACCATCACTAAAACCGGAGCCTCCCCAGGGCTGTGTCCTCCGTCTCTTCCTCTATACACAACAATCCCCTCACATTATTTATCACACTATAAATATTCTGATTAAAACTGCAATTCTGGCACTTCTTAATGGTCACAACTCTGTCGCTATTTATCATAACACAATCTCCCATTTTATGCAATGGTACAGGGACAATTACCTCCATCTTAATGTTGAGAAAACAAAGAAACTGGTTTTCAACACACTCACATCCAGTCTGGTTCAGATCATCATTAACTGTAATTTAATAGAACAGGTCAACAAATTCAAATACGTTGGACTCACCCTGGACAATAATCTAACTTTTGACCACCACAAAGCCGACATCCATAAAACACTCACAGTAAAGGTTATATGACATTCATTCACTTAATGCTCTTTCCATTGCCCCCATCCTTCTGCTATTACTATATAAGAATAGGCCTGTTGCGAAAATATATTATTAATAATATATTAATATATTATTGACCCATCGCGCAAAATATGGAAATGAGCGCGATAGTATTTGGCGCTGCAATATATTGTAGCAATGTTTATGCTGCATTAAAATGCGCGTGGCGGCCGCTACGGCAATGAAATCCCCCTCTGAGTTCATCCAGCCATGCCCCTGCAGAGATGCTCAGTAGGCTACAAACCTTTACTAAAAAGATGGGGAATATCTAATATGGACTGACAGGCTTAGGACAATGCTGCTTTCTCTGCTCTGAGACGAGCCGACAGGAGCCGTATTAAGGAGCTGACCTACGCTGATAATGTAGGTCCAGTTCAGCTCAACAAGCAGAGTAAAGAAAAGAGTTTAAAATATTTTGAATGCATTTAGTCTTTGCATTAAAATTTGTAGACTATGTACCTCTCCCTGCTCATAACCCCCCATAACACACCACTTCACTTTGCTAATAGGAAACACTGCAAATTGGTTTTAACATCGCAATAATATTGTTTATCGCAATTAATTCTGGTGTAATGTATCAAACAACAAAAAGTATTCATTGTGACAGGCCTATATAAGATCATAATTTAACACATCATGCTGTATTGTTCCCCCAGTTGTTACACCAACTACACAAAATTGCACACATAGCCTCAAAAATAGTCCATTCCCATTTACCCAACATCTCAGAACTCAATGACAGAGCAATAGCCCACCTTGACAAAACAATAGTTATGAATCCTGAACACCCACTTTCTACTTTAGGCATGCTTTAACAGAAGCTGTGTACCATCTGCCATTCTCAACAAACTAGTACACCAACAACAATTCACCTAAATCACCACTTTCTGTCACGTAAATGTTTTGCAATGTGTTGTCACTGTCTGTATGAACGTGTTTTTGTGTTGAATGTTTACTGTGCTGACTTTCAATTGTGCTGAATGTTTATGGTACAAAATATTTGTTTATGGTGTTGAATGCCTGTTTAGGGTGCTGAATGTTTATCATGCTAAATGTTTTTGTGCTGAATGTTAATTGTGTTAAATGTCTCACAGTCGGTGAAGACAAATGTTTCCCTGGGACAATGAAGTATTCATCTATCTAAGTCCATATGGACTGGGCATAAAAGTGCATGACACTTAAATAAATAAAATTTTATATTAATTCCAGGGTTTTTTCTTCTGAATTCAGGTCACCATAAGTCTCAGATGTTCAAAACTCAAACTGCTGCAGCCTCAATGGGTCCAAACTCTAGCTACTGCAGCCTCACAAGGGTCAAAACTTAAAACAGCAAATACCTGTCCATTTTGCAGAGGGGCTGTTTCAAGACACTAAATAGCGCTACAATAGTGTAAACAGTGTCTGAGGCAGACCTGGGCATGCACCAGAGCGTCATTGAAGAGGATGAACCAGTTGACAGAGAACCTCCCAGCGTTCTGCAGGCTCAGAGATTTGTTACTGCTCTCACAGATCAGTCGGCGGTGGGGCTTTCGCAGTGAGTCCTGGATACAGTATATATTGACATTGATATTCACTGAACATTTTACTCAATAACAATAAAATATGCTACAGCAACATGTATAATTTGGATTCATTCTTTATCTCCAACATTGAGAATAAGTAATGGGAAAGATACATCAAACTAGAAATGTAAATGTATTAGATCATAAAAATAATGATCAGTGTATACAATTCTTTCAAAATAAATAAATGCATATAAAAGATAAAGTCTGATAGTCCTACTGTCATTTTTCCAGGAAAAGTCTTCCAAAAATGCAAGGTGTAATCTGCCTCCTTTCGTTTTTTCTTCAGTTGCAGGCTCAAGGCCTCGAACTTGGAGAAGCTGTCCTGCAGCCTCTGGTAATCGCCGGAGTTCTGACAACCCATAACAATCAAACCCAGGTCACAGCAGTACTTGGCACACACACTTTTTAAAAATTAAAAACTTCTCTGTTAATGCCCTAGTGTCTAGTTTGTTTGTTAGTTTGTAACCACTGCAAGAAGAACATTATGCCTCTTTATACGACTCACCACTTCAAAACAAGTAGCCAGTTTGAGCAGCAGACGGCAGTGTTCTTGGAGATGACAAGTTGGGAGGTAAAAGAGTGCAACCAGAAGGTCGGCCATAGTGGGGTTGTCCTCACTGCACTCTGCCAGCCTCTGGAGTAGTTCGGGACTCTTTCCAAAGAAGTCTCTGCACAAATAATTCATATATGACCACATAGGTGTCACTGCTTTATTACTCACTATCAATCAATGTAAAGTTTTTCTACCGCCCAATAAAGTAATATTATCAAATTCACTTTATATAGTAGGGCTGCACAATTAATAGAATTTTAATCACATTCATTATTTTGTTTTCCCACAATCAAATTTGCGTGATTGAATATTCAAAATGCGTCTTTCCGTTCATAGAACACTCCGTATCAAAGTTTTGACACACTTGATGAATAATGAATAATAACTCAACTATAATGATAGCATTAATTGGAATAATTTGAAGATGGGAAATAAACAATATAATCCAGATTATAAAAAATCTTTTATAGCTAGAGCCAAGATAACTGTCTCATTGTAAACACCTCCAAAACACCCTTTTCACCTATAACTGAACAACAACTCTGTCAAAAAAAACCTGAAACCCATCAGTGGACATCCCAGGCCTCCCAGCTCTTTGGTGAGGGACAACATCTGCGACATGTCTAATAATATCCTCTGCTTCCATGAGTAACTGTTTATAAGTCCTGTGCATGGGTGCCCTGTCTCAATATGACGCTCAACAACCTAATATACAGTGTGATCACACACACAAAACCTGTACTGTCTTTTCTTTCTTCATTTAACCCCGGACAAGTCAGATTGTTATTGTATGCATTTCCGCTGCCTGCTGTCCGCTTTTTGAATTTAGTTATTGTTCATTCTTGAGTTTGTATTCTTTATTTTTATCTGCGTATGTACAGACAGCATAATTACTCATCAGTACAAATATTTGACTTAGCAATTTGTTTGGATGTTTACTTTTTTTCTTAATCACATTCTTGTTTCACTGTTATAATGTTCTATTGCCATTGTTATATGGCTTGAGTTGTAGTTTACACTTGAGTTTTTCATATTGAAAATTTTAATTTTCCTACGCTTCTTCTGTAGTGTAATATTTTGGATGTTATGTGTTTCATTTTTATTTACTTTTTTAGTAACTTAATTATGCATGAGTTCACACTATGTGCTTTATTATTTTATGCTTTGTATGGTTTATTATAATCAAGAGTGGTATGATATTAATACAGTTAACAGTTTATCAATCAAAAAGATAAAACATGATGTCAAAGTACATGATTTATACATACTTAGTTTAACGCATTTGCCCCAAAAGCTAAGGTCTTTAATGTAAACAATAAAATGCTGAAAATGTTTTATCCTGCAGTAAAGGGTAGGCTAATTTGTTTTTTATGCTGCAATCTGTTGGGGCAGTCTCAGAAAAAGAGATTGCAGGTGTCTTAATAAACTGAGAGATGGCTGACTCAACTGACTGTGTTGGGTAATATTTAAGTTGCCGCTAGCTGAGCTGAGTCACACAAGAGAAAAGACAAGCTTGAAATATTTTGAATGTCTAAGGCAGAAGAAGTTTATTGAACATCAATACGGGACCTGGCGACAGGACACTTAACACATTGGAGCATAGAATAACCAGTCTCCAATGCTTCTGGGATATATAAGACTATATAGCCTTGTACGGCGTCAAGGATCACGCCATGCCACGGTGTTTATTAGTGTCTATACTTAACAGGCTACAGCTCAAGGAAGGCTTCTACAATCTCTGACAAGGTGTAATGACTTCAATGAATGGCCCAATCGAGGAAAAGGACATATAGTTTAGAAATCTAAATTTTAACAGTGTATTAGTTTGAAGACTCTATTTTTCTAAATTTACTCACAATGACGGCTTTGTCAGAGTCTGAAAACCACCGATCACCTGGAAGTTGCCAACAATAATGCAATACCTGTGCAGGGGTGAGGACAAGAAAATATGAATTTAATGTTAATTATACTTAGAACCAGCATTCGTTAAAAAAAGTTTACTTTTGGTGAACATGGTGAACACATACTCATTGTAGCAGTCCAGAAAAATATCTGTATGATCAAGAATGAACAACCCATTGACATCTCGTCTTTGGCGGACATTGGAGGAGAGGCTGGCTGCATGTTGACCAGTAAGATGACACAGGATGCTGAATCGTCCTGCTAGGGACTGCAGAAGACTAAAGGCCACCTGCCCAAGAGCTGAACTCAGAGACTCTGGAAAATTTTTCATTAAAATTTTTATGGTTGAATTAAAATGCATTTGTGTGGAGTGAATGCATTTGTATGAACAGGAATGAAATGGTACCAAACACAGCAGTATTTGTCAAATTGGCTTCAATCAACCAGCTCACCAAATTCATTAACTTAATAACAAATCTCCAAGCAGCACGTCTCTGAAGAATCTACCAATATGAGAGAACTAGCTAGAGGGCTATCCGCCATGCTATTAGCCATCACAGTAGGTCTCAGGCTAAAGCACGCCCTCTGAGGGATATAAACTCACTCTGGCCACATCACTTTTGATTGAAAGGCCCTCATTTAGTCCAAAATGTAAAAAAAAAAAAAATAAAGTCACAAGATCAAAAAAAAGAGTGCATGTTACTTCACAGACATAGCACAACTACGCTGGCTCCAAGTCAAATTCAGACTTGATTTTAAGATTTTATTGTTTGTTTTCAAAAACATAATGGCTCTACCCCTCACAATACATTACTTATCTGGTAAAATCCTACTCTGTTACTCAGTCCCTTAGGTCTTCCACCCAGCACTTAATAACAGTTCCTTTATTTCATTTCAAAACTAAAGGATTGTGCATTTTTGGTCATTGCCCCAAATCTCTGTAACAACCTCCCACTCCATATTTAAGGATCCACTTCCACTGATGAGTTTAAAACTCTGTTAAAGACTTTTAGTTCAGTTTGATTTTCACATTAATTTTTTACATTAATTTTTTATGGACTATGTGTTGTATTTTATTCTATTTTATATGTATGTATTATATATTTAAGTTTGCTTTCTAAATATTTTTCAATCTTTTAAATTTACTTGCTTTTTTTATTATAATTGTAATTTATTTTTGTGTCTATATTACTTTTTTGTAAGGCACTTAGGCTCAACTCTGTTGCTTTTAAATGTGCTATACAAATAAAAATCTTGGTCCAGATGACTTTTTCCTAAACCAAGAAACTTTGACTCTTATTTTTTACGGTGAACTCATAGTAGCTTGACTAACTGGAATGATATGACTGAGATGATTTTGCAATTATACTTCACTATTACCTAGCTCCAGAAGGGGGCGTATTATTTGCGTCTTTATTTCGCACAGCTTGCAATAGAACTTCCTTTCTGCTGAGGCCAGCTCATGGAGGCTGGCAATGAAGCCCATGACATTTTGGTAAGAGAGAGCAACACAGCGCTGTCCGCCTGCCACCACGCTGCTCACATAACCCAACTAGAACAACAAGAGCAGACATAAAAGGTCACGGACAAAACATTCAGCTAGAATGTTGAACAACACAATCAACCATACATTCATGCAGAAAGGCAGTAGAACAGGCTGCTGAGTGTAGCTCCCAACCCCCTCCTCTTCATCTTTCCGTCTGTCCTGGCTCGCCTCTGGCTCCTCGTTCACCTGCTGCCCACTGTAGTAAATGATGGGCTGGATGCAGTCACCGTCCGCTAGCAGGAGCGTGTGTCTTTCTCCGGCACTGATGTCCCACACCCTAATGCCCTCCGACAACTGGAAAAGACACAGCCTTAAGTCACTTCAGTGTCAAAAACATCTAACCTCTCAGTGACAGTGACCAGATCAAAGATCAAGTGAAGTTGGGGTTTCCTATCATTATTTTCTTATTCCAAGATTACAATTTAAATTTTAACATGACATGTTTGATTTACTATTATGTTTTACTGCTTCAGTAAAACACAACTTTAAGTTGTACTATAGACAAAAAATATAAATTACATATCATATCATATATTAAGTATTTCTCTAGAAGGTGTTATTTTTTTCAAATGAACAGGGAATGTTTTCCTATGCATGCAATTAATTTTTATTATATTAACATTATTTTTGCCAAGTATCGTTTAGATACAACAGAAATGTCATCTGTTCTGCTGTTTAAATTGCATTAACCAAATACCAAGGCAACTTGTGTCTTCTGCCGTTACTGACCTCCACATGCTTTACTATGATTGGTAAAAAAAAAACTGTCTGTCAATCAGTCAGAGTATGACACTGACTAACCAATAGTGAAAGTGGGAGGGAAAAAAGCAAACTGACAGCTTTTTTGCTTCAACACTTCTCATAACACAAAATACAGTAATTTTTATCATATCACATAACCCTAAAGTAAAGGTCCTGTAGATTTCAACTAGCAGACGTTGCTTTCTTCTAAAATGCTAAAATTTCTTCTAATGCTACTCAACTAAAGGTGAAAAAAACATCTGGCACCGACAACACTAACATCCCAACTCACTTTGGCAAGGCGTGGAATGGTACTGGGGAAGTCCATGTGTCCCAGCTGACCAGAGCTGCTACAACCCCAAGAATATACCTGGAGAACAATAAACAGTTACACAGTCAAAATGTAAAGTGTGGGTACTGGCCTGACACTGGGCAGTCAGAAGGTAAAGTGTGGGTACCAGCCTGACACTGGGCAGTCAGAAGGTAAAGTGTGGGTACTGGCCTGACACTGGGCAGTCATTATGTAAGGTGTGAGTACTGACCTGACACTGGGCAGTGAGGGCCAGGGAGTGGTGAGCTCCAGCTGCAATTCGCACAACTTCTTTGTTGTTTAGACTTTTGATGCACTGTGGCTGTAATCTGCAGTCAAATAAGATTGTGATCATTTAAAAGCATTGCTATTAAAGTTATTTAACCTTGATGTTGGACCAAAGCATGGCTTGGCCAGTTAACCCATTTGTTATTGTAGACATTTGGGTTGGTTTCAATCTATAATCAATCTATAATTTTTAAAACCACACCAATGGACTTTCCCACCTCAGAACAGTGATAACTATATTGAATATGGGTAAATATTGATTTAGCAAAGTCTGGAATAATTTAGGTGTAAATTTCTGGGGGAATGTAGGAAGCTTAGATTAATGGCTAGTCTGTGCAAACTATGGGATTTAGAATTTGCTTAGTTTGAAAAAAATCAAACACAATAAAAAAAAATAAAAAAGAATACATGGCTTTCCTGGATTTCCACACCCAGGAGCTCTGGAAGCTCTTTCTCTCTTTTCCTAACATTTAAATAGACTAAACCACAGAAAGTCTATCTATTTGGATCAAAATTTTAAATTCTGTGCATTTTACATTATTACTGATGATAATGGGGTGGACTGTTTAGATTGAGATGTTAGACATGATGGAGAGACTATATGATTGATGAATCATTGTGAAGAATAAATATTCTCTTGAGTTTTGTAGCCACCAACTATTGCCCAGACCTAGCTCACTCATAAATTGTTTGAGTTTTTTTGTTGATTGTGTAGTTCGGTGACTGGATGATGTGTAATTCCTGTCAATTGATGAGTTGTAACTGTATTAAAATCTCCTTAGAAAATAACTGAATAATATTTAGAAAACGTTAACCAAGAACAATGGATTGGGCCTAATGTTTCCATTTGTGACTGGTTTATTATTTACTGATATGTTAATTATAAGCCGTCCTCCTGAGCCTGCTTCGGTGGCATTATGGGTAAATATGACTTTTTAATTAATTAGAATAGAAACGCCAATATGTTCTGTGTTATAATTAGTTGAGTGGATGTTGATGAATTGTGTGTTTTCTGTAATAAGCATATGATTAAAGAGATATTTTATTCTTTTTTTGCTTGTTTTCACTGCATGTAGCTTCAGCCATCACCCCACACCAGCTCCTCTCTGAACAGCCTGGTGGTGTCCTGTGCCTTGGCAGTGAGTGAGCGGGTGGCCTCCGCCTACAAGACTGTACAGTTCCATCAAAAAAAAAAAAAAAAAATGCCTTTGTACAGGCTGTGTTTTCAAACCACTCCTCTCAGACTTAAGGATTAATCGAAAGGATTGATTATTTTTTATAATTGTCAGGTTCTCCCTATCATTCATTCCTGTGACTATCAGAGCATTGTAATTTCTGATGATGCCCCAGTTAAATTATCTACAGTGGCAAGAAAAAGTATGTGAACCTTGCAAATTTCATGATTTTCTGAATAAATTTGTTTTAAAATGAGATCTGATCTTCATCTAAGTCAAGAGTATTGACAAACATGTGTCTAAAATTGATTACACATTCAAAGCAACCAAAAAACCTCAGTGCTTGTGGAAAAAGTATGTGAACCCTTGAGTTAATGACCTCAAAAAAGCTAATTACTTAACTTGTTAAGATAATACATTGGGAGATGTGGACTTCAACTACTTTGGACTTTTGGCATTTGCTCTGCACAAGAAGAATGTGCTTATGTAAGCCTTGCCTCCACAAAAAAAATCTTTCAGAGGCGCTACAATTAAGAATTGCTGCTTTACATAAAGCTGTAAAAGGGTTACAAAGTTATTTCAAAGACTTTAGAAATGCACCAGTCTACAGTTAGGCAAACAATCTAAAAAAAAAAATTTGTGGACTGATAAACTAAGATTGAACTATTTGGAAAAAATACACAGCGCTACATAATGTGAGGATGTTTGTACGTCAGCTGAAACTGTGTAGAAGGTGTGTGATGCAACAGGACATTGGCCCAAAACACCAGCGAAAAAACAGAAGAGAAACAAAATTCGCCTTATGGAGTGCCCAAGTCAGAGCCCAGACCTCAACCCAACAGAGATGCTATGAATTGACTTGAAGAGGGCTTGCAAAGAGTGGGTCAACCAGTTATTATTTCTAAAAGGATAATTTACATTTTGAATGTTAAATGAGTGTGTTCAATAATTACATGAAAGAGCAGAATGTTTTTGTGTAATTATTTTTAGACACATTATGTTTGTCCATACCCTTGACTTAGATGAAGATCAAATCAAACTTTAAAGACAAATTTATTCAGAAACCCATGAAATTCAAAAAGGTTTATATACTTTTTCTTGCCACTGTATGTCTTTTCCTGGCCTTCCTTCAGAGGGTAGGTAGTGGCAATTTAATTTGATGCTGAAGATGATAGAGAAAGAAGTAACTTTATCAAAACCAATACAACCCCAGATAGAGTATCTCCTATTAAACTCTATGGGACACACTCAAAAGTTATACCTTACACTGCTCATATAAAAACAGATTGCGTAAGGAATGCTCTGAGCTTTAGGTATTCCAGTACCTGTCCTGATTATCTCCATGGCCGAGTTGTCCGTGATTGCTGTGCCCCCAGCTCCAAACCTCCGTCTGTAAAGTGGGCATCACCTCCTGGGCCTCAAATGCCCCTCCTCCTAAAGGGGTCAGAGCCACCATTTGGGTCCTGGGACGACTAGCTTTCCTCAGCAGCCGTGGGGACACTGGGACAACACAAAAAAATGTGTTTGGAGAGCTCTCCTCAATTGTACAATCAAGAAATAACAATTCTAGAATTTAATTAAGACAGCCTAGGGTTATAACATGTTGAAGTCAACAAAAGCCACTCTGAAAAGTCTCACAGTTTGGGTCCAAGCACAGGAAAATTCAATATGTGATCAAAAGGCAGACAAGTCATGGTCTTCTAAATTATATTCTGATAGCGTGTACTTTTTATAGCTCAAAGTTCTATTTATTGACCAACAGTTGAATTTCCACATCACATTTGATGGTTTGATATGGTCACAAGAGTTCAGAAACAGATGATGAAATCTATGGTAACAATCACATTCTGCTGAAAATGTCGATCAAAATCGGATCTCTTTTCATCAAGGTCTCAGTACAATACAGATTCTGGAGCTTTGGAGCCAGATTCACAAAATGTCAAAATTCTCCATGCTAATGTGCATTACCAACAACAAGCTGAATGTCCAGAGAATACTTTTTTGAGAATAGTAATTTGACTTTTTAAGATTTAAGAAGTTTTTAGTCCAATCACTCTGAAGTTTAAAGGGGCCTAACACTTGATAATGTTATGACAGACATGACTCAGAGGTTCAGCAACAAACTGAAAGTTTTAGTCAAGGGGCGAGGCTTAGCAATAGGTCATTTCTGTATTGGAATACTGAGTACAGGTATAAGTCAACACAAGGCTTCAATACAACCACTTACTGGACAACCGACATGGCATGATTTTTCAGACTCGTCCACAGATATTATTTTGATTCTAAAGGAATGTTTTAGACATTAGCAATGTTAAGGAATGCAGGATGTCCAGGCTGTAGCCACAATACATCTAAACGATAAGCGGTAGAAGATGAATATTAGCATGGACAAAAAATAAGAATCCAAACAAATGGCAGTGATTTCAGACAATAAAGACTTAACAGTGAGAAAAGCACAGCACAGGGTGAAGAGTTTGCACAAAGAAGCACACAGCATTGACTTTGGAGCTGTGTGTACTTACGCAGCAAGGCATAGGAGGAAGATAAGAGGTGAACAGCGTATCTACCCTGAGATAGCAGTCCTGGCAGAGAGAGGCGCCGGCGCAGGCCCTCTGACTCGTCCTGCCGGATGTCCCCTGTACTGGAGCTCTTTTTGGCCTGGGATGAGTCTTCCTCTGCAAGGTTGTCTGCTACAGCCGCTGGGCTCACTGAAAGTTCAGCCCCTAATACAGACCTGGACAAGCCCGAGGGCAAGTACAAGTTCATCATCTTCTTTAGGGATAAGGCCTCGTAGGTGGAGGCCACCCGCTCACCAACTGCCGAGGCACAGGACACCACCAGGCTGTTCAGAGAGGAGCCGGTGGAGGGTGATGGCTGAAGCAAAAATACAAATGACAAACAGCAGATCAGATAAGTCTTGCAGTGAAGATTATTATTTATTAATTCTCATGCCGCATGCAGTGGAAATGGGGGTAAGACAATGTGCCAGGCATGATTTGACTATTAGTCAACTATAGGCAAGGCTTTACAATTCTTATTCGACTATTCAAATCTTTAGTCGGGGACACCCCTAATTGTTGCTATATATATTCATATATAAACACACAGAAATACGGTACAAATCAGCCAACAATAGCTCCCTACAATATTTAGGTCAGAGATGTAGAGGCTGAGCAGCTAATTTGCCAAGAGCAAAAGCCACCAAAAGAACAAAGTTAACAGTTTTTGGTGTTAGACTAAAGTATGTGGGACTGAAGAGCATGGGGGGGTCCTCCCTGCTTGTATTCTGGGCATTTTAGATGAGGTTATAATATTTGAGCTGGACATTGTGAGTGGCCACAACATTACCGACTGAAGGCTTTCAAACAGCTCCAGAACCTGCCCCCTTGTACTATAAATGCCCTTTTGTAGAGCATTTATTTACTTTTTATTACAATTAATACATTTTGACCCACGAACAAGGAATCAGCGGCAAAAAATGCACAATATATTTAAACTTTCACTGCACTCCTGTGTCTATCTGCCTCTCGTCATGTGTGTTGCCCTCTCCCTGCCCGCTGTCACCGAGTCCCACCCCTGCCGCGGGTACATCACTGACGAAATCACAAAGCACAGCACTGACTGAAATGCTCTTTGACCAGTTCTCCTCTTTCTGTCAGCATAAGCTCTTATCTTGTTGGTTGGTGAATGTGGTAATGTGGTAAAACAAAACTAAAAAAAAGGCAAGACGGTTGTGAGTACAAAACCCAGCCAACTCAAACATTTTTGTCCGACTCAGGTCTTTCTGTGAGGAGTCTATATGTCCTCCATGTGTTACTGTGGGTTCTTTCCAGGTACTCCGGCTTTCTCCCACCGTCCAAAGACATGCATGTAAAGGTTAATTGGCAAGTAGAATAAATGTGAGAGTGAATAGTTGTCCGTCACTGTCTGTCTCTAAATGTTAGCCCTGCAACGAACTGACCATTGTCTAGAGTGTACCCCACCTCAAACTTGCTGGGATGGGCTCCAGTCACCCGTGACCCCTAACGGGAACAAGCGGTGGAAAATGAATGAACTTACAACTAATACTAAAAAATGCTGATGTTTTGTGTGACCTAATAATTATTTTAAACTGTGTGGGATTACTCTAGTAAATAACTACAGTAAAATTAGTACTACAACGTATTCACTCTGTACAAAGCCAAGATTTCCAAAACTGTAGGCATATAACTCATTCATTTATACATTTTCTTGGTTCCAATAGGAGTTGCGGGTGATAGGAGCCAAATCAAGAAGCTTTGGGCGTAAGGCGGGGTACACCCTGGACAGTGGCCAGTTAGTCACAGGGCTGATATTTAGACATACCATTCACTTTCACATTCATTTACTAAATGACCTGTACATGCACGCTCGAGATAAGAACTCATTGACTGAACGCGTTTAATATTTGTTGTTTTGGCGTAACAAACAAGGCTTAACAAAATATCCATAAATAAAGCCACGAGGCTGCACAAAACAAACATTTGTTTAATTACCTGTCGACTCTGTGGTGTTATTACTAAACAGGCCCACCAACCGGCAGTAACTCAGTGGCTGTCCTTCGACCGGCAGGTGGGTAGTTTGATACCCGCTCGAAACATCCCAAAACATCATAACATCCCTCTCTCCCACATACTGTCCTTGGGCGAGACACTTGCTTCCAGTGGTGTTCAAGCTGTAACATTGGTAAATAGCTTAATGTATGTTAAGCGCTTTGAGTATGGTATGCGGTATATAAAAATAAATAAATAAATAAATAAAACGGCTGCGTATGAGCACTACCTGCCGTCTCTCTGAAACCAGCACATCTAGTTTTATATTCCCGCCTACTTTTACAGACAGCAAATCATTCGGAGTCAAACCTGACCAATGACAAAGATAAAAAGAAGGGGGCTTGTGCACAGTTAGAGGGCCAGTGAAAGCGACTGTTGAAAGTTCAAACGGTGAACAGCCTCACTCAATGTACAACCGCCTTACCGGGCCGAGCCTCATCTTGACCTGCCCCTCGGGAAATCTCCTAAAGCTCCCAATTAGCCACGCCGGCCTTGCTAGGATATTAGCAAAGGTCCTGGCCCACAGGTTGGATAACATTCTCCCAAACATCATATCCAAAGATTAGACTGGATTTATCAAAGGCAGACAATCCTACTTCAACAGTCAACATCTATTAAATATTGTCTACTCTGCCCTAAAGGATAACTTGGAGTGTGTGGTCTCCACTAAACTAAAATTAAATAAAAATTAAAACATGTTATCAGGGTGAATGGCCCAACCTATTATATAATACCTATATTATGGATCAAATGATTCTATTCACGACCCAATCCCAACTAATTCCCAATTGTCAAAACCTTCAAACTTACATTGTAAGAGTGACGGCAGGATAACATGTCCTGCTTAAAGCTAGAAAAAAAAAAAAAGACTCGCTGGAGCATGCTCCTGGGTAGTCCTGAATAAAGTAGACACCACTGGAGGCAAGGTGGGTTAAGTGTCTTACCCAAGGACACAACAACAGTATGTGGGGGAGAGCGGGATGTTATGATGTTTTTGGGATGTTTCGAGCGGGGAGTGAACCGCCCACCCACCGGTCGAAGGACGGCCGCTCTACCACTGAGCTACTGCCGCCCATATTGAGTCTGGTATAGAAAATGTCTGACTCCACAGTCCCTGATAGGGATGTAACAATTAACCATGAGCCAGAAAAATCGATCGAAAATCAATTTACATATGTTTCCAGTCGGTTAATTCAATCGCAATTCATGTGTTGAACAACAGGGGCCGCTCTGTTTACTTCAAACTCACTTTCAACAAGTTGTTGCAAACAGTTTCTAGCATGGCGACAAGAATGTGGATATTGATATTGAGTAAGTCTCATCCTCATTCAAATCAGAGGTTTGGCAGCATAAATAAATCCACTTTAGCAATAGGCGTTCACTCGCTCACTGTGTGCCTCTCCGCTGCTGCGGCACAGACTCTAGTCTTGGCTCTGGAGGAGCGTCCTCCAAAGGAAGAATCCTGGCAATTAGGAAATGGCATTTATTTCCCAAAGAAAATGGCTGCCTCTTCACAGGCTCAAGACGACCACAGCCACAAATGTATCAAAAAACAAACTGATAACTTTTTTGGCACACGTGTCCAAATGATACTCACCAAACTTGGGGCCTTTTAGATTAAAACACATTGAGTTTAATCTTTTGACGCGAGGGGTGCGATTTAGGTGGTCGCACCTTTCACCCCACATGGCGGACTTCCTGTTGAGTTTAGGCTGTGGCTGTCATAGACTTTTCTGTTTGCCCTGAGGTGTCCTGTAGATGTACCGCGTTTAATTTTTCTACATTGGAAAAAAATTACTTTCACTTTCCATAGGGCGAATGTATTTACTGAGTCATTTCTTTTCATTATTTTTTCAAATACTTCAAATACATAAATTTTTTGCCAGGCTTAAGTTAAGTTTTAATTTACGTTTTGCGCACATTTACTGGGTCAAATTGAGAATCATTTTGCAGAGAAATTAAAAAGCGCTGTCTATTGAACCCCCGTGTGTTTAGCTCATTTTTTAAGTTTGGCGTCTGTGGAATGAAGCAGATATTTTCTGTTGATTTTTAAAAGAGAGGTCTATTCTAAGGTGGTTCACATCTTCAATTCAAAATGGCCGTGTGTGTTAGGGTGTGGTCCCCATTGGCTTTTTTGTTCATAAGCTCATGCTGGATGTGTGTACCAAGTTTCATTTGCCTACGACAAACTAAAATTTTCCATTCCCATTGATTTTTTTCCACATATTTGGGGCGTTGCTATGGCAACACATTTATAGATTGGGGGTGGTTGTCATTGGCTTTTATCTTTGTCATGACATAAGAGATGTGTGTACCAAATTTCATGTCTCTATGACAAACAACAACAATTATAAGTTTGTAGGGGGCGCTGGAGGGTCGATTCTAAAGATAACCCTTTTATTTAAATATCTTTGTGTTCAGGTCATGAATGTGCACAAACGCCTTTTTGGGTCCAACTTGATCCGAGAATGCGTTTGAGAGTTAATGGATATTTTATTTTAACAAAAATGGCCACCTCGTTACAGGCTTGCCACACCCACACCCGATAAGATATCAAAAACAAAATGACAACTTTTGTTGGCACATGTGTCTAGATGATACTCACTAAATTTGAGGCCTTTTAGATGAAAACACAATGTGCTGAATCTTTTTGCGCAAGAGGTGCGATTTAGGTGGCTACGCGTTCCACCCCACATGGCGGACTTCCTGTTAAGTTTAGGGTGTGGCTGTCATAGACTTTTCTGTTTGCCCTCAGGTGTCCTACGGATGTACCAAGTTTTGTATTTCTACATTGGAAAAAATTTACTTTCACTTTCCATTGGCCCAATGTATTTTGACTTTTCTAGGGGTTGCCATTTTTCATATTTTATTTTTCAGGGACAAATACATAAATTTTTCGACAGCCTTGAACTTTGGGCCCAATAAAAATGACTTTGTGCTGGGTTTACTGGGTCAAATTAAGGATCATTTTGCAGAAAAAAAATAAATAAATAAAAAAAATAACTCGAGCAAAAACAATAGGCTCTCCTGGTCATCACCGGCTCAGGCCTAATAAAAAGGATGCAGTGTGGGGGAAACAATGAACAACAAATTATACTCCATTAAATACTGTGCAGTAAGTTATGGTTTCAACTTAAAAAGTGTATCTAGATACTGCCTTGTATACATTGTCTCATTAAGAATAAATTGCTTACATTAAGTTAAGATAATTAAAAAAATATATACTGTAATGGTCCTATTATGTATAGTTTTTGTTGTGGGTTTTATCTAACGCGTTTTCACTGATTTATTTCTTCTAACACAAAATTTAACACATTACATAAAGAGGGTATGTGTGTGACATTTGGTAAGGAATGAGTTACCAGCAGAGCGTGCAGTCCCTTCCTGCCTTGCTCGGCCTGACTGTGGCCTGACAGGTTCCTCAGGTAGTCGTTGACCTCCTTTTCGTCTGGATACGGAGAATTCTTGGCCCCGACTGTGGAATCCGTGTCCACTCCTATGGTGCAAGCATCTGGGTCTGAGCCTGGCAGCACTCCATTGGCCAAAGCGGCCTTTACCGAGTCTTTTGGGGGAGTAACATTTTTGGGCAGCCCCGAGCTGGAGGTATAAGAGGGGAGCACTGGTTCAGATGGAGATGTTCTGAGTGTGCTCTGCTCCTCAGTGGGCTCCACCCCCAGAGGACAGTAGTGGCTGTCAGAGATGATGACGTGGTCCTCTTTGTCAGTCATGGTGTACAGCAGCTGGTGACACTGACCGCACTTGTCCACAGGGGGGCGGTTCAGGTCACTGGGCATGAGGCAGCGCACCAGAGCCAAGCTGTGTGAGGCCCCACAGACCACCTGAAGAACATACCTGCCAGCCAGGTGCTCCACCTTCTGGGGCCTGCACACAGGAAACACTGTGGCCCCAAGGCCAAGCTGGGAGCCGCTGCCCCAGGCCCACACCTCCCTCTGAGCCGAAAGTGCCAGGGTGTGCTGTTCCCCACAGGACAGCTCCAGCACTGGGATGCTCTGTGGAGGGCTACAGTCCACCAGGGCCACTGGTGTGGGGTTGGGCACAGTGCTTAGGCCTATAAGGCCACACTGACCTGCACTGTTGTCCCCCCACATGTGAACCCCACCATCTTCTGTCACAGCCCCACAGTGGAGGCTCCCCGCAGACACGGCCACCACACGCTGCCCACTCAGTGCAGTCTCCAAAACTGGGCTGGTCACTGGGACTGGAACCTGCCTCCAAGGCAACAGGCCAAAACTGTACACCTGTCCTCCTGAAGAATAGAGCCATGTGAAAGAGGAACAACAAAGTCAGACTTCAGAGGAGTGGCATCTCAAAAGTACATTTCTATGTTGGGATTCTAAAGTAAAGCCTGGTGTCTCCACCAAATCATTTAAAAGGGCACTAAGACACAGTTGCAGTAGTAACAGCTTAATGCTTATAACATACATCAATTATTTTAAAATAACTGTCCACAGTTTATTACACTTAAATACAGGATTTCTCCACTTCTTTATCAATGATTTTCAATGACATTTCTATGAACTATAACCAACATACATTTCTTTTTTTTTGTTGAAAGGCTGTATGATAGATGGTAGAATCTTGTTGTACTTTGCAACCATGCTTATGGTTATAGTTTTACAAAACTCTATAAAATTAAGTTCTATATTTATTATATATTTTACATTTATTGTGTAGGTCTAATAGTGTTTATGTACCTTCGAGCAGCAGAAGTCCATGTTGTGCTCCGAGGGCCACCTGAAGTACAGGGCGGGGCAGAGACACCATCTCTGGGGTAACACTGCATGAGTAGCCCCTCCAGGTGTGGAGAAGGCCTCTGTCCCCAGTGCCCTCATCCTCAGAGCTGCAATACAGGCAGACATATCAGTTCACCTTTATCCAGCACAAAATACAGAGACAGAGCTCACCACATCTGAGATATCCCATAAATCAGTAGGGCATTAGAAGACATGAACACTCATACTTGTGTAAGACCATGGCACCACCACCAGTAAACATACCTGCTATTGCTCTTACAGTATATTAAATCACTCAAATAGCGCAGTCTGTATGATGCATGTGCCTGCTGCATGAGCCTTCATGTAGAGCCATTGAAACTTTCTACTTGAGCCTTTTTTTAATAGACTGGATAAGCATTTTTTTCCACGTATGAGGAATAGATTTTACAGCAACAACAGAAAATAAAATCCTTGTTGTCATACTGTCAAGCATATCCTTCCTGACAGCTTTCGCGCAGCTTGACATTAGAGATTTAGAAAGTACAAGGCCACATAATTATACTACTATTGCACCACTCTGGTTCTATACAACAGCTTTTAGAGAAAATGCCGGGTTTATCCGTAGGCGTCGTCACATGTTGATCACACGGAGCCCAGTGTGCAGCAGCTCGAAGCAGGGACCTACCTTTTCGTCGTGGCTTCCATCGTTGGTTATTCCTTGGATACCATCTCCGCTGAGCTCATGCTGCTGCTGTCAGCAAGAAAAGAACACCATCATTAGTTTTAAGTTCCTTTTATTAGTGCATAAATACATGGGGACAGGAGCAAAGCGGCAATGGTTTCACGTTAACACAATTGCTTTCGTAAATTCCCTCTAAATGCTAACGATTTACAAATTTTGTTAACACATTCTACAAAGAGTTAGCTACAAAATACCTTGAATACGTAAGAATAGGACAGCTGGCAGGTGTATCTTTCTTGCTTCAAAGACGTTAGCGTAAACGTTAGTGTTAGCTAATCATCATCGAACCAAGTTGCTAGCCTTCAATACACAAGCGTCTCTCTTTGTTTTTTGACATAAATTATTTCTCTTAACGACAACTTCCTACCCCAGGCCAGCCGCTAAAAAGTTATACATACAAGCCTCCCGTTAACTTAAATCTAGGTGTTTCTAAATGTTCATCTGGTTCATCTCCTAATCTTGACAGAGGCGCCACTACAACCAAAGATCATGTAGAAAACTGGAAGCCACTTTCAGAAACAGCATTTGCACGAAACATAAATATCTTGAATGACATTTTTGGGTGGAAATATAATGTATATATGTATTTAAAGCATAGCTTGTTAAGCCGTTCAAATTGTCATTTAAACGTGTTTTTTACGTTAAGGTATTTAAAGCTTTGTTAAGAGTGAGCGTTCTTGTCATTTTCCTTCTCTCAGAGACCGCTCAGCTGCTCTGTTGTTGTGACAGATTGGACGGAATACGACGAGACTCAAAATAAATAAACGCAAAAAAGTAAAAAAAATATATAAATATATATATATGTGGAAATGCTGGGGCTTTAACGGTTATTGTAACACTAAAAGCCTCTCAATTTAATAATTCAAAACAATATAATTACTCATATTAACTACTTTCTGAAGCAAGCCTGAATCAAAGCAAACATACAAAACCTACTCCAGCACTTACACCTTTGTATTTACTATCTATGGCTTACAAACACTAATTTACATGCAGTTATGTCAAATTTAAAAGATATACACTTCAGACAATGCTTCTATATAAAACAAACTGTGCAGTTTGTGAGAGCCATTGAAAGGCATTTGTTAAGGTGTAACCAAGCCCCTCTCATGAAACCCCATAAGGTCCTCGAGTAAGGTTTTTTGCTATGTCAAATTTCTTCTTCAGTGTTTTGTTTCATTCCAGACTCCATGCAAAATTGCCTGGCAGTGGGGGTGAGACAAAGTCACACAAAAAAACAAAATAACAGTGGTTCTTGGATAACATTCCCCCAAACATCATATCACACGCTCACTGGGTGTCTTTCCGCTGCTGCTGCACAGACCGGTCCCGAGTGGAGTTGGCTCCCTCAGACCTAACGAGCACACAACGAAAACAAATCTGTGTTTAAGGCTGAGCTTTGCTCCTTTGTTTTGTGAAATAATAAAACTTGTTTACTATTTATTTGCATCAACTCATTTCATAAAAGAAAATTGTGACAAAATTCAATTGTGAGATCAGAATTGTCATTTGAATCAAATTGTGAGTGGAGTCAATTGTTACATTCCTAGTAATGATCAATAACCAAATGAAACAAATCAAAACTACACTGAAGGATTTACAACATTCTAGAAGTGATCAATGAACCATGTATATTGCAACAAAGATAAGTACTATTTACAATTTAAGGTAAATCAAGGTAAGTGTCTAAAGGTATAGTAATAAAATAGTAATAAAAGGTAGGTTGACATTTACAATACAACAAATAAGGTAGGTTTTAAGGCCACTGGAACGACTCAAAAGCACGACTCAACGACAGGTAAAGGTTAAGCTTTTTACTGGAACAAATTAAGTTCTTAAGGAGTCTGTACAAACAATGAATTCACAAAGAGGCAGCTGGTAAACTTGGGAAAATACAAAAGACGAACTAGCACAGTAACAAACTGAGACACAGACTAAATAGACAAGGAGTGGGGAGACAACGAGACACAGGTGACAGGACATTAGGGCAGGGACAATAATCAGCATGGAAGGAAAACACACAGGGACAGGAAGTGACTCTGAAACGACAGGAGAGGTTAGAGACATACCAAAATAAAAACTGAACAAAATAACACTAGGGCTGTCTGCAGAGCCGGCCGAGCCACTATGCGACCCTTGCAATTGCAAAGGGCCCCGTGGCCAGCAGAGGGCCCCCTTGAGTCACTGCTATATAGTGGGTGAAAAAAATCATACATCAAAAGTAACATAAAATAAATAAATAAAAAGAAATGGGCCTACAGTGCTCTTTATCAGGCATCATGATAAGCACAGTTGTTTTTTATTTAGTTCTTTATTATGGCGAGTTTCCCGCGAATCTTGACCCTGACTGACCCCTGTGATGTCACTCATCACCCTGTCAATGTCTGTCAGTCAGTTACACCAGCGTCGATGTCTGACAAGAAACGAAAATATCTTTCTGGCCATGAAAAACGACAAAAGAAAAGGCTGGAAGAAGAGAAGAAGCAAGAAGATAAAGGTACGTAAACCTGTAGGCTTAATTTTCCGATACCTGTATAGATAATCTGCAGTCTAAAAGTCTTATTTTGGGATGCAAACACTTACAGTGTGCTTTTCGGCGCCTCCCACTTTTTTTCTCGTCATTTTGGGTGACTTGGATCTGAGAGAGTCCGTCTGATTATAATTTCACGAAGTCATCTGAAGCCATTCCATAGCTTAATGTGAGAGACAGAAGACTATTTACATCATTAAATTAAAGTTTACGGAAATTCGTTTTTCCTCGTTCCAACAGCGCGCGCGCCTCGTGCATGGTAAAACTCTCTTCAGTATATGATATATTCACATTATAATGCTTGATCTGTAGATAAAAGGCTGTGGATTTGCATAAGATGACTTTTTTTCTTTATTTATTTTTACATAGAATAATTAAAACATAATTTAATAGACTAAAAAAATAAAAAAATAACATAGTAGATATAATATGTATAGTATAGTTACAAGGTAGTCATTAATTTCTGTAGGCCTTACTTAAAACGGTCAAAAGGGCCTCCAACCAATTTTGCTTAGGGCCCCCAAAGGTCTAGGGCCGGCTCTGGCTGTCTGTGACACATTTCCCTCCAAGATCGGCTCCAGAAGGACCAGGTAAGTCCGGGTGCCCTCAATGGAAATCCCTCCTGATAACACATCCCTAGGAAACTCATGTAGAAGGAAAAACCTGAAACTTTAACACTTCTGCTGTCTCCTTAGTGGAGGGCAATTTAGGCAGAGCAATGAAGTGCACCATCTTGGAAAATCCTTTTACCAGAACAGTGGTGTTAACTTTGGAAGGAGGTAGTCCCGTGGCAAAATCCAGAGAGATGTAAAAGCCAAGGTAACCCAGCAGGAGGCTGCCGTGAGGTCTTGCTCTGGACTTGGTCTTGCACCATTCATGAGGCTATCCACCGCTAGAGGGCAGCGACAGGCCGCGATTGGGACTGTGCAAGCTTGGACTATACTCCATTAAGCTCTGTCTCTGAGCCGAGAGCTGAAGGAGGTGTTCAAAGTCAGAGTGGGTTATGAGGACAGTAACTAAGGGTTACAGACTTGGCCACAATGCCCCTCAGACACAACAGCCTCATCCCCTCCAAAGGTCAAGGAGACTCAACCCAGGTTTTAAGAGAAGAAATCATTTTTCTATTAGAAAAAGAGGCATACAGAGAGTTCCATAATCTTTTCCATGGTCTTTTCCCTGATATTCACAAGGTTCTACAAGTTTGATGTTACGCCCCAGGGCCGTTCCCATGCTGTCCTCAGTGTGGGTTTGTCTGAGGACATACCTTGCATTTAGTCCTGTCTGTAATGGGACATCGCTGGCAGTTGGTCAATGCAATAAACTTCGGAAGTCTTTATATCCCATAGTGAGACATTAAAACAAATGCTACTCTGAGAACCGGGGCTATGCAAATAACTTATAGTTTCTCTGCTGATCTCACATCAGCCCATTGGATGTGTAGGTCTTTGTTCCAATCTGGTTAATTTGTTTTATAGTTGCTCGGCCTTTCATGTACAGTGTTCCTAGGTGTATAAGAGCATCCCATTTCTTTAATATAAAGTATCACAAAACAAAATATAGATCTGGTCCATATTTTGCTGTGTTTTATGTTCTTTCACCAGGCATGTTTGAAAACTCTGCAGGGCCTTTTCACGATCCTCATAGGGCTCTTCTGTTCACATGGGGTCACTCCTCAGACTCATTCAGCAGTGTGTGACCTGAGGCCTTTTCCACACTGTGGTTTAAGAAAGGGATTGGATTCAGTTGGGCTCTTTGGAGCATAAAAAGGCTGGTATAAAATGGTTTATGGCCAATAAATACAAGGAAATCCATTTGTTCATAGTCTCTTCTCCTGCTTCCTCAGAAAACTGCTCTCAGGAAGTGTGTCATTAAACCATGTCCGAAGTCATAACCAGCACTTTAGTGTTTAGTGGATCATGTCAAAATATATTTCAGCTTCACTGATTATTCTTCAAATTATAGGCTTCTGGAGTCCTCCTGGTCCCACAGTGGGTCCTCCCTGTTAGCTCCAGCTCAGAGTGCGAGACAGTCCAGAGGGATGCTGACTGCTGTTCAGCCAGACTGTACCTGCCTCACGCCCAAAACAGCTGGGACAGGCTCCTGCCTTAAAGGATGAGTATGTAGAAAACTATACAGAAATATTGTTTTATAAATGAAGAAGTTCCAGGAATGGGATGTTGTCTAACTGTACAAAAGAATGGTGCTATTCACTGAAAGACTCATAAAAAAGCCTTGGGCAATGTTTTTATTAAGAGTCACTCACCATGGAGCAGTAGTGAAATTTTTTTATGATTATTATGAGAATTATTATATCTTAGTCAGGAGTTTTTCTTGGATGTTATGTTTGTGCAAGCACAGAGGTTTGCTATTTATGTGTACTGCATGTGAAATGTGCATGAAAGAAATATGTTTTATGTATTTGTGGAGCATGCTCTATTGTATTGCAAGATATTCAACTGGCTCTGTGCTGGTTATGTCAGTTTCATCTCAAATCATCTGATGACGAGAAGTATACATTCAGTTAGCTAAAGCTCAATAAATGCATGCAAAGGAGAAATACGTTAATGAACTCTGCCCTTAAGAAGTGTAAAATCAAATGACAGCAAGAACAATGACTGTCCAGTCTAGACACCATCAGGAAGAGTAAATTGAAATGAATGGATGTAAATGAGAACGCGAGTGATTGTCTAGCTCCTCAGGCCCAGACCAGTTGACAGACTCCAGTCCTGTCTATTTCAGTAGAAGACCAATACAGACACAAAGTATTTGAAAAATAAATTTAGCAAAACCATTGGGGGTCCTCCCCCAATGAATTTTAACAAAATAGAAGCAGTTTCCTGTATTCTGGTGCTTTTAGATGACATCCTGATATTTTTAGCGTTTAGAGACAAATTATGCAACAAAACCATGGAATTGCCCCAGTTCTTCAATGACTACATCTGAAGCACAAATACAGCTGTGCTCCTAAGTTTACATACCATGGCCAAATTTGTTATTGTTTTGGCCATTTTTAGAGAATATGAATGATAAAAAAAAAAACTTTTTTTCACTCATGGTTAGTGGTTGGATGAAGCCATTTATTGTCAAACAACTGTGTTTACTCTTTTTATATCATAATGACAATAAAAACTACCCAAATTACTCTGATCAGAGTTTTTATGATTGATTGGTGATTTTGGCCTATAATGTATTTTTAATGGCTTCTAAAACTAACCATCCTCACCTGTGATCTGTTTGATTGTAATCAGTGTGTGTATAAAAGCTCAGTGAGTTTCTGGGTTCCTGACAGACCCTTGCATCTCTCATCCAGTGCTGTACTGACATTTCTATATTCTGAGTCATGAGGAGAACAAAATAATTGTTAAAGGATCTGTGGGAAAAGGTATTTGAACTGTATACAACTGTATATAAAAAAAATAACCAAGGAATTGAGTAAGGCCAATCGGCAGTGTTTAAAATGAGGGATTCTGTTGAAACCAAACCAATGTCAGGTAAACCAACATAAATTTCAGCCACAACTGCCAGGAAAATTGTTTGGGATGCAAAGGAAAACCCACAAATAACTTCAGCTAAAATACAGGACTCTCTGAAAAAAATTGTTGTGGCTGTTTAAAGATGCACAATAAGGAGGCACTTACAGAAAAATGGGCTGCATGGTCTGTGAAGCTGTGCATGGGACATACTTGGATGTTCCAACATGACAACGTTCCAAAGCACAAGGCCAAGTCGACCTACGTGACATCATCAATGATGTTCAGGGCTGGCGTAGTGGTATAGGGCTTCTGTGAATACACTGAGGGCGTATCCCATAGTGAGACATTAAAACAAATGCTACTCTGAGAACCGGGGCTATGCAAATAACTTATAGTTTCTCTGTTGATCTCACATCAGCCCATTGGGTGTGTAGGTCTTTGTTCCAATCTGGTTAATTTGTTTTATAGTTGCTCGGCCTTTCATGTACAGTGTTCCTAGGTGTATAAGAGCATCCCATTTCCTTATATAAAGTATCACAAAACAAAATATAGATCTGGTCCATATTTTGCTGTGTTTTATGTTCTTTCACCAGGCATGTTTGAAAACTCTGCAGGGCCTTTTCACAATCCTCATAGGGCTCTTCTGTTCACATGGGGTCACTCCTCAGACTCATTCAGCAGTGTGTGACCTGAGGCCTTTTCCACACTGTGGTTTAAGAAAGGGATTGGATTCAGTTGGGCTCTTTGGAGCATAAAAAGGCTGGTGTAAAATGGTTTATGGCCAATAAATACAAGGAAATCCATTTGTTCATAGTCTCTTCTCCTGCTTCCTCAGAAAACTGCTCTCAGGAAGTGTGTCATTAAACCATGTCCAAAGTCATAACCAGCACTTTAGTGTTTAGTGGATCATGTCAAAATATATTTCAGCTTCACTGATTATTCTTCAAATTATAGGCTTCTGGAGTCCTCCTGGTCCCACAGTGGGTCCTCCCTGTTAGCTCCAGCTCAGAGTGCGAGACAGTCCAGAGGGATGCTGACTGCTGTTCAGCCAGACTGTACCTGCCTCACGCCCAAAACAGCTGGGACAGGCTCCTGCCTTAAAGGATGAGTATGTAGAAAACTATACAGAAATATTGTTTTATAAATGAAGAAGTTCCAGGAATGGGATGTTGTCTAACTGTACAAAAGAATGGTGCTATTCACTGAAAGACTCATAAAAAAGCCTTGGGCAATGTTTTTATTAAGAGTCACTCACCATGGAGCAGTAGTGAAATTTTTTTATGATTATTATGAGAATTATTATATCTTAGTCAGGAGTTTTTCTTGGATGTTATGTTTGTGCAAGCACAGAGGTTTGCTATTTATGTGTACTGCATGTGAAATGTGCATGAAAGAAATATGTTTTATGTATTTGTGGAGCATGCTCTATTGTATTGCAAGATATTCAACTGGCTCTGTGCTGGTTATGTCAGTTTCATCTCAAATCATCTGATGACGAGAAGTATACATTCAGTTAGCTAAAGCTCAATAAATGCATGCAAAGGAGAAATACGTTAATGAACTCTGCCCTTAAGAAGTGTAAAATCAAATGACAGCAAGAACAATGACTGTCCAGTCTAGACACCATCAGGAAGAGTAAATTGAAATGAATGGATGTAAATGAGAACGCGAGTGATTGTCTAGCTCCTCAGGCCCAGACCAGTTGACAGACTCCAGTCCTGTCTATTTCAGTAGAAGACCAATACAGACACAAAGTATTTGAAAAATAAATTTAGCAAAACCATTGGGGGTCCTCCCCCAATGAATTTTAACAAAATAGAAGCAGTTTCCTGTATTCTGGTGCTTTTAGATGACATCCTGATATTTTTAGCGTTTAGAGACAAATTATGCAACAAAACCATGGAATTGCCCCAGTTCTTCAATGACTACATCTGAAGCACAAATACAGCTGTGCTCCTAAGTTTACATACCATGGCCAAATTTGTTATTGTTTTGGCCATTTTTAGAGAATATGAATGATAAAAAAAAAAACTTTTTTTCACTCATGGTTAGTGGTTGGATGAAGCCATTTATTGTCAAACAACTGTGTTTACTCTTTTTATATCATAATGACAATAAAAACTACCCAAATTACTCTGATCAGAGTTTTTATGATTGATTGGTGATTTTGGCCTATAATGTATTTTTAATGGCTTCTAAAACTAACCATCCTCACCTGTGATCTGTTTGATTGTAATCAGTGTGTGTATAAAAGCTCAGTGAGTTTCTGGGTTCCTGACAGACCCTTGCATCTCTCATCCAGTGCTGTACTGACATTTCTATATTCTGAGTCATGAGGAGAACAAAATAATTGTTAAAGGATCTGTGGGAAAAGGTATTTGAACTGTATACAACTGTATATAAAAAAAATAACCAAGGAATTGAGTAAGGCCAATCGGCAGTGTTTAAAATGAGGGATTCTGTTGAAACCAAACCAATGTCAGGTAAACCAACATAAATTTCAGCCACAACTGCCAGGAAAATTGTTTGGGATGCAAAGGAAAACCCACAAATAACTTCAGCTAAAATACAGGACTCTCTGAAAAAAATTGTTGTGGCTGTTTAAAGATGCACAATAAGGAGGCACTTACAGAAAAATGGGCTGCATGGTCTGTGAAGCTGTGCATGGGACATACTTGGATGTTCCAACATGACAACGTTCCAAAGCACAAGGCCAAGTCGACCTACGTGACATCATCAATGATGTTCAGGGCTGGCGTAGTGGTATAGGGCTTCTGTGAATACACTGAGGGGCGTATCCCATAGTGAGACATTAAAACAAATGCTACTCTGAGAACCGGGGCTATGCAAATAACTTATAGTTTCTCTGTTGATCTCACATCAGCCCATTGGGTGTGTAGGTCTTTGTTCCAATCTGGTTAATTTGTTTTATAGTTGCTCGGCCTTTCATGTACAGTGTTCCTAGGTGTATAAGAGCATCCCATTTCCTTATATAAAGTATCACAAAACAAAATATAGATCTGGTCCATATTTTGCTGTGTTTTATGTTCTTTCACCAGGCATGTTTGAAAACTCTGCAGGGCCTTTTCACAATCCTCATAGGGCTCTTCTGTTCACATGGGGTCACTCCTCAGACTCATTCAGCAGTGTGTGACCTGAGGCCTTTTCCACACTGTGGTTTAAGAAAGGGATTGGATTCAGTTGGGCTCTTTGGAGCATAAAAAGGCTGGTGTAAAATGGTTTATGGCCAATAAATACAAGGAAATCCATTTGTTCATAGTCTCTTCTCCTGCTTCCTCAGAAAACTGCTCTCAGGAAGTGTGTCATTAAACCATGTCCAAAGTCATAACCAGCACTTTAGTGTTTAGTGGATCATGTCAAAATATATTTCAGCTTCACTGATTATTCTTCAAATTATAGGCTTCTGGAGTCCTCCTGGTCCCACAGTGGGTCCTCCCTGTTAGCTCCAGCTCAGAGTGCGAGACAGTCCAGAGGGATGCTGACTGCTGTTCAGCCAGACTGTACCTGCCTCACGCCCAAAACAGCTGGGACAGGCTCCTGCCATAAAGGATGAGTATGTAGAAAACTATACAGAAATATTGTTTTATAAATGAAGAAGTTCCAGGAATGGGATGTTGTCTAACTGTACAAAAGAATGGTGCTATTCACTGAAAGACTCATAAAAAAGCCTTGGGCAATGTTTTTATTAAGAGTCACTCACCATGGAGCAGTAGTGAAATTTTTTTATGATTATTATGAGAATTATTATATCTCAGTCAGGAGTTTTTCTTGGATGAAATGTTTGTGCAAGCACAGAGGTTTACTAATTATGTGTACTGCATGTGTTTTCAAACTAATTTCTACATTATAAAGAAAGAAATATACTTTATGTATTTGTGGAGCATGCTCTATTGTATTAACTGGTTCTGTGCTGGTTATGTCAGTTTCATCTCAAATCATCTGACGACGAGATATATAGATTTAGTTTGCTAATGCTCAATTAATGAATGCAAAAGAGAAAATATGATTAATGAACTCTGCCCTTAAGAAGTGTAAAATCAAGACAGCAAGAACAATGACTGTCCAGTCTAGACACCATCAAGAAGAGTAAATTGAAATAAATGGATGTGTTTCTGGGCTCCTGACAGACCCTTGCATCTTTCATCCAGGTCTGCACTGATGTTTCTGTATTTTGAGCAATGGGGAAAGCAAAAGAATTGTCAAAGGATCTGCGGGAAAAGGTTGTTGAACTGTATAAAACAGGAAAGGGATATAAAAAGATATCCAAAGAATTGAGAATGCCAATAAGCAGTCTAATTAAGTCGTGAAAAATGTGTTGACCAACAATAATTTAAGCCACAACTGCCAGAAAAATAGGGGATGCAAAAAAAAAAAACACAAATAACTTCAGCTGAAATACATGACTTTGAAAAAAGTGGTGTGGCTGTTTCAAGATGCACAATAAGGAGGGACTTGAAGAAAAATAGGCTATATATGTCATGTCCCAACCTTGTATCTGCTGTGTTTGTAGTTATTTCCTGTGTCTTATTGTGAAGTGTCTCACCCCTGCCTGTATGTTAGATTGACTTCCTGCCCATGAGTCTTTCCCTCCTTTGTGATTGCCTGCTCCGCCCTAATGTGCTCCACCTGTGTCTCATTGTGTTCCCTTTATAGTCTGTGTGTTTTCCCCTGTCCTGGGCTGGATTGTCCCCTCAAGTTTGTAGTCGCTAATATACAATATTAATGGAGATGTACAATTCCCATAACAACTTGTGGTATGATATTCAGTGTTTCCTTGTGTGTGTTTGAAATAAACCCTTCTTTGAACCATCTCCCTCGTGTGGGTCTGCACCGTGAGTCCTTCTGCCAGTCCTGTAAGGTTGGTTCCTGACAATATAGTGGAGAAAGCCATTACAACACAAATCCCACAAAGCATCCCGCTTACAATACACCAAACAGCACAAAGACAAGCCTTAAAACTTCTGGAACAAAGTTATTTGGATTAATGAGACCAACATTTGTCTTTTTGGCCACAACCATAAACGTTACATTTGGAGAGGAGTCAACAAGGCCTATGATGAAAAGTACACATTCTTACTGTGAAACATGGAGGTGGAACGCTGATGTTTTGGGGATGTGTGAGCTACAAAGGCACAGAAAATGTATGGTAGCATGTTATAAGAAAATACTGGGGGAGAATTTGCACTAATCAACCTGGATACTGCACATGGAACGTACTTGGACTTTTCAACATGACAACGATCCAAAGCACAAGGCCAAGTCAACCTGTCATTAGCTACAGGAGCATAAAAAGACTTCAAGCTGTCATTTATGTTAAAGGTGGCAATAAACTGTATTAAGAACTGGGGTATGTAAACTATATGTCAGTGTCATTTGGGTAGTTTCTGTTGTCATTATGATTTAAAAACAGTGAACTAAATAATTTTTTTTTTATGTAATCGTTCATATTCTCATTCAAAAATGGCCCAAAAAAAATCACAAATTCTGCCTGGGTATGTAAACTTATTATTGTACATGCTGTTAATATACTCTATATGTTTAATACAATTAAGCACAAACATCTTGTTCTGGATTATTGATTTTTGTTCATAAATACAGTAAATTATTTTAAAATACAATCTCATGATAATGATGAAAGGGAACAGATATTACATACAGAAATGGAAATGATTTCTGGTTAAAAAGGACACTTAGGTTAAGTTTATTCCATCTACCACTGATGTCCAACTGTACTGTACAGATCACATGCCTCATGTCTTCTCCCTTTGCTTACGTACAGAAAGTCCACATTTAAAGGCATTTTAAAACCACTTTATTCCTTATAACATTGACAAAGATATAGGATTAATAGTTACAAACATTCAAGTTAGACTAAAGCTATTTGTGATATGAATCAATCTTAAATCATCCAAATAATCTGCAGCCACACAAACATACATGACAAAATGCAGTGTCCGGAACCAGATCTGTGTCAGTGGGCCACACTACAGCAAACAGCAAAACCTGTAGCCAATCAGAACAGAGTGAAGAGTCTCCAGCAGGGCATCAGTCAGAGGGCCTCAGGTGAAGTACAGTTTCTACAGACGAACACTTCAGGGACTTTTGTGTTGAGGCTGCGAGTCAAAACAAACTCTCGGACTTTGATAGAAACCTTGGTGGGGCCTTGGTCCAGGTGCTGGCCCAGACAGAACTGTCCCTGTGCTGTCAGTATATAGCAGGATCACAAAATCCACATCTTTATTCAAATGCCTTTAGGGCAGCACCTACTATTTAAGACTATAATTTTGGTCAATGAATTTAATTGTATTTATGTATGTTTACTAATGCACAATAGAATTTTGCATAGGCTCAAGGAATGCTCACATATTTGACCACACCACTGGACAAAGACTTGTCAGATAAACACACTCTGAAGCTCAGTCCAGTTTGTTGTCCTCAGCTTTGAGTAAGTCTTACACATATAGCTTTAATATAGGCCTGCTACATCAAGATTATCACAATAATAACAGTATCAACTATGACACAGGAGTATTGGTAAATCATTTTATTAATGAATTTCATACACTCCCTGACATGACACACACTCGCACTAGCATTTCCACAATATGTCCAGATCAATACATATCATAAAGGTATTTACGTTTTAACACATGATGCATGGTCCACACATTTAAAGTAATTAGATGACGCAAACACAGCTCATTTTAACAACATATTAGCCAGGAAGGACTTCTGAGGTTCCTACTGAGCGTAGAGCAACTCTCGCCTCCGGCTGTACATGGGGCTGAGAGAGAACACGGCGTCAGAGACAAACGTGGGCAGAAAGGGGAAAAGTTTGAAGAAGAGCAGGTCGGAATAGGGCACCAGCAGGTATCGGTGTTTGGGCTTGGCTGCGGTCAGGGCGTGCAGCAGGGCCTGCACCACCGGCTCGGCGGTGCTATACCCCGAGCGGCAGGTGGACATGAAGTACTCATTGGCCAGATCCATGTATTGGCGGCTGAAGATGCGCTGGCGCTCCTCATCCAGTCTGGCCCAGATGTCTGAGCTCGATTTCATCTTCACAATGTTGGTGGCCTGGCCAAAGTTGCCGGGCTGGATTATACTGACCTAAAGAATAAGTACAGAGGAGCTGTTAGATGGAATAAAAACTTATCTGTGTTTACATGCAAACAGGCAGAGAGTAGGCAGCAAACAAGAGCAGCATGCAGGGTTTAAAAGGACATCAAACAACAATAGATTTTCATTAATATTAGCCAAATAAATATTTAAATGCACTGAAATGAGGTAGCAACAGGCTGACTATGTGTGCTGTTGCTGATGACTATAGAGTATGGTGGCCTCTGAAATGTCCAATTTGTATTTTGAATGGGAAATTGTTTGATGATGGAAGTATATTCATTAATAAGGTTAATAAAACCACTGAGCACACCCTCAGCATTGATGAAGAGTTATAGGAAAGATTAGGCCTGAGTATTTTGTGAAGAAGGAAAGTCAGCAGAGAGAAGGTTGGAAAGAAATGATTCCACTGTGGAAAGTGAAATGACCTTGACACCAAAGCTGGCCATTTCTACTCGAAGGCAGTCTGCGAACGCCTCCAGGCCTCTCTTGGACACACTGTAGGCTCCCATGTTCAGGCAGTGGAAGAAGGAAAAGATACTGGACACAAACACCACACGTCCTGAGGAACAAGCCACTTCTGTCACTTTAACCCCAAATAACCATTCATTTTTAACAGTGCAACTGCGAGCGCACCTTTAGCAGCTCGGAGCAGAGGCAGGAAAGCGATGGAGATGCGGATGCAGCCGAACAGGTTAACATCTGCCATATTGTGGAAGTCTCTGATACTGCTCCACTCGATCTCGGCCCAGTCAGAGACACCTGCGTTGTTCACCACTGCCCACAGACCTGAACATGAGCAGACTGCATAAAACCCACTTTGCAATGTCTTTTTAAAAAGCAGAGTTGACGAGGATGTTTTGTTGCGCCACTCTCAGCCTTCTTACTTTGTAAAACCATTTTTGCCAACTCTCACTCAAGTAGGCCTAGGTGTGCTCCACAAAACCGTATTATTATTTTGAATTGAATTAAAGTTTTCTCACATTTAAATATGTTCAAATATAAATGTGAGAAAACAAGGTTTAAGTAAAAGCATCTGCACTCAGTTTTCACCCAGATGCTTTTATCTAAACCTTTTCTTCAAGATGTCCTGGATGACTGAGAACCTTCACAGGCCATGTGAGAAAACTTTAATTTGTGTCATATTGAGATTGAAAATGTAGTTAGGTTTATAGGCCATGCCGAGTCATGTTTAGTGCTGCCCCACACAAAGTCACGGGCCAGGTTTGAGTCGGATTTCATGACCCGCGAGCCCGGCTGCAGTCTCACCTTTTTTCGGCAGCTGCTCCAAGACCGTCCTCTTGACCTGCTCCACGTCCCGGTCGCAGGTCACGTCCAGTTTGAGGATGCGTAGCTGACTGGAGCAGAGACGGGCCAAACTCCGCGCGCCCGCTCCTTCAGGATGCAGGCATCCGGCGAACACCACGAAGCCCTTCCGGTCGAGAGCACGAGCCAGCTCGTGCCCGAACCCACTGTCGCAGCCGGTGATGAGCACACCGTAACTGTGAGCAAACATCCTGGGGCCGCGGCGGGTCAGCAGTTGGGCCACGAGGAAGAGCAGAGCCGCCGCGGAGGACGCGGCACCGAGGATCTGCCCGAGGAAGAGGAGGGTGTCCATGCTTCCCCCAGAGCCTCAAGTCTGAGCCTTTAACTGCTCCGACAGTGATGTGCCAGGCCTGATTTCACAGCGCCTCATGTGACACCTCTGCGTGTGTGGGCCCTCACTGGCCCTCTGTGCGCGCCACCGCTGGAACTAATCGGACCTCAACACACCCACTGCAGACTTAGACTCCACTGTAGTCTCTGGTTTTAGTGCTGTAGGCCTTTTTATTTCAAGGAATATTTAATTTCAGTTTATTTTTAAAAGAATGCACATAAATGATGTAAGCAGACAGTTACATGATTGATCTGGCTCAAAGTAAAACTGAGGTGATAATAAATAATACACTGATAAACCTATGGTTTATGATTATGTCAGGTTTGTGATATCAGCTGATACAAGTGCTTTTTCCATTTAACTGCCCAGAAATGTACAGTGTAGAAAAATAAGCTACTGACTGCACAGCATCTTGACTAATATCTCAAAACTCAAAACAAACGCACATATTCATAGTGATTTGCTGATGACTGATCAATTTTCATACACAATTGTGCTCAAAGGTTTACCCTGGCAGAAGCTGTGTTTTCTTTGCCATTTTCAGACATAATATTAATGATAATACAAAAACCTTTCTTTCACTCATAGTTAGTGGTTAGGTGAAGTCATTTATTGTCAAACAATTGTGGTATGTGGTACAGCTGCCCATTCTTCTTGACAAAAAGCCTTGAGTTGCTGTAAATTCTTGGGCTGTCTTGCATGAACTGCACATTTTAGATCTCCCCAGAGTGACTCAATTATATTGAGGTCAGGAGACTGAGATGGCCATGTGCTTTGGATTGTTATATTGGAACGTCCAAGTACGTCCCATTTGCAGCTTCCGGGCTGACGAGTGCAAATTCTGCATTTATCTTGCCATCAATTTTGCCATCAAAGTTGCCTGTGCCTTTGTAGCTCACATGCTCACAGGTTGCTCAACTTGAAACAGCCACACCACTTTTTTCAGAGAGTCCTGTATTTCAGCTAAAGTTATTAGTGGGTCTTTCTTTCTATCCTTAACAATTTTCTTGCCAGTTGTGTCTGAAATATTTGTTGGTCTACCTGACATTGGTTTGGTTTCAACAGAATCCCTCAGTTTAAATGCTGCTGATTGGCATTTTCAAACCCTTGGATATTTTTTATATCCCTTTCCTGTTTTATACAATTGTCTTTTTCAAAAGATCCTTTGACAAATCTTTTGCTTTTCCCCCATGTCTCAGAATACAAAAATGTTAGTGTAGCACTGGATGAGAGATGCAAGGGTCTGTCAGGAACCCAGAAACTCACTGACCTTTTATACACACACACTGATTACAAGCAAACAGATCAAAAGTGAAGATGGTTACCTTTAGTAGCCATTCAAACCTGTTTTTGTCAACTTGTGTGCATGTGTCTTAACGATCCCTCTCAAATTTTATTTACAAAGTATGAGCTTCTTTCCACAGGCAGACGATACAGAGCTTACAAGAAAACTAACTGACTGAAGCTCTCCTGTATTCCTACATCCATTACTCTGCTTAATAAGGAGGCCAGCTGATTTACTTGTCTTTATATTCCTGCACATTCTGATCTGTTCTTAGTGTCGGTCTTTTATTATTACTTCTTTATTTTTTATCATATGTTTTTCATAAAGTTTTTTGTGTTATCATCCATATGCACTGAAAAATGGCCGAAAAAAAAAAAAAAAAAAATCACAAATTCTGCCAGGGTAAGTAAACTTGATATGAGCAGGATATGAGCACCACTGTATATCATGTAACAACTTAAAGATGCAGCTCACAACAGCAAATGGAAGTGACAATAGAAATAGAAGTGTGGAGACAGAAAGGCCCCTCAGGGAGAGCTCCCACTCCGACACCTCTCAGTCTCTCTAGAGGGCCACGTTTAGCTTCTTTAGAAAAAGTGTGTCCTGGGCAGGATTAGTCAAATTGAAAACAGGTAGCAACAGTTTCTTTCACAAGAAGATTGTTTTAACTAGTTTTAATTTGTGTCATATTCAGGTGATGGCAAGCCTTTGGCAGTGACCTGTGGCAGTATATTTAGTTTAATGACACTGCAAGTAGAGTGCACTCAAATGTGTCAGAAAACTCTAATGTGCTGTTGTTAAAGACTTCTTCAAAACCAACAGCAAATCTGCTAAAACACACTAGTCTCATGGTCCAATTGGGTTGCTCCGGCTGCTATGGTCCCTCAAGTCTCGACCTTTCCGAAGGTGCCATCTGGGGGGCGGTAGTGTCTGGGGAAAGCCTTGAGCTGCAGAGAATTAAAGGCGTATTTTCGACTTCCCACGTTCTTCACAGTGTTTTCTCTTCGGCAGCCTTCACTGTGCGGGACATGGTGAAGAAGGGGACAAAAAGAGAACAAAGTGATGAGATTATTTTCAGCACATTTTTCACTTTTTCAGTAAAACAAACATGGTAAGCTATAAATACCAGAAGTATGATGGTGATAAGTCTATGAAGTAAAGACAAACACATTTTTAAGCCAGCCATTTTTAATATATCAAAAATGAATCCCAACAAAAAAAAAAAAAGAAAAACAAAGTACCCTGAAATTTGGCAGCAGAAACGTTTTATTAACGTTTTTAGAAACAGTTTACTGTTTGACTTTGTCAGTGTCCCGTTGTTGTTGAGGAATTGTGGACCATCCTCTTTTACAACATTGCTTTAATTGAGATTTTATAGCATCCGAGTTTGGGTGAGGTCTAGACTGGGCCATTTTCAAACCCTGGTTCTGTTTCTACTGTTCTGCTGCAGGACATTGTCCTGTTGGCCCAGAGAGGAGGCTTTAGCTGTGGGACAGCTCTATTTTTACTATCATTGCAATATTCATCTAAGACACTGCATTTACGTACCGTGCAGCCATGTTTAATATTTATGAAAGTTATGCTATAAGAGGACACTCCCACCTAAAAAAATATCTAAGCATAATAACAGCTGCTTTATAAAAACACAATGATATTTTTATTTACAATACATGTCTTGTATTTTTATGAATGACGTTAAGTTACTTATTTATTTCTTTGGGGAAATTCATTCTCTGCATTGAACCCATCCAGTGGAGCAATGGGCAGCTGCTCAGCAGGCGCCTGGGAACCCTCTCCAGATCTTGTGCCAGTAACTGGTCATGTTGACTGGAGACTACAGTGCATGTTTTTGATGTTGGTGGGGGAACTGGAGTACCCAGAGAAAACCCACCTCAGCACAGGGAGAACATGCGAACTCCACACAGAAAGCCTTTGACATTATATTTCTATTTTCTGTCAGTGAGTGTGACACCACCATTAACCTCATTATTAGAATAAGCTATTCTGCCCTATAATATTTCCTTAAATGCTCCATTGCCTATTTATGACATAAAGAGTTGAACTGTTTTTCTATTAATTAAATGAAATTGGGGTTAACTCCCCAGGCTGCTCACAGTGTAACTGTGGGTTCTCTTTAGTTCTCTGGCTTCCTCCCACTGCCCAAAGGAGAATTGGTGAATCTAAATTGAGCATAGTGAATGAATGTGAGAGTGAATGATTGTTTGTCAGTTTCTGTCTATAAATGTCCTGCGACTAACTGGCAATTGTCCAGGCCCAAAGTTGCTGGGATAGGCTCCAGTCACCTACGACTCTATATGATAGGCGGAAGACGATAAATGAATGAAATTCATAAAAATAGATTGACACTGACGTGTGATTCTCGCCTCTTATTTTTCAGGCACTAAAACTCTTTAGTGGGATTAAAATCTTCACGTCATGTTTATATACAGATATAATTTTAGTCAACATATACGGTCAACAGGGTCAGCAATAGTAAACATTTTCTGTTCATGTACAGCAGGATAAACATATTCTCTTTGTATGTGGTATTTGAAGAATACAACATAAAACATGTTATAAACCTAAAGTAAGCATTTGATTAGTGCAGAAAGTGACAGTCACAACATTTAGCGACATACAGCATCTTAATAAACTAATACAAAGAGCACGTCTCAGGAAGACCATGTATGGGCAAACAATAAAACAATGTATAATATATATTTGTTATTGATCAGTTTGCTGAGTGGAACAGTGTTAGAATAAATCTGAATAAATGTTTTGAGTCATGATTTTTTCCCAAAATGGAGTGGTACCTTAAGTCTAGGGAGCTATATTCAGCCCCTAATGTTTTAACTGAAAAAAAAATGAAACTGAAAGTTTACATTTTAGTTTTGAAATTAAAAAATACAGAAATATATTCCAAATGCCCTAGACATTTGAAACACCATTTATTCCAAGTGTTTGGTGGTGAAATCAACAAGGCTTTTGCGGACTTTGTCTTTATTAGCCTTTTAAAGGTACATTTGCATTTAATACAACCTACAGGACATCATTTTGCGATTCGTAAAGTACGACTTGGAAGCAATGGACCGACAATACTGCAGTCATACCCACTCCCCCCACATCAAAACAGGCTCAAGGAGTTGAACACTGAAAAAAAATATATTTGAAACTGAAAAAAAGTAAGAAATTGTAAAGAAAATCTGAAACCCCCAAAATAATGTTTGAAAATGTAAATAATAATTTTCAACATAAAAATAATACATCCACAACCTTAATTTAAAACAAATATCAACTTTTGGAATACATTTCTGTATTTTTAAACGTTCAATATAAAAACGTGCATTCTCAGTTTCACGTTTTTGTTTTTCAGTTACAAACATTATGAGCTTAATATAGCTCCATAGAAGTGGAACAGTGGTACACGCCAACCTCTGGACAGTGGAAACTCCTCTAAAGAGTGCCATCCTGAACTAAAATACACCAAACGAAGACAAGACTTTGTGCCGTTAGACTCAACGGGGCCATGATGTGTGCATATGAAGAGATTATCATTCATAATGCACTTCTGAAGGCTATTTTAGTCTGTGCTCATCAGATCTACTTCTGCAGTGGCTCAATCCTGGGACCAGACTGGGACACCTCAAACTGTTGGAGCTTGAGGACAGTTTTCTGTTGCGCTCAACATCACTGTGGGTTTAAAAACTCTCCAGTAGTATCTGAGAGAACAACTGGAGGCAACCACTGAGACGAATACAGATACTGCATTGGGCACAGATCCTACAAACCTGCAGCCGTCTGATATAAACCGACTCAGGCGTCTGGTACATCATACATTCATCCATCAAAATGCTATGTGAAATTCTTCTACTTGCATTCGGCACAAACACATAAAGCTATATCAGAGTAAACAGTGCAAATGTTACCTAAGTGTAAAGCTTATACAGCACATAACCATCCTTCTCATGGTATGCTACTCTTATACATTTCGTAATCCATAACCATTACAAAATGTACCCACAACAAGGCACAGACAGGCTATGTCTATACTAATCTCATTTCATTTAAAATCAGCAAAGTCAACATAAGTCCACAAATGTCATTCTACGTCATTTTCAAATAACACTAACCTCATTATTCACAGAAACAAAACACTGGATTTTGATTGAAAGCAAAATATGTATACAGAAATAGGCTTTAGAATAGATGCCGTAAGGCTTGTAATGTTTACTTCATTCTTCAAATAGATATGCAAATTTCACGACTATCTGTCTTCTTTAATAAACTGAAGGATTGTCATCACATGAGCAGCTTGTGGAGTCCATAAATTGTGTGTTTTCATAATGCTTCATGAGAAAAAAAAATCACAGCTCATCTCAAAAGGAATGGGTGCCAAAGGTGAAGATGAACCGTTTCTCATTCAAGGGACTATTTTTTATTATTATTTTTTAACAATTTTAAGTTCAACTGGTAAGAAAGCTGAGGAATGGGTTTAATCTGAGTCTACCGTGATTAGACAAAAGTTCATGAAAGTTAAAGTCTGTGTGGGTGGGTTGGCGAGTACTGGTATAGGGAATTGTTGTGCTACTGTGGACCATTAGCAAATATTTAGCAGCAGAGAATCAATTAGCTACATTATCATCAACTCACAGGACCTTGCAAACAAATTCAAACACTTGCATCTGGACTCAGATGAGACAACTGTTTCTTTCAATGTCACAAGACCCAAAATCAAGACCCAGGAAGTGGAAGACTTTAACAGAGCACATCAATGCTGTGGACAGAAACATCAAGTTTACCCACGAGGATACCAAGGATAACCGGCTGGCTTTCTTAGACTGCACAGTGGTTATTTGTGAGGACAGGACTCTCCAAATAGAAGTTTATAGGAAGCCAACACACACAGATGAATATTTGCTTTTTGATTCTCACCACCCTCTGCAGCACAAGCTGGGAGTCATCAGGACTCTTCAGCACAGAGCACAGGTAAGTGGAAAGAAGAACACGTACCTGTGCTCTTCTTTCCACCACTTCTCCACCAGAACTAACACTGCACATACAATCACTAACAAGAATGAAACCAGGGTTTCCAGGCTTTAGCTTTCATGAACTTTTTTCCAGTCACATACTTTCAGGCTACTCTCACTCCCTCTGAGGGATATAAAACCAGTGTGACCAGGCAGGAGACAAACAAGAAGAGGAGGTGCCAAGCTGTTGTGGCTGTATACGTTTTTTTCACATGCTACTGAGGCACCGACAATCATCCAATCCACCCAGCATCTCCAAACTAGACTGAATACCAACAGGAGAATATTACAGGAAATGTTGGCACATTTATTCAAATTGTTTTTTTATTTTGTTATTTTAATTAAAAGGTAACTAATCAGGCTTTCCAACAATTTAAAATACAACACCAGTTTGTATTATTAAAGGGGAGAAATAATTGATGAGGGACAAAACGTTTCACCTTAAACCTTTTCTTAAGAGAAACTAGTTTGTTTTTTCAGTCTGCGAAAAAACAAACAAACTGTCTTTTAGTGCGTCCTTTTTGGCCTTTTGTAAAAATGCCATCTCACCTCAAAGTACTACATGTTCGATGTCAGAGGGTTCAAGGGAAGAACATATTGTTGTGGGGCCTATGTTCACAGAACCAAAGTGGTACAAAGGTGGAGACTTGGCCACTTCTGGATAGATTCCAGAGCGGTGGAAATTTTTTTTAAAATAAAATACTGTATACATATTCTTAACCTGCATGTACAATGTGCTACCTCTAGCTTTGTTACAATTTTTAGGCATATCCAGCTCAACAGGCAAATCGTCTGCAATCTAAAGCAAACAAAAAAAAAATCCCAATAAGTAGAAATATAGATTTCTTATAGTTTTCAGACTAAGTTTCATACACAAGATATGAGGCATGTAAGCTGTAACAGCAGAAAGTGCAAAGGCTGAAGAAGAGCCAGACAACTACAAAACAAGACTTTAGCAAAACCAGCTGATTATTGCACCAAGACAATTTAGAAATATGTACTGTATTTTAGAAGAAAATGCATGGAAGACTACGAGAAGCTAAAGATCAACAACAAGGGGTTGTTAGGAAGCGCTGAGCTTTTCATTTTAAGGCCCATCACAAATACCAGAATACTTTATTTACGACTGTCCACTAGAGGGGGTTTCTTGTCTTGTCTTGGCTAAGAGGTTTGAGTGGAGGATGAGGGGAAGGGGAGGGGGGCTTCCTCCAGGACTCTCTCCAGTTGGACTCAGGACATCCCTGGGACACAACACTGCTACCCCCTAGTGGCTACAGTTCTGAAACTGTTCTGAGTTGTCCTTTCAAGTCAGAAGCAAAACCTGAGCTCGGGAGGTCATACATGTAAATCCTTTCAATGCACCTTTTAGAATGCAGACATGTTGCACTTCTGAATAAAATAATAAATCTCTGCGTTCTAAACTTACACAAAAATCTGGAGAGCTGCAGCAGTTTTTATACATTGTAGGGACGCTTTCATTTCACAAGTTCTACTCCTGTCTATGCAATGTTGACAGAAAAGTTTGGTCCTAACAAAGGCGGGACAAAAGTGTTTATGTTAGAACCTTATGAGGACCCTTCTGAAGAACACTGACGACTGATAGATGTTTGCTGTTCTCTGCATAGGTGAAAAAACAAGTGAGGTCAGAGAGCCCAGAAGTGAAGAAGAGCAGCACTGAGCCAGGCTGTCCTAGCTCTCGGTCGGGTCTGGAGAGTCTCTGGACTGGTATGGACTGGACGGTTCAGCTGCAGCGGATCTTGGCTAGGAAGTATGCCATGCTTAGGAAGAACCAGAGCATCAGCAGGTTGGGGCTGAGTGCCAGAAGAGGCAGCGAGTACAGCAAGCTGGGGTCCAAACGCACGTCCCGCACCGGCAGCAGCCCGCTCAGGTTCTTCTGGATCACCCCCTCCCGCGTCCCGATGCTGCCCCAGAGAGCGCAGGCGCAGGGGGCGTGTAAAGAGAGCGTGCACAGAGGGTGGGACAGACAGAGCAGTGTCAGGAAAAGAAATTAAGAGAAAGAAAACAGCATGGAAGCAAACAGAAGAACACAGCAACATAATGACCGTCACAAAACATGGACAGAACCAAAGAAAATGGGCAAATCAAAAAACAAAGAATGAAGAGACCAGGAAAAGAAAGAAGAGAAATTGTACTATTAGAAAATGAAAGACTGTTAGAGAAGGTCAGAAAAGCGGCTGCTGCCTATCACCAGACTGAACAATTGAACAACGCTGAAGCCTCTGAAGGACATGTGCGGCCGGCTCCACTGATGTCACAAATATATACACTTAAAGGTAACAGCTCCAGAGTATAATTTACAAAATACATTATTGGTATTACACTGTAAAATACCTGAATCAAATATTATTTCAAGTATTACATTTCCAGTCTTAAAGGGTGCTTAGTTCTTAACTCACTTTGCACTGGTGCAGTAATGTAGTACATATTACATTTTTCATGCATCAGAAAAAAAACATCATGCTTTTCAGGTAAACTTGAGAGAAAAGGGGAGGAAGAGTAGAAGAGACATTGTATCATGCAAATATATGAAAAAGGGAAACTTTATTGACAATAAACATCACAAATGTGTCTCCATCTTCTGCATGGACATATCCTACAACTTCATCTGACAGACATTAAATTCCTTTTCACACTAAACTGTACTTTGTTCAGGCAGTTGTAGTTCTTTCTTTTGTTTAATACTGACCAGCTCTAAACTGAAATGTTAAAAATGGCACTGCATTCCCAAACACATAATTTTCTAACATATTTATTATAAAATTTTGCAACACTGGTTATTTCTTTAAACATAAGCTTTCGGTATTGTTTAGTGGTTAATGAGGAGGGGCTAAATAAAGTTTTGATGAAATCTATATAATAATTTGCTACTCAATGAAAAGCATCAGGTTGACGTAATCAGAGAAGGATGTACAGACAGGACAAGACACGAGCAATGGGCGGATTTAAAGTGGACATGCGCTTGTTTGTGATGTGTTTGATCGCTTGGGCGTTGGTGAGGCGTCTTACCTGCGCATACAGTCCAGGGCCTGGGTAAACACCTGAGGGGCCATGCCGTGCTCGTGCTGCAGGATTAGACACTGCTCCAGAGTCACCGACATGGCAGTGCGGTCTTTGGCGCTTTTGCAGCTTGTAAAGCGGACTCCGTTCAGTCGGCGACAGATCTGCCACACATGTTACTATCAATATTTGTTTTTTTAAACAACATAAATTATCTTCTAATTTCTGTATGGGATTGAAAAACCTCTCCCCAATTCCCTAATTATCAGAATTCACCACAAGCTCTTTTAGGGTGACATCTGGTGCAGTGTAAAGAAGCCCTGTGAGGGCACTTGAAATGGTAAGATAACAAAACCCCATTGATCTCAGTGTGGCCCTGACTACGACACAAAGTAAAATATGAAATGAATAAATTTCTCTGATATACAGTTGTTCTCATAAGTTTACATACACTGGCAGAATTTGTCATTTTAGGGCCATTTTTCAGAGAAAATGAATAATTACACAAATAACCTTTTTTAACTCATAGCCATTTATTGTAAAGCAACTGTGTTTACTCTTTTTAAATCATAATGACAACAGAAACTACCCAAATGACCCTGATCAAAAGTTTACATACCCTGATGATTTTGGCCTGATAACATGCCTCAAAACTTCTAGAACAAAGTCATTTGGAAATGATGAGACCAAAATTCAACTCTTTGGCCTCAACCATAATTGTTACATTTGGAGAGAAGTCAACAAGGCCTATGATGAAAGGTACACCATTCCTACAGTGAGACATGGAGGTGGATCGCTGAGGTTTTGGGGATGTGTGAGCTACAAAGGCACAGGAAAAGATGAATACAGCATGTTTTCAGAAAATACTGGAGGAAAATTTGCACTCATCAACCTGGAAGCTGCACATGGGACGTACTTGGACTTTCCAACGTGACAATGATCCAAAGCACAAGGCCAACTCGACCAGTCATTAGCTACAGCAGCATAAAGTGAAGGTTCAATATCATTGAGCCACTCAAGACGTACAGTTCATGCAAGACATATCAAGAATTAACAGAAACTGGAGGCTTTTTGCCAAAAAGAATAAGCAGCTATACATCTGAGAAAATAAAGAGCCTCACCCACAACTACCACAAAAGACTTCAAGGTGTCATTGATGTTAAAGGTGAGAATACACAGTATTAATAACTTTTGATCAGTGTAATTTGGGTAGTTTCTGTTGTCATTATAATTTAAACACAGTTGTTTGCCAATTAATGGCTTCACCTAACCACTATGAGTGAAAAAAAAAGTTTTTGAGTTATCATTTATACTGTGTTCTCTGATAAAATAGCAAAACAATCACAAATGCTGCCAGGGTATGTAAACTTATGAGCACAACTTTTTAATTAGTATTTAGGCACGGCTCACCTCGGCAGCCTGCCACAGAATGTCCACGTTCTTGTTTTTTCTTGCGTGTACGTTCTGGCCCAGAAAGCGGATAAGCTCAGGGAGACAGGTCTGAGAGCGAGACCGGGGCAGGCCTGTGGGACAGGGAGCAGGTCAGCGAGCACACACACTCAGAGCAGACAGGATGGACGGGGGCTGTTACTCACAGTCTTCGGGCAGCACATCTTTGAACTGTTCGTAGTAGGAGTTTAATCTGGCCAGACTCTCCACGTTAATAACCTCCTGCAATGATGTGTCTCCAAACCTGGAATACACACCAGACAAAAGTCAGAGTCAGAAGTGGACTTAACCCCTAAAATATTGCTGTCTGACAGCTGCTCATTATTCTAAAGATTTCAGGAAGTGGGATAGACATAAAAACACAAGAGAGACAAAGCTGCAGGTAGAGCGGTCATCCTTTAACCGGAGGGTTGGCGGTTCCATTTCCGCTCTCCCCACAATTCATACTGTCATTGTGTCCTTGGGCAAGACACATAACCCTCCTTGCCTCCAGTGGTGTTCCAGCTGTAACACTGGTGTATGAATGTGTGTGTGAATGGAAGCTTAATGTAAAAAGTGCTAAATTTACATGCAGTGTTGGCTCCCGCAGTCTACTGATGCCACTAAATTAACTCATTTGTATTTTCTATGCCTTGGATTTTCTGAATAAAATGCCCCATTCTTACAAATTTATTAAAAGCACTGGAGTAAAATCCGTTGTGAGAGGCCCTAACCTCAGCTGCTGTCACTTTACTGAGCTGACAGTAACTGAGATACTGTATGTCATCGTTACTTAAAGTCTACCTATGGCACGTTCATTCATTCTGACAACTGCAGTTCCTATTTTATGACATATTTCAGATACATTTGAAGCTGCTCCAATGAACCCTGTGAAGGCATTGCAATTAATTTCTATAGCACAATTAATACACTGGGTTATTCAAAGTGCTTTACAGAAATAAAAGTTTAATTAAAAAAAGATATAAAATAAATATACATACGTAAATGCATCAGTGTTTCTCTAGTGGTCGGCCAGCACTTACTTCTCAGCTAGTGTCTGCTGCTCGTTGATGCCCACGTTGAAGTGCACGGGCTGGACTCTTAGCAGCATGCCGCTCTGGATCTCCCGCGGCAGAGCATCAAACATGGCACCTGGCAGCGGGATGCGTACATTAAAGCCATCACGGTTCCCTGTGATGATCGGCAGCATGTCAGGGGCCGAAGAGCCGGTGGCCTGTGTGACCTTTAATCATACACAGGGATAGACCCACACAAATAAATAAACAGGCAAACACACAAATTAGGCATTTCCTTTGGAACCTTTGCTTCAAAAACCACAAAATTTTCCCTTACAATCTTTGAATTTAGTGGAGAATAAATTACGCAAAAATGGCAATAAGAAATGCCATTAATTCAGCATTCCTTATTGAACATTGCCATTTTTAATAGACAATACACCAGAAGTAATAAAACTGTTTCACACTTTGTCACTTTCAGTCCCTTTTGAATCTTTCTTTGAAAGTGCAAAATGCAGGGTTTAACAGAGCAGACTGCTTACTCCATCTTTAAATTACATGTTTTTACATGCACATACCTTAAAGGTGACATTGCGCAGGTCCATGATACCCACACTCATGTCCTCCAACATGGCCAGCTCCTCTCCTGGTCAATCCATCACAGCACGGACAAAGTCCCCATGAGTCCAGTTTTAAAAAAAACACATGGATTCATGTCGGGAATGAAACAGACAAAAAAAGCACAGTGACATCAACAAAAGTTTAACCTATCCATCGTCCAGCCCAAATGTACAGTGATGTTTTCAATGGTAGTAAGGTGAGCTGAGCACGGTCTTCTAGTTTTCATAAAATTAAAATAATGTTCAAATAAAGACCTATGTGATGTTTAGTAATGTAATGTTAATTTACTGTAAGTCAATAAGAAGCAGGGTCTTGGAGACCTGTGGACCACATTGCCCTGTTGTGAGTGTAGTACCGTAGGTGCTGAGCAGAGACTCAAACTGAGCCAGCAGGCCGATGGTGTAGAGCTGCCGGAGGAAGCCGTCGTCACGCAGACAGTTCCTCAGTTTGATGATGAAACCACAGATGAGTGCTGTGAGCTGAAAAACACATCAGCTTTAATATAACACATGCATGTCTGTTTGAGATCAGACCTGTTCACAGCATTTACAGACGACACTAAGATCCTTCAAAACCGTCCATGACCTAAGAACCTCAGGCAATGGTAGTTACTATACATTCATGTTTCTAAATAAGTACAAAAAATAAAAATAATTTTGCTCTTAGTTCATAGAGAAAAGGTAACATTGTATCCCTCTGTTTTTGCAGCGATGACTGCTTTGGTGAGAGCAGAAGCCAGTTTAAAAAATGAACAAAATTGGTTTGGCTGGTTTAGTAACCTAGGTCTAATAAATACTGTAGAGCAGGGGTCAGCAACCTTTTTGTTGTCGAGTGCCACTTTTACAATAGTTGGCCAGGTGCATTTGCTGCTGTGTGGAATTATTGGGAGGCTGCATTAGCTTTCTAACTGGCATTAAAATACTGAATTTAAGGAAGACAACAATAGGCTGAGGGACAGGGACATGGGACATAATAGCACAGATAAATTTTAAACCTAAACAACCATTTTCACACAATCTTTGGCATTTATCAAACATAGTTTCATTTAAATCCCATGCCAGGTCTGGTGTACATTTACCAAGCCAGCGCCAAGCTGTGCAGCTAAACCATTTTTTAGAACAGATCAGACATTGCGACTTTCAAAATATTCCATATTACAGTTCTCTGTAGCGACTGTTGTAAGTCATATACTTTTAAAGCCAAGTCCATCACAAGCTTTTGGGTTGCAGGCTGTAAGATCAACACAGCCTAAAACACAGCAATCTGTTTGTCTTTTATCGGAGGCTGCTTTTACAATACACTCAAAAAACACTCCAGTGTCAAAGTAATGTCACCGAAGTAAATATTCAGTTGTGGTTGATTTAACCTCTACAGAGACTGGATTGCAGCATGTAGGGCTCAGTTTGGGACAGTTGAGGGCTCTGATCCAGCTCTATCTCCAGAGCTAGTTGTTTAACGTGTTGTCATTATATGTCTGACCATTTCTGTCTTAAAATATAATATTATATTATTACATTTATGCATTTTATATGTACTTATTTAAGCTTTAGATGTGGATCTGTCACGTTTCATTGTAAAAACGACATAATCTTTGTTCTTGGAGTATTTACTGCATTTCTCTTTTCAAGGAATGGTCTCTTTTAGTCATATTTTGTGCATCTTCAACTCCATGGGTGACTTGAGCAGTGAATATTTAGGAGTGTTTCTTTAAAATCATGCCTGTTTTCAGCCGCCAGATTTATCAACAGTCATTTGTGCGTACACCAGGATTGGCATGGTACTCAGTTTCATAAAACCCGTACTCTGTCGTACGGTCACTTTTAAGCACAGATCTGCACCTGTTTTTAAACAACTTAGATAAATGAGGGTCACTAAGTGTAGACTACACAAGACGAGCCACATTCAATGCCTTGTTTCATTTTCGAGACGGTACTTCTCTTGCCTGCGTGCCACTGATTATGCCACCACGTGCCAACAGTGGCACCAGTGCCTAAGGTTGCCAACCCCGCTTTAGAGTTACTAAACATTACAACAACTAATCTGTTTCAATACAGCTATTTGACTCTTATTTATCACAGATATACTAGTTATATCAGGTTAAGCTGAGTTACATTAAAGTAAGTTAAGCTGAGCTGACTTGAGTTCCATCCTCTGGTGATACATCTGTTTAATCTTAATGCCCACATCTTATGATGTGGTCAATCAGTTGATGTGATAAAAGACTTCAGATGTGAGTGCTGACCGTCTGGCAGAAGACCACATCACGCCGGTACTGAAGCGACACGTCCATAGATATGGTGGGGGCGCTGTCCTGCATCAGGAGGAAGACCATGGACATCTTGGCCTTGTCGCTCATCATAGCCACACAGTCAGTGAGCGTAGTGAGGAGAGGGTATAGCGCCTCACTCCATTCACCTGACAAACACATACTCAGGAGTTCACAACCGAACACATCAAATAATACCAAGAACCCAGCTTTGTTCAGGCAGAAAATGTATAGGACAGACACAGAACACAAAAACAGCAATGCTGAGCCTAGCTCTATTTTGTTTTGACAAAAACAGATGGACTATTGTATTGTTAACCTACTGCGCCTTTCATTTCTCAGACTTTAATAAATGATCACTAATTGGATAGATTTTCTCAATGAGCCATGTCTTGTCTTCTCCGTCTACTCTGCACTAAACCTAAAAATAAAATAAAATAAAATAGTGCAGCTCTTGAGCTTTTGGCTCTTGAGCTCTGCACTTTTCTTGTCTTCTAGAATACAATATTTCTGAATTCCTGAATGTTTTTTATTTTTTAATGACACTTTGGGAGAGGATCAGGCTCTTACCTGGGTACGTCTCTTCTGCACTGGAGCCTCCATCTGGAGCAGGGGGAGGTGGGACATGCATTAGGAGCCACAACAAGCCACACACAGACAGACACTGCAGACCAGGTCAAACACACTACCCTCAAAACTGACCCACATCAAGTTTGGGGTGTATCAGATATTACACATTAACAGACGTATGGTACGTAACCACTTTACAGAGCAATATACTGTTACAAACCAGGAGTATTAATCATTTTTAAAAGGCTAAACTGTCTGAGAAGCCACTTTGAAAAAGGCTTTATAGAAACTATACCCTTACTCAGACACTGTACTCAATAATGTCATCAGAAAAGCAGATTTGTCTGTCTCTGTACCACCACTGGATCAGCAGGATTTTATTTTGGACTGTATCTGGGAAGGGAAAAAAAATAGTTTGTTGGACTGTGGTGTAGTAAAAAAAAAACAGACATCACCAATTTAGGGGCAGCCTCTGTCTGCCTCAAACAGCAGAGCGGCAAACCAAAACTCTCACAAAATCAGCATTTCCATTATAATATGGATAATAATCAAGACAAATTTTGAAATATATGTGCATGTTGGACTGGAAAGAAGGGATTGTCTTTTCTTGTGATACTAAAGGCTACAAATATGTGCTGGCGGATATTAGTCTGAAAGTAAAACATGTAGTTATTTAATTTGACTTTATGTGCAGTATCTCTTTCTAATATAAAAAGGAAAGTGAAGGATTGTTTTATTTGTTAAGAGGAATTAAACTTTTTTATTGAAACATTACTATTATTTGGCTCATAGTTTGAATAATGCTGCAACAGTGTTCACGGGAAATAGGACAAGGACAGCATTGACATTTTTAATAGCTCACCTATATATACACAGAAATATGTCAAAACAGATATAATACAAGCATAAATGAAATGGATGGAATGAATAATGTTAATAGAGAAAGAAGCAAGAATGAAATGAAAGCTGGCTCACAGAGAACAGCTGTAAATAGACCTACGTGAGTCCTGCTCAGGGCTGGGGGGGCGTGCAGCCGGGGGCAGGGAGGGTGAGGAGCATGGAGTTGATGAAGCTGAGGATGGGTCATGTGATGTTCTTCCTGGGTTGATCCAAAAAGCATGTCTTTTTCCATCACCTTTGCATAGTCATCAGCAATAGTTTTGAAAAGTTAGCTCAGTTCAAGTTGGTTTGTAAAAAATATATTTGAAAATATATTTTATAATAAAATTAACATTAGTTTATATATTTTCAGAAGTTTGGGTTGTGTTCTAAGTCATCCAAGTTAATCATCAGTTCATTTGAGTGGCAGACACTTTCAAATACTCTTTTATGAAGAGAGGTGCCAGTGTTTCTTTCTGGTCAGATTAAGTGTTCACAGGTTCAGACACCTGCGGAGCAGACACAGAGCTGTATCCGACTCTGCTATACCCAAATGGATACGTGTTAGCTGAGTAGGTTAGGTTTATTGTAATGTCTGTGAAGGTTCTCACTTATCCTGGACATCTTGAAAAATGGTTTAAGTAAAAGCATCTGGACTCAGTTTTCAAGGTGAAGATGTTTTGTCTCTAATTCCAAGACACTTTATCCAAGCAAAACACCTACATACTGGTGGTGAGGCTGGACAACCCAGAGGAAAATAATGGGACATTAAAGAGCTCTGCTAGTCAGTCTCAGAGGAGTTCAACATTACACCTGGATGCATAATGGGGATGTAGTAAATGTAGTCAGTTTATAATTAATCATCAACAGCAGAGTCCTAGTCTTAAAATTTTACCTTTCTTGCTGGCGCCACCCTGTGGCTCACTCAGGGCACTGTCCAGACTAGCCTTGCTGGGTCTCCTCTCCCTCTGCAGCAGTTTGTCCACACGCTGAATGATGCACTCCAGAGACTTGTCCACATTGACCCACACGTTCTCCTGACAGCACAGACAGCCACAGTAAGATGTTTGACAAATTACATGTTAGTACAGTTGTGCTCATAAGTTTACACAGAATAGCAGAATTTGTAAATTTTTTTTTGGCAATTTCTTGAGAAAATTAATGATAACACAAAAACTTTTCTTTCACTCAGTGGTTGTGTGAAGACATTTGTCACTTTTTAAAATCTTAATTACAATAGACACTACCCAAATGACCCTGATAAAAAGTTTACATACCCTGGTGATTTTGGCCTAATAATATGCACACAAGTTACACAAACAGGTTTGAATGGCTGCTAAAGGTAACCATCCTCACCTATGATCTTTTTGCTTGTAATCAGTGTGTGTGTGTGTGTTTGTGTGTTTGTGTGTTTGTGTAAAAGGTCAGTGAGTTTCTGGGCTCCTGACAGACCGTTGCATCTTTCATCCTGTGCTGCACTTATGTTATTTTATTCTAAGACATGGGGAAAGCAGGTGGTAAAAGAGCAGTGGCTCAGTGGTAGAGCAGTTGTCTTAAAAACAGAAGGTTGGCGGTTCAATTCCTGCTCTCCATAGTTCATACTGTTTTTGTGTCCTTAGGCAAGACACTTAACCCACCTTGTCTCCAGTGGTGTTCCAGCTGTAACACTGGTGAATGGAAGCTTAATGTAAGTTGCTTTAGATAGAAGTGTCTGCTAAATTAATAAATTTAAATGTAAAATAAGGATCTGCAATAATGGGATTTGAACTGTATAAAACAGGAAAAGGATATAATAGGATATGTGAGCTACAAAGGTATTCATGAATGCAGCATGTTATGAGAAAGTACTGGAGGAAAATCAGCCCAGAAGCTGCACATGGGATGTACCTGAACGTTCCAACATGACAACAATCCAAAGCACAAGGCCAAGTCGACCTGTCATTAGCTACAGCAGCATAAAGTGAAGGTTCTGGACTGGCCTCAGTATCATTGAGCCAATCTGGGGAGATCTCAAACATGCAGTTCAAGTAAGACAGCCAAAGAATTTTCTGGAACTGAAGGCTTTTTGCCCAAAAAAATGGGCAGCTTTACCATCTGAGAAAATAAAGAGCCTCATCCACAACTACCACAAAAGGCTTCAAGCTGTCATTGATGTTAAAGTTGGCAATACACGGGTTTAAGAACTAGGGTATGTAAACTTTTGATCAGGGTCATTTGGGTAGTTTCTGTTGTCATTATAATTTTAAAAAGAGTAAACACAGTTGTTTGACAATAAATGGCTTCACCCAACCACTAACTATAAGTGAAAGAAAGGTTATTGTGTTATCATTCATATTGTCTGACCACATACCCACTCCTCCTCATGCCAGTCGCTGTGCAGAGAGGAGCGACTGTTTCGGCCGCTCCACTTGGCCAGCAGCGTGTCCTGGTCGTTCCTCAACACCACTTGTTCTGAGTCAGCGGAGGGAGAGGCCTTTGAGGCTATGTACTCGGGCCGTGCTGCGTTCAGGGCCTGAACGGCAGATGCCAGCAGTTTACAGTCACACACTGTCACCAGCTGCCGAGTCTGAGGAAGGAACAGGCACTGGGTTTGAGTCCTGTCTGCTGCCATAGTGCCCTACAGATTTATCTTTTTTTTTTTTTTTTTATTGCATTTAAACACTCTCCATGATGTTGAATTGATATGTTGATGACAGGAAGTATGATGACAGGATTTGGATAAAAAAAAAGATACAAGTGTTTTACAGGTGTTTTACAGATATTAAAACAATCTGTCAAATGCACATGTGGCAAATCGAGCACATATATACACTAAGATTTGTGATTTAAATTCTCAGAAAAGTTGTTTTAGCTCCCCGAGTGTGGAGAGACACCAACGTCACCTGACTACCTGACTTCTGAATAATCTGCTTTAGAATTTCTTCTATTCTTCATTTCCCAACTAACCAGTTGTGTTATTTTGTATTCTATTGTCTTCTTTAATGCTCTCTGTCTATTGCCACAAATCTATCCCCTGGTTTAGTGAATAAGGAGACAACTTAAGTGAGACCTTGTCAGTGAGGATAGCAAGCGTCCTCTCCAGTCCGCTGGAAGAGCGCTCCTTGGCCGCTCGGGACACTCTCTCGGCGTAGTAGCTGACCTGTGTCTTCAGTGTGTTGATGTGCGCTATGACTTCTTTGGCTCGAACTATGTCCTGAGGTATGTAGGTGATGGACTGGGAGCTGGACAGAGCACTGCTGCAGAAAAGACCACCAGTTAGTACTCGTATAACCAGACAACTTTTTATGACTCTGAAAAGCCTGTGTCCAATGTTTGCCAACATAACAAGCACAAAGCCATGCTACTGATCCCAGAAATCACTCTTCCTTTTGACCTGTAGCTTTCTTTCTGCACAGTACAGTCTTTTATAAAGCATAAATAAAGGTAGACACATTCGCCATTGGTCATAACTTTTCCAGAGCCCCAAATGAACAGGGCTGGACAGTACATTTCATTTAAAGTTATACTGGTATGAGAATGTGTAACTTTTGGTGAAGGTGGCTAAACTCTACTTGACTCTTCCAGAAGGAACCTAGAAAGAAAAGAGGCTTGTTCTGCACTGGCTCAACTGTTTAGACTTTAAACTGTGTCATTGCTAACATATTCAACAATCGTATTGCAAATAGCATGTTATTTTGATATTGTGACATTGTAGTAATAAAAAAATATTGACTCAAAGTGCTGTGTCAAAAGAAATACACTTTTTTATTTTTACAGTAAGGCTTAGTAGGAGATATTATATTGACTATAGCCTTGAGAAAATCTAAGCAAACGCACAAACATTTATATAACTGTGTTCATGCACACTAGTCTTGGAGTGGATAAAAATGTGAAAACAAACTAACAGCACTCACTTCCAAAATCCAGGTTCTGTGTTCAATTCCTTTACTTTCACTTCAGATTGTGAAAAAGCAGAATTTTAAAAGTGAGTTAAGAAACGTATAAAACTTATGCTGCATTCATGTACTCCTAAAAAATCCTGTTCAGTTAGACTATGCTGCTATCGGCACAGAAAGTTTGTACTTTTCTTTTGGTTTGTGTGTTTCCTGGTTACCTCTATTTTGAAACATGGCTGGATGCAAATAAACACTCCAATATGAACCTGACTTTTATTTGTTCAGTACTAACATTAAGACACTACATTCACATTTCTGCACAAAATAAAACGTGTCTGTAGCAAGAAGTACCGTCTTTTTACTAACTGAAAAAGCCTCAGTTTTGTGAAATGTGACAGTACTTGTATCTGTCTTGTTTCTGTAGAGGTTTCTGGTCGGTGCCTAACAAAGTAGAGGCAGTCATCTTCAACTTAGAAAACCAACAGTTCTGAGTAAAGGCACATGAATGCAGCATGAGCCACTGTGTTAATGTGATTTGTTGCACTACATTGTGCTGATGTGAACCTTTTGAAAAGATACAGGTCATTCCATTTCTAACAACAGTGAAAGTGGCGTGAGGCAGACTCAAGAACACATTTAAATAAAAAAAGTAAAGCAGTGGACACTCACCATTCCTCCTCATACGCTCTGATTAAAAAGTAACAAAACCAAAATAAAGAGAATTGCAAAGTCATTACATAAAATAGGTATCCAGGAAAAACTAAAGTAGGTAATGATTACTCTATTATTATTTATAAAAAACAAAAGTAATCAACAATAATAAGCAGAAAACTAAAATATAAGCAGAGATGAAACATGCTCTTTTCACTTAGGTATATATATATTTTTTGATTCATTCCACTCATTACTTACTGTTTCTTGGCCTCCTCAAACTTCTGAATGAGTTTGCGTAAACCACTATTTTTAAATCCCTGGCAGTGGGCCGCAGGAGCTCCGATGGTTATCACGTCATAAGTGTTTTCTGAACCAAGGGAATGTTGCCACGAGTGAATGACAATCATTAGAATCATGTTTTAATCTTGACAGAGGTGGTTTTACCAAAGCCCAGCTGGTCCTGCACACGCATCCTCTGGACGTGCAGGTTGGTGGGCATGAACTCCAGTCTCCGTTCGGCCTTCAGGTTACTGGCTTTGAATGAGGGGCCTAAGGAGAGCAGAAACAACAGTGGGAAACCATCGCTTTAAACAAACTAGTGCATCCTTGGGTGTGGAAAAAAAGACCAGTGACTGTAAAACTGACTATTAATGATGGAAGCCAGGCTTGATGGAGCCTACGCCTACTTCTGTATGGGCTTTAAAGCTAAAAGCAGGCTTGCTATGTCCACCTCTTATACCATCAATGCTACAGACCAGGGGTTGACTTTGATTGATTGTAGCACTGACTTTATGAGTCAAGCCTGTGGCAGAGTAAGTGTGAACCAGTGAGGGACAGGAGAGAGGGAATACGCACAGCATGGATCAAATTTGTCTTCTTTCCTGGGCATGAAGTTTAGTAGCCAGTCTGATCAAAAAAGTTTTGCCGAACCCTAACATTGGAATAAAGCCCTCTTATTAAATGCATGATAGACTCACATTTTCACCCTACACCCTAAAACTTGCCACAGACCTTTATTTTGCATTTAGACTGTTTAAATAGGGCCTGATTGGCATGTCATGGTAGGAGTACGATGATCTCCATCACAGAGTTCCTCTCACACAACATGAGTGGGCTTGCAGATGAGTTTATTGATCCTGTTGTTGTTGTGGCCTCATCATGTTAAAGCATTCAGGAAGGAACTGGTCACAACAGACTCGTACAACATCCAATTCAATTTCAATTTTTTCCGCTTAAACTCGTTAGGGGTCAAGGGTGTCTGGAGCCTATCCCAGCAACTTTGGGCCCTGGACAATGGCCAGACGCAGGGCTGAAGCTGTTGCTGTGACGTGGTGTTTCCACTGCAGTATTAAAATGTGTTGTTTTCGGGGAGTTTCGTCAGTAGCACACACTCACCTTTATAGCTGTTGAGGTCAGACAGAGTGTCTTGGTAGGCCAGTATGATGGTCTGGTACTGAGAGACGATTTGTCGCCGCAGATTTTCCCAACAGGGAGATAATTCTCCCAAGTCCTCCAGCTCACAAACCCTGCACAATTTAAGTAATTTCAAAAAGTATTTATTTTGAGTTTGAGTAAATTTAATGTATACTATATGTAAAACATGTAAATGCCCTGAGCAGAGAGACTGGATAAAATCAATGGTGAGTTCATGCTCAACAAATTGAAAAGGTAACATAAGGGAAAGGACACTGTGTACTGAAATATCTGGTCTGTGAGATGCAGAGTATGGAATGCATAAGGTTACTGCAAAATCATCACAAGTCACTTATTCTCTCAAATCACTTTTAGTTAAATATCTACAAAGGCTAAATACTGATCCTGGTGCAGCATTTTTCTCCAACTCAACTCCTGAAACTCTGAAACAGTTTTGTGGGGCTGCACTGGGGTTTTACAGATTTTGAGAGTCACACATAATTAATAATAATAAGACGAGCTAAAAAGGATGTTGTTTCTACACCAAGGTTTTGAGCTATGAAAAACTGTGTGTAGTCCTGCTTCTGACCCGTGACGAGCCCATTTTAAAGGTTTGTGTGTGCGTTTAAAAAACAAATGAATAACAGTATTTGAATATTTGTCAAATACAAATTTATTTTATTTCAAATAAAGTGCTTCTCAGCCATCCACATTCCCTAGACATTGTGCTGGCTCTGCGTCCGGTTGTTGAGAGCAGTGCAAACTGAAACTGGGCTGATTTTGATGAATCAGTGAAAGGATTTGGGAAATAACCGTTGGAGATGATCCTGTGTGATCCAGTGTGTCGTTACACATGTCTAATATGTTTGAAAGGATAAGCATTTACTTAATAATGTAATGCCAGGTGCCTGGTTTGTGTGCCTGGTTACTTATTGTTTTTTCAGCAGCTCATTTTTAGGCTAGATTCATCCCTGTCATATTAGAAAGAGTATGTACCTGGCTGCATCTTCTTCCAGCAGAAGTTTGACAAACTGTCTGGGAATGTTAAGAGACAGGACGCTCTCAGCCATTTGTTCCAGAACCCGGAGGTGGCTCCCTTCGGTGGTGGGGAAACGATACATCCTGGACATAGTGCCTCCAAAAACTGCAGCAAAGGACACAGTCAGCACCAGCTAGAGTCAGCACCAGCTAGAGTCTATGTGGTATTTCTAATTTAATATGGCTACAGAGGTAAACAGACCCTTCTCACCCACAGTTCCATGTTGTAATTACACAAAAGACTCTCGAATACAACTTGAAAAACTAGTAGCCACTGTCCACTTTTTATGCTCTGGGACACTGAGTAAAGACACATTAGGCTTTATAACCTTTATATGCTGCACAAAAGACAAACTATGCGAGTTCATACACAGCTCCTCAGAGAAGTGTCCATTATAATACTTGGTATTTTAAGACATTTTGGGTACATGGCTAGGTTTCCAAGTACATTATTTCTACTGTTTGACTGTGTCTAGTCAGAAATGTGTAACATTAAGCAACCAGTAAATGTGGGGACATACCTGAGCGCAGCAGAGTGTCTTTGCATAATGAGGCATACTTGATCCGGACTCCCATGGACTCCGTCAGACTGTCATCCACAGGCAGGACCGTCTAGCAAACACACAACCATCAGTGAGCCCTTTTACATGCACATACATAATCATTATCTAATTTCTGAAGTTATCAGATTATTCAAGTGATCATGTAAACAGCATAAGCTGATTTCCTTTATCTGATAACGGCAATTATTTGATTATAAGAAATCAGATTAATACTGGAGAAAACATTCAGAAGCACTTGCTCCTGTTTTTAGTAATATTTTGCTCACTCTCACTTGTATATGTATATAAATCTGTGACATTGCGGAATTTAAATACATCTAGATCTCCCTAATACTCGGATATCTTTGTGCAATTATACTGGTTAATCTGATATAGTTTGTTCTTTTACATATGCACACAAAAAATAAAACAAAAGTTGAAAACTTAAGTACTGTAGTCAGATTGTGAGCGGAGGACAAAAGACAACAAACAACGACAGATACTTGCCGTATGAAAGCCAACCATCAGGACAGCAGGAGCGTGTAGCCTATATTGCATTCCTATTAGCTCCCACATTAGGACAGCAGCTAACGCTAAGGCCGTAGGCGTTGTCATGTTGAACAAGACAAGGCCAGGGGTTTTGAAAATTACAAGAAGTCTTAAGTCACTACGTAGGTATACACTCTGATGATGGACTGAAACATGTAAACCAGGGTTTTTTGTTAATCACATTTCTGAAGTGCATGCAAAGACCTGATTAACAATAATCTGACTACTCCCAGTTATAGGATAATAATGGCCATGTAAACTGGCTCAGTGTTACACAACCTCCCCATCACACAGATATTCCTGGTCACTATACCAGCCACTTGGTTATGGCATTCCATGTAGGCTTTTCCTGCCAGCATCTTAAATCCTGCAGATCTTTATCTCTTCCTTTGGCCAGCTTATTATTCCAGCAGGGTATCTAATGACTGGTAAGACATAACTGTTAATTGCACGGACCTTGTTTTTGCCAATGAGCTGACTCCTTTGGACTTGCCACAAGAACAACTAGTAAGGCAAGTCCAAAGGAGTCAGCTCCTTAGGACTAGTAAGGCAAGTCCAAAGGAGCTGACTCCTTTGGACTTGCCTTACTAGTTGTTCTTGTGGCTTTTCTTGTGGCTTGCAATATGCCTCAAGGGTGATCTTTCACAGCCTCATCAAGTTTGCAATGAATGCACTAGAGTCCTGTTGATGTTGTACATCTCCAAACATTTCATGATCCAAGTGTGTGGCATTGATTCATAGGCTTTCTTGTAATCAATCCAGGCAGTGTACAGATTGGTCTGCCTGGTTTTGCAGTTGCAAGCGACTGTTCTATCACCCATCAGCTGTTGTTCTACTCCTCTGGTATTTCTACCAATGCCCTTCTGTGCTGTGCTTGTGTATTGATTCATATGCACACTTATCTTAGCTGCTATGATGCCTGACATGATGTTCCATTTTGTGGAGAGACAGGTTATAGGTAGGATGGGACTCTTCCCTTCAGGGAATCCTTGTGGATCAGGATTGCCCGGTCTTCAGTTAGCGATTCAGGGTTGGTTCCATCCTTTAGCAGCTGGTTCATTTGTGCTACCAGGCGCTCAAGGAGTGCAATAAGCTTCTTTAGCCAGTAGGCCTGACTCATGTAAGGGCTTGATGCTGTCCAGTTGTTGATACCCGAGACTCTTTCTTGGCTGACTGTCATTGTGATGGTGAATGGATCCTGTTCAGGAAATTTGCTGTGGTCTGCTCTTAGATACAGTAGCCACTGTGCATAGCTGTTGTGTGAGGCTTGCTAATTTTAAAAGTAGTTTGCAAGCCGAAAAAGTGTGAGTGCCGTCATACAGTGATATTTTTTCTCAAGGTTATCATACTGTCAGAATCTCAGACTTCAGCTGAGGACGTGGAAGGAGTTGATTTACCTGTGAACCCTGGACTTAATCCTTATCAATTCAACTTAAAGCTCGGTCTCAGCAAAGGCCAAAGCCGGGGATAATATGTCATTGCAAGAAAGAACTTATGAGTGGCAGAGTAAGGTTAGCATTAAGGCCAATTTAAGCTAATGTTCAAAGCAAAAACTAAAACTGTCAGAAAACAAAAGATACGCCTTGATGGCTCACCTGGTAGCACATACCACATATAGTGAATGTTAGAACTCATACCCGTCCAGTAATGCTGTCTGGTAAACGTCCCGCTGACATCCTCTGATCTGCCCTGTCCTCCATTTGCCATGCAGACACATTGACAACGCCCACACGCTCGTTCTCCGCAGACCTTTCCATTCAAACATTTAAGAACAGCGCACATAAACATATGGACACAATTTCATTTGTCAAAATTGTGTTTTTCAATCAAAATTTCTGTTACTGATCAGAAATAGAAATGCTCAAATCCACTCATTACTTGATAAAGGGAGTTCCAGCTGACTGAGTCAAAAGCCCTCTCTGCATCTGCACTGGATTTTGTTTTTGTAATATCGTCAATAATGTGGATGGGTTGGAATATGTTGTCTTTGATAAACCCGGTTTGGTCCTCATCTATGAGGAATGACATAGCCTCTTCCATTCTCTTTGCTAGAACAGTTTATAGTCCATGTTTAAAACACAGAACTAGGATTTACAGTCCAATTTATCCCTACCCTTCTTAGGAATTACAGAAATAAAGGCCATGATGTAGCAACTTAACTTGTAACTTTTCCTTCACCAAGGATACAAGATTTACAATGATTTGGATTTGGTGTTTTCCCAGATGCAAATTCCTTCTCACCCAGAGAGAAGGGGTTTACAGAACGACCCTACTAAATGGTGTACTTAACTGACTCTTTTCTGTCAGAAAGACTATAAAACTCAAATAACTTTATTTGCATAAATAGTTCTGACATCTATGCCAGACCAGCAGGGAGTCAAAGGCCCTTTGCGGTCTTTGCCCAAGAGGAAAAGTCTAATGAGTTTAAGAAGTGTTAACATCTTTTTGTCAATTAGTTTTATCAGGTTGTGTAAACGCAGTGTAATAATTTTCAAACAATTTGTAGATTCCTTCTTATTTATGTGTCATTATGTTTGTAATAGGGTCTCTAATTTTAAAAATAAACCAATGCTGGTAGTTCTGCAGCTTTGGCTTCATAATACCTCTGCTTCATTGCTATTTTTCTCTACATCTTCATTATAAAGTTTATTTTTAGACAAAAGAGGCTTCTTGTCTGCCACCTGTGTGAAGTTACCCTTCAAACCCCGTAATAGAAAATCAATAAAATTATGTCAGATCGTTAGTGCATTGTAAGTGCATGTTTGCGGATGTAAAATGTGCATGTGTGCACACTCCAGTTACAAGTTATTGATTATTGTAGGCTAGCACTAACAATGCTCTACAATCTGACATCATTTTATTGATTCATGCGTTGGGGCACAGGTTTTCCACCTAACCGTTGCATATTACAACAGTATGTTGCATGTACAATTTACAGTTTTACCTCACTTACTATGTGCTGTCAAAGAGACAGATTTGGTCATTGGGTTGGTAGAGAACATTGGCGAGTGAGAGAGTATTTAATAATTCATATTTTAGCATATTTAAATAGATTCTTTATTTAGGCTAACTCTATAGGGCTATATGTCACTGCATACACCACAAGGAGGAGCATGAGTTACACACAAAATAATTTAAAGACCTTTTGAAAAGATGCTTCCAATTACAATACTGTTAAACCAAGGTCTTTCTGATGAGATCAGCAGACATTTTGTAAAAGCAGCTAAACATGAAACAAAGTCAAATGTAAGAGCTACTATAGACCTAAGAATGATCTAAATGGATATTAGATGAAGTAACACAACCAAGGGGAACCCCAACTAGGAAACAAGTCTTTTACTCTTTAGTGCATTACCTGAGCTCAAGATGCAACAGGTGTTTCTTGTCCTGCAACAACTCCTTCACAGGAAACAGAGCTGAGCCTAACATGTACATCTGAGGTGGAAGGAAGAAGACGGATTACTATTGTTTTCCACTTTCACATGTGCGCCTGCTGAATCCAGGTTTGAGTGCCTCACCGTGCCCTGGGATCGGTCTTTGACATCATACACAGCCAGTTTGATCTGCGTCTGGTGGTTAATGTTGGACTCTTGGAAAAAGGCAATGCTGCTCAGGAAGATAGGGTTACTGGTGCCCTGGAGACACACATTTGACACATGTAATCTCAAGATACAAAATGGGGAAGATCATATATCTTTTTTCAATAAATGTTACAGAAATCAGTTTGAATCTACATTCAATACTTGTAGATATGCATTTGGCAATTTTTTAACAATTCAACCCACTTATCCATTCATTCATTCATTTTCTACCGCTTTGTCCCATTGGGGGTTGCGAGTGACTGGAGCCTATCCCAGCAGCTTTGGGCCTGAGGCAGGGTACACCCTGGACAGTGGCCAGTTAGTTGCAGGGCTGACATTTAGAGACAGACAGTGACAGACAACCATTCACTCTCACATTCATTCACTAGGGACACTTTAGATTTGCCAATTAACCTGTACATGCATGTCTTTGGACGGTGGGAGGAAGCCGGAGTACCCGGAGAGTAACACGTGGAGGACATACAGGCTCCTCACAGAAAGACCGGAGACGGCCGTGAATATTTGAGTCAGCCGGGTTTTGAAGTCACGACCTTCTTGCTGTGAGGCAGGAGTGTTAACCACTCTGCCACGTGCACCACTTATCCAATTGACACAAATATTAGAAGTAGAACATCAAATATCTACTGTTTGTTACACAGCTGTCGAGCACTGCCTGCACTCACTAAAACTTAAACTCAAAAGAAATAGAGTAAGAGAATATATAGCTTATATCTGGTGCATTGGCTCCAATAAACAATAGAGAAAATAATTTATTGCGTCTCTGCATTCATTACATGCCACTTGTGTTTGTGCTCAGCAATGTCTGGGCAAGGAGATTGTCAGTGTGAGTGTACTCTAGGTGGAAAGAGCACTGAGTGCCCAAGTCTGACCTCGATGACCTCGGTCTGGGAGTGTTTGGTCCAGAAGGCCTGTGGTGGAGTGGTGCAGCTCACTGCTACAAAGCTGTTGGGTTTTCGATCCATGGCAGGAGTCACCAGGTCTGTGCAGGCTGTAGACAATAGACACACAACACACACAAAATTTGTTCATTATTCCATTGCTTCCTCAAGCATTATAGGGCGGCAGTGGCTCAGTGGTAGAGCGGTCGTTCTTCAACCGGAAGGTAGGCGGTTTGATTACCGCTCTCCCCATAATTCATACTGTTGTTGTGTCCTTAGGCAAGACACTTAACCCACCTTGCCGTGAATGTGTAAGAATGTTCAGTGAATGTATGTGGTGTTGGTTGGAGAGGCTGTAGGCGCAAAAGGGCATCTGTGGATACAGTTGTAGCTTACATCACCAGAATGAATAATGGACGGCCTGTAAGCGCTTTGAGTCCCTTGGTCCCTCGGGAGAAAAGGGCAATATAAATCCAATCCATTATTATTATTATTATTATTATTATTATTATTATTATTATTATTATTAGTCTTTACACTAAAATGACCATCATAAACACACAGATCAGACATTTGAACTCTCCAAGTACAGACGACAGAAACAATAACATGCCTAAATTAACACACAAACACACAACAGGGGTTTTACCAGTGTAAAGCAAAATGCAAAACCAGTGTGTAAAAATAATAGTGATCTTCATACACATAATACACACGTAACAATAATTGAATTTGATTTTACTAGGCCAAAGATGGAAGAGATCCTTTCTATTTCATAGACATATACACTCACCGGCCACTTTATAAAGGTACACCTCTTTAATTGCTTGGTAATACAAATACTTATCAGTCAATCATATGAGAAAGAAAGGGGATTTAAGTGACTTTGAACGTGCAATGGTGGTTGGTGAGTATTTCAAAAACTTCTGATCTACTGGGATTATTACGCACAACCATCTCTAGAGTTTACAGAGAATGGTCAGAAAAAGAGAAAATATCCAGTGAGCAGCAGTGGACGAAAATGCCTTGTTGATATCAAAGATCAGAGGACAATGGGCAGACTAGTGGTTATAGAAAGGAAACAGTAACTCAAATAACCAATTGTTACAACCAAGGTGTGCAGAATACTACAGCAGCAGAAGAACACATCGGGGACCGCTCCTGTCAGCTAAGAACAGGAAACGGAAGCTACAATTCACACAGGCACACCAAAATTGGACACTAGAAGATTGGAAAAATGTTGCCTGGACTGATGAGTCTCAATTTCTGCTGCATCATTCAGGGGGTCAGAATTTGGCGTAAAGTACATGAACGCATGAATCCATCCTTGTCTCAACGGTTCAGGCTGGTGGTGGTGGTGTAATGGTGTGAGAGATATTTTCTTGCCACACTTTGGACCCCTTAGTACCAATTGAGCATTGTTTAAATGCCACAACCTACCTGAGTATTGTTGCTGGCCACGTCCATCCCTTTATGACTTCAGTGTACCCATCTTCTGATGGCTACTTCCAGCGGTATAATGTACAATGTCACAAAGCTCAAATCATCTAAGACTGGTTTCTTGTACATGACAATGAGTCATGTACAAGATGACCTTATGACTTTACTCACTTTAATACAGTCACCAGATCGCAATCCAATAGAGCACCTTTGGGATGTGCTGGAATGGGAGATTTGCAACCCGTCAATATGGTCCAAAATCATGTCAATGTGGATAAAAATCTTCTAACACCTTGTTCTATGCTCCAAAGAATTAAGACAGATTTGAAGGCAAAAGGGGGTCCAAATCGGTAGTAACAAGGTGTACCTGGTAAAGTGGCCGGTGAGTGTATACCTTTATTACTATGAATACATACTATTATCACACCTACGTCCAAGCCTGGATTTTACCTTAGTTGAACCTCAGTAAAACTGATATGATTGGAGTTAAAACCCAGAATAAACTAGTGTATAGAGTCTTCATTATAAAAAGAGGACACGGTTCAGGACCGGCAGCTGGTCTGTCGCATTGGTGTGGGCCAATCAGCTCTCTATCCTCGGGAGGGGAGCTCCAGAGAGTACTGTATTGCTCTAAGAGTAGTGCCAAAGCCCATGATGGGGTCAAGTCATCACTTTACGCTGTACTGTGGCCACACTCGTGCTGGACGTTGCTTGTCTATAAATTCATTATCAATTATCAGTTTATTGCCGATAATTCAGGTGCTCCATTCTTTACAGACCCAGCAGCTTTACCGGGAACTATCGAGTTAATTCAAACTTGCAACAATGAGCAGTAAATACAACTGCCCACTTTCAAGATGTTACCTAAACACTAGGAATACGAACAAGACAAATAGAGCATAAACAATAAACACCTTTCAGAGTGTAAGATCCACAAACTTTAAGTATTATTTGAAAATATTAAATGTAACAAATTCTGAGATATGTTCTGGTTGGTGAATTTGCTAATGATGCACTTAACATGTCAATTCAATTGATTTAGTTTTTGCACTGGAAACCAATCTAATTAATGCATCACTATGGCCATTTTTTCCATTAGCAGATCTGATCTTAATACAGGTTTTTGTCACCTGCCTAGCCCTTAAAACACATGTATAAACAATGTATAAAGAACATAATAAAATTATTAAACGATGAGTTTGAAGCTGTTGTTTACTGAAACTGAAAGAGTTACATACCCACGCTGAACTCCAACACAGGTTCATCTGGGTCCTGGCTGTTACCTGGAAACCAACACAAACACTGCATTAGACTCTAGTTAAAGTGTGTGCACTATGGTTCCCACACACATAGGGCCATTTGGACCCACAGGACCAGGAGGCACACAAAAACACAGCCCTACTCTATTTATCTATATGTTCACGCTTCACAGGGACGACTGTTAAGTTCTCATGTCAAAAAAGACAAATAATATGAACAGTGTAAAAACAAAATCATAAATGAGGGAATATGACTTTTCTCCCATTATCCATATGCTGCTCCCGGTGTGTATATTCACACACATATTTTTAAAGACAGTTTCTTGGCAAAATACCAAATTTCTCCATTCACATAAACTCTGTTAAAGTGCCCTACATGAGTCAAGTGTGCGTGCCATGCAAAAATGAAAATGACACAAATCAACAAAGCAAAAATCAATTATTATAGTGTATGTCTGTAGGACAAGAAGAGGTGCACAGACGTGTGGACTAGGCCTGGTGTCTGTGACCCACCTGAGAGGGTTAGGCCCATCATCTCGCTTGACAGCTCCAAGATGCTGGCACGGTACACGGACCACGGCCTCTGCATCCGGGAGCCACGCTCTCGGGCCCCCGCCATGACGCCCGTGTGAGAAAAGGGGGCCAACACGCTCTCCCGTGTGATGTGGCCCTGTTTTTGTGCTGCTCCACGGCTTCTCCACTTAATACCACTGTCAACCAGAGAGTACAGAGCACAGGAATGAAGAGCCACACTGACACATGACAACTGGCAGCTCCTATACAAGGACTGATTATTGTAAGGAAACTAATACAGGAAAAAAGCAGCGTAACCAGGTGTGTTCAGGTAAATTATAATTAGGGCTGCAATTAACAATTATTTCTATAATCAATTAATTTGACAATTATTTGGTAGATGAATTGATCAATAATTGGATAGTGAAGCGCATGTAAATGCATGAGGACCTTTGGACTAACATAGACAAGTGATCAAAAACTTTTTTTTTTTTGTTCTGGCTTAAAACTGATAATACTGCAAAAAAATAAATAAAAAAAATTCACAGATTTTTACTAAATCTGACCCCAACAAAGCTACAAGTGTTACCACAACAGGACATGTGGATAGAGCATATATACACATAAATATCTATTTTCATCAAAAACACAACATGTACATCTCATTTACTGTTTCTGAGGATTTACTGCTCTATCTTTGTAGTAAAACCCTCATCTCTCAGAAGGTTTCAGCTGTTACAGCCCTAATGGTAATGCCTGTAGTTTATTCCACAGTACCATACACTTATAAACGGCTCTGTCTGCCTTAAGATCCTTTTACACTGGGCGCAATTATTATTTTTTTGATCAGTCGTTTGTGCTTCCACACCAAATGCAAAATTGCCCAGGCAATTTTGATGTTGATTTATTTTTTTTTTTCTTTTGCAGAGACAGAAAGGGTTTCAACCAATCCCATACAAGGAAACAAAGGTGAGCTCACAGCAACAATGGCGTATCTTCTGATCGCTTGTATGTCAACCATCCCGTTTTGTTTGACAAAACGCATAAAAACTAGAAGGACAACGAGCAGAGACCGTATTTACTTTGAAAATGTAACTACATGTGTAACTACACACTATTTAGGGCTGCTTTTAGGATACTTTTCATTCTTTGTGTGATAAAAAAAACAAAAAAAAAAAATGCATTGAGCCCTGGTTGAGCCAGTAGTTGAACACCAGCAGGTCATCAGGCAGGCGTCTTCCAGGGTAGCGACGGAGGAGAAAGGTTTTTAAAAGGAAATGCCTCATGTGCAACAATAACACATGGTGACACTACCAGCTCTGGTGCAGATGGCTCTGGGATGTTTAAACTCACCATTTTAAGGGCTTGTCCCAATAAAGAATTGGAAAATATTCTTCTGTTGCTTTTGCTGCCTGATGCCCCTACAAAGCACCTATACAATTAGGAGTTGAAGTTCCATTTTTCGGAGACTGGCTGCAATGGTGGTGAAGGAATCCCCAGTGCTAAGGAATGAAAAATATAAATGATATGACAATTGATTTTAAAAAAAGATATGAATAACATACAATTGAGGGTATAAATAAACAAAATATTGTCAATAGTGAAAAATTGTTGTTTAGATGTGATCATGAATAAAAGGCAAAACTGTTCCTGGGTCTTTTGTGTTGCTTTGATTCAGTTATATCCTGTCATTGTGTGTTGTTGTACTACATTTGTTACCTTGATTAGCTCTACTTAAACAATTGAACACTAACTACCTTTTGAATGTTGATTTAAAAAAGAAGAAGTTTTATTTATATAGCGCCTTTCCGTAGCTCAAGGTCGCTTTACATTTCACAAATACAGTACTTACATATACATCTATATATACACATCACATAATACATATAATTGGATTATCCGAAATGCTTGTTGAATAGATATGTTTTTAACTGGGACTTAAATGCACCCACAGATGAGATGTTTCGCAGTGTAAGAGGCAGGGCATTCCATAATTGAGGAGCGTTTATACTAAAGGAACTTCCACCAACAGTAGACAGACGGAAACGAGGGATGGTCAACAGACCAAGTTCGGCTGATCTAAGGGACCGGACGGGGTGATAAGGGGAGAGTAGGTCAGACAGATATTTGTGAGCGAGACCATTTAATGCTTTGAACGTAAGAAGCAATACCTTAAAGTGTATACGTGATGTTACAGGGAGCCAGTGAAGGTCATGAAGCAGAGGAGTAATGTGAGTAGAGAACCTAGTGGAGGTGAGAACTCTTGCAAATTATATATTTAGTAGTTTAACTTCTATCCGTAGTCCATAGGCAAATAATTTTCCACTGTGGCACAAATAAAGGTTTTCTTATCTTATCGGTTGCCCATTTATAGCCTGAGCTACTCACAGTCCCCAAATGTTGAAACAGCTTGTGAGAGGGGTTCTCTTCTGTAAATGAAATGTCAAGTAGCTGTCACTAGTCATTCAATCAATAATAACCTTTGCCAGGTATCGCATTTCTCATGAGATTACAGCTCCTGTGGGAGAACATGCAAGTAGTTGTAGATTACAGACAACAATAACATAACCTTTTGAGTTAAAACCTGGTCATTTCTTTTTAAACCTAATTGGTTTGCTTAAACTATGGAAAGTGACTGTGTTGTCATCAATGTGCCTGTGGCACTTTAAAGTTTACATTGTGATTTAAACTGGAAACATTGGAACATTTTCACTTGAACATAATCAGGGACAGCTCACTTTAAGCACACTTCCAGATGCTGCTCTGGATCGATTGCCTGAAATTTGTGGTTTGCCTTGTCCGATGTGGTGCCGGTCTGGAGGAGTTCCTCAAATTGGCCCACAGACAAGTAAGTGCGGAACCAGCCATGATAAAGTTTTAGCTCCTGTACCAGATTAGCATACTCCCCTTCATTTTCTCTGTTCTTTAAAACTGAATGCATCCAAAACCTCCTTTTCGGTCTTCTAAAGAAAATGAAAAGCTTGTCTTCACTGGATGATGAAGTGTCCATGTTTTCTCAGCTGTTGCCCCAAATGTTTTGGAATGTTGGAGCTCTGAAACGGCAGTGGCTCAGTGGTAGAGTGGCCGTCCTTCAATCGGAAGGTAGTAGGTTCGATTCTCCCCACAGTTCATGCTGTCGTTGTGTCCTTGGGCAAGACACTTAACCTACCTTGCTCCCAGTGTCCGTAGCACTGGTGTATGAATGTGTGTGACTTTAGAGGTGTGTTTGGTGGTGGTCAGAGAAGGTTGAGCGTCGTTTGTGTGGCAGCCCCCCTCTCTGTCTGCCCCAGGAGTGGATGTGTGTGAATGGGGTGATTTGAAGGACGATGTAAAGCGCTTTGGGTGCCGAGAAGGGTGCAGGAAAGCGCTATATAAATGCATGCCATTTACCATTTACCATGAAACGTCAGACATTGCAAATTTGCAATGTGGCTGATGTGAATGTTTTGGACGCAAAATATTCGCCTTTTCACTTCACTTTTTTTTTCTTTTTACACGTTAAAGGGCCTTTAGTTTACTGCTTTGTATGCACAACATCTCACTTCAAAACCTTTTCATTCTTAAAGGACAATTGATCATAAATAATCATGTTGCTAAGAGACATGAGCTTTTTCCTTGTCTACAGCTCATGGTTGAGGTTTGGGATTCCAGTCGATGAAAGTTTGTGGAGCACTGTGTAGGTAAGTCCCAGTGGTCACTTTCATTCCTTTGTCCCATTTTATTCAAGAGCAATTAGCAACACACTAAACACTGGGGAGAGTAGGCGGACCGCATAGAGCATTTTAGGACTAATAATACCTTATTAAATATTTTATTAATGTCACAAGTCCAAGAGAAGTAAATCTAACAGAAAAGGCAGACTTACTCCACACACACATACAAACGGTAAATATCCATATTCAACTCATATTCAAGACCTTGAACTATAGCTACATGGCTGCATAGTTTTTTTTGGAAGCACCTACCCCAGCTTTAATGGAGGTATTGTACAGGTCTGTCTTAAATAAGATAAGCCAAAAGTGGACACTGTGCCTCTTTCGTTCACATTCATGCCAAACACTTGACCCACATGAGTCCATGTGTGAAGTCCTGTATGTGGCTCAGATGTGCCGCTGCTTTAATTTGTATTCTGGGTTATAGTGGGTGGCCTAATTCTCATATGTTGGCACACTTTGATATGACCCATTTGCTCAGTGAACATACATGACACATCCCACTGCTGAGCATCACAGCCATCTACATTTGCAAACCTCTGTGTGACCAATGTTTCCCGTGTGATTTAGGAAAGGCTTTCTGCATGTTTTAGTGATGATAGTGATGATGTTACATTCTCTGTCTGCTCATCTTCTCTGAAGAAAAACTTCACATTCAACTTTTCCAACTCATAGGGCTTAGCTGGATCAAGTCGAATAGGAGAAGCAAATTAAAGCTGCAGGTGCTTTTCAAGTACAGAAAGGGCCACAACCACAAATGCAAATAAAAAAAGAGGATATCCAAGGCACTCTTGATTTGCTTTTATTTAAACGCCAACGTGTTTTGACTCAATGAGTCTTGATCAAGGCAGTAAACATGACAGGTGTGTACTGTGAACCCTTCATAAGCAGGCATGTGGGTCATGTGTCATAAAAGCAAATCAGAGTGCCTAGGACACTCTCTTCATTATTATGTATATATTGTAATTTTGCGGACAGACTTTGAATGAAGCTTGGAACAAACTTGCATCTCTCACTGAGTTCTAAAGCTGACAGACACAGAGCTGGAGGGAAACAGAGCTCCATGGCCGTACATGGCCACAACCAACATTTGCCCTGTGCTCATGAGCTCATTTTCTCTGACCTGCTCGGAGAGGAACTGTTTAAATGAGGCTCTTGCTAAACACATCAGACCTAAATGTTATTTAACTTTAATTTAAAATACATTAAAAACAAATTCAAGTAATTTTCCACAATCTTTCTTCTCAGAAATAAAAGTCCTGCTGCTCTTCTATTGGCCGTCTTGTCTGTGATGACGCCTCAGGTCACTCTTTATCAAGTTTCCATGACTCTGTGATCCAGATAAATCTGCTGAGGTGCGCACTAAGCCTTGCGAGCTTCAGGTCTGAGTCTGAGAAGTGTCAAAGGAGTGTCCGATGGGGCTTGTACCAAGCCATCCATTTGGGGCTGTGAGAGTGAAAAAGATCTTCATGTCTACTATACTGTATGGGGTTCTGTGCTGCCTGTATCATATCTGCATAATCAAGAGTATTAAGATGATTTATTATTATTATTCCATTATTACAGCATTTTTGCCAGTGAGCTTTTATTTTACCAGCAAATGACAAAACAAACTGGCCAAAAGCCAGCATAGACCTGCTAACGGAAACTCTTGTCATAAATTGTGCTAAAAGACAGAGTGCAGCAGTGAGTGAAACACAAGCACACAGAAAAGACACAGCCTTCATAATACCTCCACATTGTAACCCACTTAGTATTATCAGAGATCTATCAGGGCATAAGGCAGGACTTTAAATGTAAGTGAAATGCATTAACTAACCAACAATGCCAATGCCGAAATTACATTTACATTTAGTCATTTATCCAAAGCGACTTACATTAGGCTTCCATTTACCAGTGTTACAGCTGGAACATCAGGCAAGGTGGGTTAAGTGTCTTGCACAAGGACACAACAACAGCATAAACTGCGGGTAGAGCGTCAACCTTTCGGTTATAGGACATCTGTACTGTGTGTGTGTGTGTGTGTGAGTGTGTATGTGTGTGTGTGAGTGAGTAAGTGAGAGAGACACGCCGACACAAGACAGCCCTCTTAAAGGGGAAGTCATATCCACAATAATGGAGTAGATTTATGTAGTGTTTTTCAAGGCACTCAAAGAACTTTACACCCAAATCCCACTGCACATCACGCACTGTTCGTAGGACACAGAGCGCTCCGAGGGGCTTGAATGATTGAATGACAAAAAGTAATTTTGCGCAGCCGTTAGTGTTTCTGAGAGGAGTCTGCATGTCTTTCTCCAAAGAAAGAAAGAAAGAAAGAAAGTGAAAGAGAGTGAAAGAGACCATCATCAGAGTGAGCCAAATAAAATTTCTGTCTTAAAGCTTATACAATAACTGATAACTGATAAAGAAAGCTGATAACCAGCATTGTGCAACAGATGAACCCAAAGTCACCCAGTTCTGATTTGTTTATTTTTATCAACTCATACAGAACATACAGTGTAAACAGTGTTGGCAGGGCGCTGCTTCCCCCTCCTGAGGCACCAGACGGTTTGACAGAATCTTATCAAGGGCGACCAATAGTCCTCCTCTATGGTCTCGCCAAACTCTTTCTAGACCTTAGTTTTTGCCTTTACAACCACCTGGGCTGCAGTCCGCTTGGTCTGCCGATACCTATCAGCTGCCTCAGGAGTCCCACGATCCAACCAGGCTTGATAGGTCTCCTTTTTTAGCGTGACAGTATCCCTTACTTCCGGTGTCCACCACCAGGTTTGGAGGTTGCTGCTACGACAGGCACCAGAGACTTTACGGCCACAGCTCCAAGTAGCCGCGTCGACAATGGATGTGGAGAACATGGTCCACTCGGACTCGATGTCTGCAGCCTCCTTCTGGATCTCTCACTGTGGGCAACTTTAAAGTAGTGGAGAGTTCAGCCTCTCTCGAGGAGTTGGGTTCCAAAGCATAAGCGGTGCGTGGAGGTAAGCCTGACTATCTCCAGGTGGAAACTACAAGCTCAGGCTCCTTCCCTGCCAGCGAGGTGTAATTTCATGTCCCTAGCCCCAGATTCCGTGTCCGGAGATTGGGACCCCAATCCACTTTGCACCGGCCCCTTACGGTTTCTCCCGTAGGTGGAGATCGGTCCCACGTTGCTACTTCGGGAAAAGACCCAGACAACAGGCAATCACATGCGAGTCCCAACCCCGTTCTTTGTCTAGCTCGTCACCTAGGACCTGTTTCTCTCTGGCTCTCTCTTGCTCGCAAAGTATATATCTGTATAAACTGTGCAACTTAAAAAAAACACCATGTTGGCAGCTTTTGTTTTCTAGATCTGTTTGCATGACACTGCAGTTCAGGCAGGTGCACCACGCTGGCTGGGCCCTGTTTGGTTCAGCTGGTCCTGGTGTGGCTCCGTCTGTTCTCCATCACATCCAGAAAAATCCCTGTTTTCCTGGCAGCAGCTGAGCCCCCCTCAGTCTGTCCTCTTTACTGACAGCTCCTGCTCTGCTCCTGCTCTCCTCCTTCTTAAGTCACAGTCAGAGCTCTTCTCCACAGGAGCTTGAAACTCTCCTGAGCTGGAGTAATAGAATACATATCTGTCATCATATTGTGCTAAACATCATGTTGGAGGTATTCTGAATGACACTAACAGTGAAATAATAAATGATACAGCAAGATTACATTTATGCTGTTTTACCCTAATGCAAAACTAATTTAGTACAGTTATGGTTCATAGAAACAAGCAAAACTCTTTCACTCAGTTATATTCTTTTCTCTACTTAGGTTTTACTGTGGAGCTTGTGGTGGTTTAGGAGCAGTGCAGCTGTATAGACATTAGTTGACCATTTAAAAATTAAGTGCTCCAACATTTGTGCAAAGACTCAACAAAATAACAGTAATAGTAACACATACAGTATCCTGTCTAAAATAAGTTCACTAACTTTAGCTGTTATCCTGCTAAGACTGCGGGTCTCGGTGAAAGCTTGGTGAGTAGTTAATGTAGCTGCTCAGCTAACTTTATCTATTTTAGATAAACATTAAATGAAGTCAATAATATCTTATAGTTAGCTCTAACTGCCGTATTTTGTTGAACAACTCTTTATAAAACATGTCATTATCAAAGTCACCCTCTTATCTCCCACGTCTCAGGAGTTCTTTTTACTGCTGTGTCAGCACTCGAGAGTCAAATATAGTTTAGTCTCAATAAAGTCTGTCAAACAATAAACTTGCAGAAGTGTATATTTTCTTACCTACTCTGCAAATGTCAAAGTCCTTATAACTGCGCTAGCTGGCTGTCTGGTGTTTATGCTCGCTCGCCAACGACAGCGAGCAGGACACTGACTGCAGTTCTCCTAACCGCCACTGGTGTCAGTAACTTAAGTTTTTCTGAAAATTGGTTCAGTTATTTTATGATAGTTTACAATAAGTGTAAACATTTTCACATTAAAACATTTAAAACCATAGAAAAAAAAATACTCAAAAACATGAAAATGATGAATGAGAAACTATTTACATTATTCTTAATGTCATTAGAGTCTCATTGAATTAGTGGCAGTCAGCTATGTTACTAATTAGGGTTGTAACAATTAACAGTGAGCTATTTGAAAATCGATTCACATATGTGACATTTCCCGTCGGTTAAGATGTTAATTCAATCAATTTATGTTTTGAACAACAGGGGCCGCTATGTTTACTAAAAACTTGCTTTTAACAAGTTGTTGCAAACAGTTTCTAGCATGGTGATGACAGTGTGGCTGTTGATATTGAGTAAGTGTCATACTCATATTCAAATCAGAGGTGTGGCGGTATAAATAAATCCACTTTAGCAATAGGCGTTCACTTGCTATCTGTGTGTCTCTCCGCTGCTGCTGCACAGATCAGTCCCGGGCCGAGTCGGCTCCTCAGCGGACCTAACGAGTGCGCAACAAAAACAAAATGTGTTTGAGGCTAAGCATTCTCCAAAACAAACAAAAAGTAACGCAAATGTCCCGTCACTGGTGGAGAACAGAGAGAATGTGAGCAGCAACCTGTGTTAGCAACGACGCTAAACTGTAAACGGAGGCTGTAGTCCCGAGTCTGAACCATAAGTTATTATTTCATAACACAGTCAGACCCATCTTAAACTAAGTCTTCACCTTCTGAGGCCCTTGTCAGAGAGATGTAATGTTTTGGAGCATGTGCCGCCTTCTGTGTCTCTGCTGCCGCCGCTGAGAGTAAAGACCAGGGGTCTCCGACTTAATGTTCGCAAGCCAAATCCGGTCCTTTGTAAAGTACTTCTGGTCCTCACATTAATTATTACTTAATACATTCTTGTTATTAATTAAAAATATAAATGGAAAGGCATAAAAGGCAAGTTAAACAAATGAGAGTTGTTTTGATAAAGCTCTACTGTTTTATGGAAACACATAAGACCAGTGTTTATTATTTGGTTTGAGCTAAAGAGGTTTTAGGTCTCAGCTTGAGTTAATAAAAACTAATTATTGAACACAAAGTAATTAACCAGGTCTAAATCCTTCAGAGGCAGATTTATTGGGAATTTTAATTTTAATTTTACTTTGTTATTATACACTTATTCAAAGTACCTAGCCTCATAAGCAAATTAGAATGTATGTTTTTAGAATGTCTGCATTTAAATTTTATTTTTTTTATAAATATTTACAAATGGACAAACATTAGCCTATATTTTAAATAACTATCGGAACATTTACTTAGGGACGGTTGGAACCGGCTTTAAGGACGGTACTGGGACAGTGATAAAAAAAAAGTTTGTCTGGAACCCTGATTTGTGAAATAATAAAAAGGGCACTCGATAACTTCTAATTTGTTTCAACTCATTTTATAATAGAAAATTGTGACAAAATCGAATCGTGAGATCAGAATGGTGAATCGAATTGTGAGTTGAGTAAATCGTTACAACCCTATTAATAACATGATTATCCTTAATTCATTCCTGTTTTATAGTATCCCGGCATACAATATGGGCCACAAACACAAATCAGATGCCATACATTTTACATGACTACTTACATGGGTACTCATGGTATAAAAACAATTGTTTCCCTGGTTTGGAACCAGTGTTCTAGTGGACACACCCAGAGCATCAAGACAGTCTTTAGACACTCTTCATGCCTCAAATGTGTGACAACAGGACTGTGTAGTCACTTAAGTAACAGTTGCTCTTGTTGTTTCCGGAGCAGGAAGGAACTGTTCTGACGCGTGAGCAAACGCAGTCTCAAAACTTCCATTCAAAAGAGAACTGACTCAGTGGAAGTGGAAGCTCAACTTTGATAAATGCATTCACTGTATTAACCTCAAACCAGAATGTTCAACAAAAGCAGTTACTGACAACAAACCTAACCTACTGAGCTAATACACTTCCATAAGGCAGCTCTGAACCCCGTGAACACCACAAAGACCATTTAAGGAGTTCTCTGATTATTAAAAAAAAAAAAGTAAGTACACAGGAAGTACAGGAATTTTTTTTAAAGCCAGGTACAGTACAAACATGTTACTTACTCATTAAAAGGACGTTTGCAGCCTTTATCTACAGAATTATTATAGTTATACTTTTTTTTCCCAACCAAAGTTTAATGTTACAGCAGCCCTGCGTTAGCCTGGCTCCGCCCTCCTACGTACTTCCGCTCAATTTCATTTCGCTTTAGTACTTAGTCTGGGATCGCTGTATATTCTTAGGTTTCCAGAAATCAATTTTTTGTAGGACCAATCAGCGAACAGAGGGAGTGACTTGTTGTTTCCAGTCGGTTTCGGCGCATGCCAGACGTCACGACCACACGTTAGCGATTGGCTATGGCAGATCCTGTGACTCTGGGCAGATCCAATAGTTTTAAACTTCAACAGAGTTCCCGCATACAAGGAAGTAAACGCTTGTCAATGGAGCGAGGCCAGACTCTCTGTACAAATGAAATGTACGAGAGTCTGGTAGAACCAGGCTAGCCCTGCGTAACTTTAATCCCAAAAATATCTCCTCTCTCTTTTATGTTGATGGTTCTTGGACATGACATCAGTAGAATCATGTCTATTTCACTGGCACAATACCCTCATCTGGACATAAACCTGTAACTTTTCGATCACCACCACGAGGACTTATGAGAGATTACATAAGTGAGGCGCTTTAAGGCTCAAATAGAGGTCCAAAATAGAGACCAAAATATACTGTACCCAATTTTATTTGAAGTTTAAATTTCAAGTAAAAAACAATCATTAGTGAGAAAAAACAGGCTTTATGTTACCATCTAATGTTTATTATAGGGGATGGGAGAAATTGGCCAATCACATGCAAGCAAACCACATGCTCAAATAAGGAGGGCTCCTACTGGTCTTCAGCGGCTTGTGATCTGACATTTTAAGAAGGATAATAGCGGCCAATAAAGTGTATTTTCAGGACAGAAAATAAATGTATTTTAACACAGAGAGACAAACCTCCAAAAAAAAAAAGGTAGGCAACATTAAACGTGGATAAATACTAGGGCTGCACTATACATCGAAAAAATATCGCCATCGCAATAATAGTATATGCGATATCTGTATCGCGGAGTGGCGCGATAAATAAAAAAATTTTTTTAATAAAAAATGTGCCAAGCATTTGTGCTTGACAGTTAAATAAAAAGGGGGAAAAGCCTTTGTTCACAGTGCATTTAATTAGATCAGAAGATTATCTATTACCTGTTTATTTTATTAAGATTGTTACATTAAAATTTTTTAAATAACTAATAAATCTAGCATTTCTCAAGGGAAATGTGATATCGCAAGAAATATTGTTATCGCAATATTCAACAACAATATATCGCATATTTTCCCAATATTGTGAGGCCTTAAGAAATACTGTCAATTTATTCACATAATGTGAATGAGGCGGAGATAATTGCCATCCTGACACTACAGTTGGTTGCTAAGCTAATGCTAAGCTAACGCTAAGTGCTAAACTTCAGTTTGGTATACTGTATTAGTATTTTGTAGAGGAAAAATTGGTCCGGTTTTATTTTTTTAATAAAAGAGAAGCAGGAAAGGATCCTATGCTGCTTTTTGAGTGGAGTCAGAGAGGGATGACAACAGAAAATCAGGTAGTGCAGCTTTAAACAAACCATTCATTTCGCCCACTTCTGACAAACAATCCACATTTAAATCTAACAAAGTCAACAGACATTACACCTCCACACTCAGCAACACCTGAGATGGATGTTTTTGGCCCTTAAACAGGCAGCTAATTTAATGCACAATAAATGCAGTGTTGAATGATGGGTCTAAATAATAGTGGTTAGCACTCCTGCCTCAATGTCCTAGGTTCATTTTACATCCAGGACAAGGCCTTCCTGTTTGGGGTTTGCATGTTCTCCCTATATCTGTGTAGGTTTCCTCCGGCTACTCCGGTATTCCCTACCACTAAAGACATGTACAATAGTACCCCACCAGCATGGGGCCAGGACTCCGCTGCAAAAGAGATTTGTAATCTCAGTGGGACTTTTCTGGATAAATAAAAGGTTAAATAAAAAAATTGTGTGAATAATTACTGTAATATTTGAAAAAGAAAGCAGAACTCATGTTAGTTTCTCTTTGACTTAAGCTTAAATAGCCAGAATCAGTTCCTTTATCTCCTACAGAAAACACTGGCTCACTACAGAATAAAAGACCGGAGTGAAATTAAGGCTCAGTGCGTTTGCATGTACAGAATGGAGTGGTCTGAGGACCCTAAGAAAACAATGTGGCCACAATGAGTCAGCACTATGGAGGTCAAAATGATTTTGCAAGAAGTGTCAAATCTAATCAACAACCCCCTTTTTGCTTCTTTCTCCACCTTTCGGCTCACTCCTTTATCCCACAAGAGGTCTAAACCGGCTGCTAACACGTCCTGTTAGCGAAACAGCTCCCAATGGGACAGTGTTACAAAAACTCCATAACCCATTGAAGCAGCTTCACAGTTTCAGAGATTTCCCATGATTTATTTCCTTTGTCCTGTTAGGTACAGAGCTGTTGTGGACTGTGCAGATTATGTCGCAGGTGGAGCATAAATGGGACACATGGCTGACTGACTGATTAAGCTCGTATTAATTTTGATCTGGAAAAGAAGGTCACAACCCTCTCACCTTGTGACCCTCACCTCTGGTTCTGTTGAGACAAAGTAGCAGTTCTTTTAGGGTGTGTTCTTTTAGGGTGTGTTCTCACTTGCCCGTGTTTCCGTTAAAACAGACTCTAATGGTTGCTTTGTTAGTGCAATACACTCAGTGTGAATGCTCCAGACAAACCTCAGAGCCATCAAAAATGCAGACGTGCCAAAACAGAAAAAGCTTTATAAATTGGCAGCCAAATAAAAAAAATGTTATGTTTTCCAGAAAGCAGAAAAAACAAGCTGAAACAATAATGCCCAGCTAAATAATATGAGCAGAGAGTAAAGGTAAAACAGAAAAAAGGTACTATTTCTTGATGTTCTACTACATGTCTGTAAGGGTCTGGGTGAGGATTAGTATAATACCTGTCACATATCCGTTAGGGATGAACACATATATTGTAATATTTGAATATTTACTCATATATATTTTAAAAATAAAGACACTTTAAACATTTTGCAGATTAATTTAATTAATACATTATTTTTTAATTTAATAAATTAAATAAATCCATAAAGAGCAAACAGGCTTTTTTACACAGGTCACAACTGACAGTGTTTTGGTTAACTGCAGTAAAATAAGTCCACGTTCAATAGATTTGGGTCATTCATGAACAGCATGGTGTCCTCCTCTAAACGCAGCAAAGTTTGGAATTACTTTGAACAAAATAATCAGCTTGTTGTGTGCAAAATTAGTTAAGAAGCTAAAAAAATATTACAATAGCAAACACTGTTTAATTTTAAGCTACAAAACACAGTATGTAGCCTGTAACTTTGTTTCTGAATTGATTCCCCAATACGCTTGTACATAAATTAAAGCCTCTCTCATTAAACATCATTTAAATAAATAAATACTTAAATATTATTTGAATTTTAGCTTAAATATTTAATTTGTTCTCCTACAGTCTGGACAACCAGACTTACTCATCTCACTCTCAATGGTTCACGGTGGGACAGTCACAGGTTGCTGCTAGCCTTGTGCTGAAGCTCAATTCTCACAAGATTTGTGAGTTTACAAACTCTCTAAAATCAATCTTGACCTGCTCCAAGCAAAGTTTTCACAGCCCGAACCATGGCCAAACTTGTCCGGTGTGTCCAGTGATGTGTCAGCACTGACAGGTCTGGGTATGTTTTAGGTTTGAAGATGTAGAGACTGTTTAACTGTTACAAACGTAAAGAACATGGGGCTGCTCTGATTGGATAAAACTGTGGTGATAAATCTAATCACCAACCGGGTATTTTTTTGAAGTACCTGTCCTTTCCAAACGCTTTTAAAGGGAGCCCTCTTAGATGGTTCTGTGGAGCATTTCTGGACAATGCACAGAATTGATATTGATATTATTCATAGACAATTAGACTCATGATAATGCATTCTCCCAGAGCCAGAACAACAGTCTGTGAACAGACGACACACATAAACACACAGCCCGAACCTTTATACATGTCATCACAGTAGTATTAAAGTGTAGTGCTGCAGAGTTATGTGAGCCCACAATAAAACAGTACTTGACTTTCTATTGATTACAGACCCCCTCTCCACATATCTTTGGGCTTAACCAGTGAGTTTTTTTTGTCTAGAGCAGCCTTCTCACAGCAGCTCTTATTGGTCCAATCCAAAACAGGAATGTTTTCTGAAACCCAGCGGAAGTCCCACAAGCTCAAACAGTATTCTGACAACAAAGTAGTGGTGGGCCTAATCTCAAATAACAATGAGACTGTGTCTGTTATCCAAGGCTGCTCCTGTTATCAGACATCTTAATATGAGTTTGATGGTAATATGAGTAATATGGGAGCCCTAGTACAAACTTATAGTGCCCGAATATATCCGAGCCTGATTCTGAACACAGTGCTCTTTAAACCCTGCTGAGCTCACCGGCTGTCACTTCTGCAGATCAGCTCTTTTCAGTTTTAGAAGAATAATATAGTACAATAATGCAAAGGACAAGTTTATAAGTGTAATTCCAACAAACTGTGCATATACTACACTGAACAGTACTCTTACATGTTATCTGTGTAATAAAGAAGCACACTTCTATCACTGAAAGGAAGCACTATTGACTAAGAGCCATCCAGTGACCAATCCTTATACTTCAACTCCATAACAGGCTCATCATCATTATCCTCACTGTGTGGCAGCTGATCACAGTCCCATCAGCTTGAGTCGGTGTGTGACCTTGACTCCTGTTCACTGAAACCCAAACCCACTGATGGAGGAACTGCAGGGGCCCGAGAGGACAGCACAGGGCCGCGCAGCAGACCCAGTATTCCGAATGGAAACAACATATTTAGTGTCCTGAGGTGAGCATGGCAGCCCGATAAGCCTGTAAATGTTGAGTAAAGTCTCACTCTTAGGCAGCTCTGGAGCAAAATGAGCAGTTACGTAATAACATCAGCAGACTGCAACACTTTCAGTGTGCTCAGCCTGCTTCATTACTCATTACTCTGCCTTGGCCCTTTACTAATATCTCAAGGTGACGTTTTTAGATGAGACACTAACTAATATGAATGAGCTGTTGTCTGCACTCTCAGCATCTTCTATTCGTTAACACTTAAGGAGCTTGAAATGTCCTTAGTCTACGCTAGTCTTCCGTTTCTAAACTTACCGCTAAGTAAAGCCGCAGTCGCTAGCTCCTTAGCCACAAATAAATACGTCAGTAGGCGAACTACCAAAAAATTATTCTTTAAAGTAGTTGTTACTCACCATCTGGCCTTTGAGTTGTAATAAAGTACCGGTTCGTAAAGAAGAGATGGAGAAACCGCTACCCTGGCTCGGAGTAAAACTCTCTGTTGCGCTGTGTTTCTCAGCTGCAGTGGCTCTCTGTCAGACACTCAATAACTACGCCCCCTGTACGTAAAGGAACACGTACGTCATCACGCTTATTGTTACGCACATTTGAAAAAATCTTTGAGAAACCCAAACACACTATATAAAAGACTGGTACTTGATCTCACAGACTATAACAACTACATAGACTCAGAAGCATTTATTGTATTCTTGGACTTTTATAAACCATTCAACACCACTGAACATTATTTATTCTTTGAAACACTTAAAATGTTTGGACCAAAATTTATAATAAAAAAATACTGTGTAATGCTGTATACAAACACTACTCCCAGAATTCCTGTGATAAGATCTGTCTGCCAGGGATCCCCTCTCTCGCCATTTCTTTTTTTGCTAGCTTTCATTACATTTCTGTTTTAATAAAATTAAATCCATATTTGAAAAATTAATTATAATCACTTAATTTGATGCCAATACTATTTCTGAGAGTCAGGAATCAAGTTAAAATTGCATTCTTAATGAAAAATTTCTGCTTCTGGTTTGGCATTAAACAAATCAAATGTGAAACACTGTGTCTGTATAAATCTAAGGAGAACTCCATTAGCAAACATAGAGGTCAAACATCTGTCAAATATCTAAATGTACATTTGTGTGAGGACTTTGGAAAACACTAACAACTAAACTTTGCAAAAAAAATAAAAACCATTACAATTTTGAATATTTGGTTACAAATGGACATTTCACAATTGGACAAGTTCAGCTAACAAAAGCAAAAGGAATATAATGACTGGTTTATCTTTCACTTCACGTAAAGGGCTCCATATGCAAGGGCATCAATAGTTTATTCACAAACTTTATCTGCAAAAAACAAAACACCATCATCTGAAGAAAGAGATGCTTATAGGACCCAAGAACAAAAGTAGATTTGAAACGTTGGACAAATATTCTATTATGAATCTTTCATCTTTCATTATGCGTTTCCTATCCTTTCAGTTGTCCAATGCATCCCACGTGGATTATTACAATGATCCAGATCTTCCCTGTCACCCTGTCAGCACACCTGAATCTCATTCCCTCATCTGTCTGTTCTGCATTAAAGCAGCCGGCTCCCTACTCATCTCTGCCAGATTGTTCTACTGACTCCATGAGTAAATAGCCAGCAATGTTTGGGGCTGTTCCTGCTAACCTGGTCCAGTTGCCTGTTCATGCTTCCTGGTCCTGCTGCCAGTTACTGCTACCAGCTTTTGTCCAGCAGGGTCCTGCCTGTTCATCGACCCTGCTTCCTCTAGTTAACTCCAGCCAGTTCAAGCGCCGGTCTGGCGCTCCAGCTCCAATCCTCTAGTCAGGATTCCTTGCTGTCTGTTATTCACTACTATTCAATAAAGTTTGTTCTGAACTCTCTCTGTGTTGAGCATTTAAGTCCTGTGCTACACGTAACAGTTTATCAATGGAGTTGACTTTAGAAGTAAAAGCTCTAACAAATATATTAGGGAATGTTTTCAAAAGGATAAAAAAACAACCTGAAAATATTATACTGGATCTCTTAGGTATCAAACAATTGACAAAAAAACTTGGATGATACCATTTCAATTCCGCATAACCAATATAGTTGGAGAACCCCATTTTAATATACTGTATATACAAGGACTTTATCTCTAAAGTTATAGAATCTGCAATCAATTGCACTTTCCGTCAAACAAAACCTCATCCACTTTTTTAAAACACAGCTTGACTAAATACAAATAACAAAGTTGAGTAATCTTTATTAAACACTATTACATATAAATCAACTTCCTCAAGTTGGTATTAACAAATCAAGTAGTTTATCAATTACTTAAGGCATTTACGTGAAGCAAGTCGACAATTCTACTACTGCTACTACAACTCCTACTGCTACTTTGTTGTTTGATGTACAACAGACACAAAATAACAACAAATTATTACACTTTTAGTAGGAAAGCAGCATCTGGTTCTGTAATACAACAACAGCTACTCTTAGCTGTAAGTGCAAAGTATAAAAGTAATCCTCTTCTGGTTTAATGCAAAACATCAACAGCTACTGTTGGCTTAAAGTGCAAACTGTAAAAGTAAAATCAACAACAACAAGCAATAAATGCATAACCATCTTTTGTCTGAATACAAAAACATCAAGTGCTGTTTATTTAGGTGCAACAAAGAAAAACAAACAAAACAATAAAAACTAATTGAGAATGTCCAAGTCATCAAATGTCTATGCAAAGTTGTGCCTTAAATTGACAAGAAAATCTGGCATAACTTGTGTGACTCTGGCACTTGACTGGATAAAGTGACTCAGTGTGAAAAAGTGCAGATGCCATTGAGATCAAAAGAAAAAAGGTCTAGTTTTATCTGAAAAAAGTGAGCTTTTAAACCACATCAACAACAATCTTTTTCCTGCCCTGAAGTCCCAAGTTAAGCCAATTCAAATGATATGGGGGGTGGAGGGGTTTGAGAGACCAAATGATCCTAGAAGCTATGTTGTTGATGGCTATATGCCCCGGTAGGGTCTTCCAAGGCAAACAGGTCCTAGGTGATAGGCCAGACAAAGAGCGATTCAAAACCCTTTATAGAAAACAAAAGATGAAGGACCGTTACGTCGCCCCGGTACCCGTAACCCACCCTAGAGCCAGACCCGGGGTTGGGACTCGTATACGAGTGCATGGTGGCCGGGTCTTTTCCCATGGGGCCCGGCCGGGCTCAGCCCGAAGGAGCGGTGTGGAGCCGACCTCCCGTGGGCCCTCCTCCTGCAGGAGGAACCGTGGGGCTGTCTTGGCTCAAATGCCAGATTCTGACCTAGCGCCAGATTCTGTGTCCGGGAATTGGGTTGCCAAGGCCCCCGCCTTTGACTGCCACCCAATTCACTTTGCAATGTGTTCCTCGTGGTGCTCTTACAGTTGGCTCACTTCTCTCTGCGCTGCTTTGATTTTAATCTCAAATCTTCTCTTTCGCGGTAAAACTGGCTCCTTATGGTTTCCCTTCAACCGATAGCCAAGCATCTCAAGGATCACTGCTAATGAAGTGTATATCAACTCATTAGTTTCAGTGATGATTAGAGATATTTCTTAATGTTGCATTCACATCTTCTCTGAGACTTTCTGATGGTACTTCCTGCTAGGTGTTCATTCTAGCCATAATCTTATCTCTTAGGTCAGATGCTGCCTCGCTCAGCTCAATTGTACTTATTGGGGCTTTGTATCCAATTAATAGACTTTAATTCGTTGTTGTTCCAAATAAAACCAGCTGTGTGGGACAAATGTGTTTATTCAGATTTTTACTTGTTTATGAAAATTGGATAAACTGAATCATACACACATCATAATTACATCCCACCAATTTTTTTTCATTTATCATTTATTTTAATTATGAATATACAGTAGTTTTTTTTTTTAATCCATTTTAGTTTTGAAATTGTAATAAATTATTTGGCGTTGTTTTGGATCTGTATCCTGTGTATCTGCTCTTGGGCTGTAGAGAAAGTAATGTTGGTTCAGGCTCTAACAGATTATATGACATCCTCACATCTGCTGCACAAAAGAACATCTTGCTGTCTTTGATTAGTAACAAACCTCCTTCCAAATATAACTGGCACAAACTTGCCCTGGAGCTTTCCCACCTTTTCATATATATTATATAAAATACTTATTTATCAATAAGTGTTTGTATATTGTTTTGAACATACACCCTTACAATATTTATAAGTTGTGATAGATCCTTGACCTAAGTATACCTTTTAAATAGGATTCAAGCCCCTCTGTGATCTTTCACTGGACTTGTCTTAGAACCAAGTAAAACAGGTTGTTTCTGTTAGAGCCTCTACTGCCACCATGTGACGAGTGCACTCATGTGCAGACTTGTAATACAGTTCTAAATTTCCTCAGCTCAACCTGTGTTTTTTTTTTATACTGGTGTTTGTTGGAACAATGCGGAACTTAGTAGGTTTGTGGCTGTAATTTCTGACATGCAGTGCATGCATGACCCCTCCAGAGGCCTGGCACAAGCAGTTTTACCAACAATCACACAAGAACCTGTTCTTCAGTGCTGCACAGAGCCACTCACTACTGTGAGCTGTGGCATGTGGCTGCTCGAAAAGCTTCACTCTTGGACTTTTGTGCTGCATTTATGAACTTTCATTTGGAAAAATGAATGCCTGACAAAATAAATGCCTGAGATTGACCCAATGGAAACCTTCCCAATGCCTGGCAAAAGTGACAGAGCAGACCTGTGCATGCTGCACCTGCTACTCCTGCTGCTCTGCTGCTCTGAGGGGAAATGAGAGATTGAAAACTTAATAGCACTTGTGTATAGGGAATTTCCAAGAGTCAAACCCTTCACGAGCCCTAGACCTTTCCTGATGAGGAGAAGTCCAACTTCACTGTGTTCACCATGGACTACTCTCGGATACAGCTGCCCTTTGAATTCACTCTGTGAAAAAAGGCCAGCTTTATTCAAAGGCTGAATTCAAAGGGTGAATCCAAAATAGGTGTGTCAAGATGCTTTTCATCCCATTTGCTATAATTTCCATATTCATCATATCATCACTTCAGGGTTCCAAAAACCATCTGCACTTATGCCACTTTCCATGCAAATGATGGGAAACTGTGCGTATACCCACACAAACTCTGACCAAGGGCTATATATATATATATAATTTGGCTCAATATTTATCAATGTAAAGCGGGTTTATTGCATGCACAACCGCTGAAGCCCCTGCACGTTGGCTGAAGCGCAGTGGCTCTGGCTCTTTATCATGGTTGTGTTGTGGAGTGTGGGGTAAACAAGAGGCTGCATTTATGAAATAACTATTGGACATGATCCTAAACAGCTCAAACCATCCATTCAGGGCTGTTTAATTTTTTAAGAAGCGCTGTGTCTCTCATTACGCACTGCACTGTGACACCACGCCTCCAGCCCTGCATCGCAGACACATTGCGCTCCTCCGTCTCCCTCCTGTTCTACTGCACATCAGTCTGTACAACAGCCTCGGTCCGTAACCATGACAGCTCTCATTCTGTTTAATGGCTGGAAACTCTATTAGTGAGATCTTAGGCCTATTTGTTTTGTTTTTCATTTGTTAAAATAGTTTGAATTTGTTTAAATGTAATTGAATATATTTAAATTATAAGAGGAGGAGTTCTAGTGTTGCTGCATCATTTTACTCTGTGATCAGCCTTCACAGTACATCCACAGGTGGCAGCTAATGCTGCATTGACAAGCTGGTGCCTCTCGCTCACTTCTGTGTTTTTGGGTAAAACCCACTCATCAGTGGCTTGTGTTTAGGCAAAATTTATTCACAGATCCATTTGTATTGTCCTTCTTTGGTTGAATGGAGGCGTGGAGAAGGCATGACGTGAAGGTGATTTACATGTGCATATTTCTGCTCCGGGTGGGATTTATAAAAGTGAAATTGCGTGCAGGTGGTGTACTCATGGTTTTATCAATCAGGATATTTTTTGGCGTGCACCATTTTTGTCCACTAGGCCAGTTTTTCCCAACCTTTTTGAGCCACGGCACACATTTTACATTAGAAAAGTCACAAGGCACACCACCAAACAAAAATGGCACAAAAACTATATTTATTTAAATATAATTAAAATCCTCTTCCTTTGGCCACTTATTATTCCCACAGGGTATCTGATCACTGGCAGGGTGTAGCTGTTTATTGCCCGTGCCTTGCCATGCCATTGAGCTGATTTCTTAGGACTTGCCTTACTTGTTGGAGGTATTTGGCAGTTGCTGTTTTCCTTGTTGGTGACAATCCACCGTGCTATTTGCCATTGCCAACTAAAACTCTATAGGTCAAAAAAGAAGCCATATTAAACATGATCCAGTTTTCTCTGGAGCAAAAGGCTCCTTTAAAATGGATAGTGGCAAAGTGGAAAACTGTTCTGTGTCAGACAAATCAGAATTTGAAGTTCTTTTTGGAAAACTGGGACGCCATGTCATCTGGACTAAAGAGGACAAGGACAACCCAAGTTGTTATGAGCACTCAGTTCAAAAGGCCTATTTCTCTCAAATATTGTTCACAAATTTGTCCAAATTTGTTTGTGTTAGAGAGCACTTCTTCTTTGCCGAGATAATCCATCCACCTCACAGGTGTGGCACATCAAGATGCTGATTATAGAGCATGATTATTGCACAGGTGGGCCTTAGGCTGGCCACAATAAAAGGCCACTCTTAAATGTGCAGCTGCTCCTGCAGCTGCTCTCCTTGTTCACCTCACTCTGCCACTGAATAAAATCCCTTACTCTTGTCCAAAAGCAGAGCTGAAACTGATGTTGAAGACTGGGAATAATAATAGAAAAGCTGAAACTAACTGTTCCTGGGCTGATTTATGTAAATCATATATTGGCTTTTGCTGTATATTAGGGTATTATTTATATTTCTTTTTTTTTTTTTTAAGATTAGTCATTAATAGAAGAAGAATTATTGTATTATTATCAGTATTTGTTTTCAAATGGTAATAATTAAATTAAAATACATCTAAGCCTATAAAACATTTAGCATACACTCACTGACCAACATCTACTGATATTTGTTTTACACTATCCCAGAGGCTTTTTGCCAAACAAGATGGCGGCTGCCACAAAAATCCACATAATGGAGAACGGTCTATAGAACACAATATTTTGATTACATTGCTGTTGGTTGGACCTCAACAGCAGACAGTAAGTCAAATCATTGCACCTAAACTACAAAAAACACAAGCTGTGTCAGTTAAAATCGACGTGGTCAATGCTGCTTTTCAGTCCATGTTTCACATATTGTCCATAGAGTTGACAGTTCTCTCTTTCATTTCAGGTTTAACAAGTTCAATGACCGGGTTCTGAGGCGGATTCTGTTTTGGCATCATCTCTTTTTAAAAGAAACTGGAACAGGAGAGTGCCATAGAACTGACTAACACACCCATGGGAGACTTGGGTGAAGCACCCTCCACTGTTTCTCTACAGTATGTTTTTCATATCTATATTTTATCGTCATTCAGCCACAACGAGTCGTAAGCCAGTGTTATGGGAATTGTAAATCCATCCATCCATCCATCCATCCATCTTCTACCGCTTATCCGGGGCCGGGTCGCGGGGGCAGCAGTCTAAGCAGAGAAGCCCAGACTTCCCTCTCCCCAGACACTTCCTCCAGCTCTTCCGGGGGGATACCGAGGCGTTCCCAGGTCAGCCGAGAGACATAGTCCCTCCAGCGTGTCCTAGGTCTTCCCCGAGGTCTCCTCCCGGTGGGACATGCCCGGAACACCTCCCTAGGGAGGCGGCCGGGAAGCATCCGAAACAGATGCCCGAGCCACCTCAGCTGGCTCCTCTCGATGTGAAGGAGCAGCGGCTCTACTTTGAGCTCCTCCCGAGTGACGGAGCTCCTCACCCTATCTCTAAGGGAGCGCCCGCCACTCTGCGGAGAAAGCTCATTTCGGCCGCTTGTATCCGGGATCTTGTTCTTTCGGTCATGACCCAAAGCTCATGACCATAGGTGAGAGTAGGAACGTAGATCGACTGGTAAATCGAGAGCTTTGCCTTACAGCTCAGCTCCTTCTTCACCACGACAGACCGGTACATCGACCGCATTACTGCAGAAGCTGCACCGATCCGTCTGTCGATCTCACGCTCCTTCCTTCCCTCACTCGTGAACAAGACCCGAGATACTTAAACTCCTCCACTTGAGGCAGGAGCTCTCCACCAACCTGGATGGGGCAAGCCACCCTTTTCCGACTGAGAACCATGGTCTCAGACTTTGAGGTGCTGATCCTCATCCCAGCCGCTTCACACTCGGCTGCAAACCGCCCCAGTGAACATTGAAGGTCCTGGCTTGATGGAGCCAACAGGACAACATCATCTGCAAAAGCAGAGATGAAATCCTGTGGTCCCCAAACCAGACTCCCTCCGGCCCCTGGCTGCGCCTAGAAATCCTGTCCATAAAGATAATGAACAGGACCGGTGACAAAGGGCAGCCCTGCCGGAGTCCAACATTCACCGGGAACAGGTCTGACTTACTGCCGGCAATGCGAACCAAGCTCCTGCTCGGTCGTACAGGGACCGGATAGCCCTTAGCAAAGGGCCCCGGACCCCATACTCCCAGAGCACCCCCACAGGGCACCACGAGGACACAGTCGAATGCCTTCTCCAGATCCACAAAGCACATGTGGACTGGTTGGGCAAACTCCCATAATCCCTCCAGCACCCTGGAGAGGGTATAGAGCTGGTCCAGTGTTCCACGACCGGGACGAAAACCGCATTGTTCCTCCTGGATCTGAGGTTCGACTATCGGCGCATTCTCCTCTCCAGTACCCTGGCATAGACTTTCCGGGAGGCTGAGGAGTGTGATCCTCTGTAGTTGGAACACACCCTCCGGTCCCCCTTCTTAAAAAGAGGACCACCACCCCGGTCTGCCAGTCCAGAGGTACTGTCCCCGACCGCCACGCGATGTTGCAGAGGCGTGTCAACCAAGACAGCCCCACAACATCCAGAGACTTGAGGTACTCAGGCGTATCTCATCCACCCCGGTGCCTTGCCACCGAGGAGCTTCCCAACTACCTCAGTGACTTCAGCCTGAGTGATGGACGAGTCCACCTCTGAGCCCTCGGCCTCTGCTTCCTCAGTGGAAGACATGACGGTGGGGTTGAGGAGATCCTCGAAGTATTCCTTCCACCGTCCAACAATATCCCCAGTTGAGGTCAGCAGATTTCCACCTCCACTGTAAACAGTGTTGGCAGGGCACTGCTTCCCCCTCCTGAGGCGTCGGACGGTTTGCCAGAATTTCTTGAGGCCGACCGATAGTCTTTTTCCATGGCCTCACCGAACTCCTCCCAGACCCGAGTTTTTGCCTCCACAACCACCCGTGCTGCAGCCCGCTTGGCCTGCCGGTACCTATCAGCTGCCTCAGGAGTCCCACAAGCCAACCAGGCTCGATAGGTCTCCTTCTTCAGCTTGACGGCATCCCTTACTTCCGGTGTCCACCACCGGGTTCGGGGATTGCCGCCACGACAGGCACCGGAGACTTTGCGGCCACAGCTTCGAGTGGCTGCGTCGACAATGGAGGTGGAGAACATGGTCCACTCGGACTCAATGTCTCCAGTCTCCCTCGGGATCTGGTCGAAGCTCTGTCTGGAATTGTAAATCTCCAGTAATATTATATATTATGCTCTCACTCCTGCTCCAGTTCAGTTTTACAATTCCCATAACAGCCAGTGTTCCTATGTGCTGGTGATTTGCTGTGGCAACCCCTAAAACTCTAAACTCTAAAAAGGCTGGTTATCTAATGTTTACACCTAATCAAATTTAGCGAAAGCTGATTGTGCTGTTTTACCTTTTCTAATGGCAATCCATTGTAATATCAATAGTCATAACCAATCCTTATGCTTCATTAACATTTCTCATTTACTGTTCATTGCACTTACATCCCATCAGTGATTAAATAAAGAAAGCCTCTCGACCGAAGAAGTTCTTCCTGACTGCTGATGTGAGGAAAAAGCATAATATCCTGATAATGCAGAGCGGAAAGTGTCGTGTAAAAGTCAACGGTGTCAAAAAAAATACACACTGAGCTCCAGGTACTTAACGGGTACAGGAAGTACTTACTGGGTACAGGAAGTACTTACTGGGTACAGGGGGCACTTACCGGGTACAGGGGGCACTTAGATAAATAGTGGGTTGTTTGGTTGTAATTTCTAGACCCATTCTTTCTTTAAAGTCCAATAACTACATGTGTATTATTAATTTAATTTCAACATTGATTAGTATTTCTAATTAAAGAGCCTGAGTAAGATTTTTATGTTTGTATTTGCTCAAGTCAGTATTTCATGTCAACAGAGTTCATCTGTTGCTCATACAGTAAATAAAGATGTGGGCCAAAAAACAAAAACAAATACAAAAGATTTATTTATGTACACTTAAAGCATTTTAATTAGATCTTGGCTTAGGTATTCAACACACTAATCAAATTAAATTTGATTAGTGCCGAGCGCACTGTATTAGCAGTATAACAGTATTATTTGATATGAGCAATGACCAATTTACAAAATTAATTATATTTACAAAATTATACATCATTGGTAATTACCAAGAAATAAAGCGGCAAAAGTGGGGTACAGTGTGGTTACTGTGTAAGTACACTGTAGTTGCTGGGAAACTACGTGGTTTGTAATCTAAAATAGATAGTAGGGGTAATTACCAGGTAACTACAGGGTAATTTTTAAGTAAAAACAGTGTAAGTTCAGTGTAGTTCTGATTCATGTGTGGAGCAGTGTACAAATGTAGAATCTAAGGAACATTTAGATTTAATCAAACACATTAATTAAAATATGATTTTAACTACATTTTTAATGCTATTCTAAGAATCAGTGTTATCAAGTCACACATCATTTACACTAAGTGTACCCCAAACCCCACTAAAAGCCTATATCCAGGACATTATCACTGAATTACTGGCAGGTCACGCCAAGATGGAAAGTAGCAACGGGGCCAGCCTTCTGCAGAGGGGGGAGAGATGCCTATAAGATTGACTGGACGTCACTAACTTTACCAAACCCTTGAACGTCCAGATTGTGCTGTTTGCTCAGATCGATCTCGTCCCAAAGGCAGGGTACAGAAAAAGTACAGGTGCCGTGAGAGGGGTGTGTTTTTTTTGTTCTCTTGTCACAGTCCACGGAGTTCACGCCAGATCTGTCCGTGTCATCATCATCAGTCACACCTGTCAGCACACCTGAATCTCATTCTCTGATCTGTCTGCTCTGCACTTAAGCAGCCGGCTCCCTACTTGTCTCTGCCAGAGTATTGTACTGATGTCATGAGTGAACGGCCAGCACTGGCTGTTCCTGCTATAGCCGTTCAAGTTACCTGTTCCTGCTTCCTGGTCCTGCTACCAATTTCTGCTACCGGCTTTCGTTGGATTCCTTGCTGTTTGCTGTTCACTACTATTCACTAAAGTTTGTTCTAAACCCTCTCTGTGTTGAGTGTTTGAGCCCTGTGCTACATATAACAGCTGTGCCTTTCAATGAAATAAACCCCTCTAAAAATAAATAAAAATGTAATTTTGGATGGATGCTTTTAATGTTTGTTTTTGCATTGTCATTGATAAATAAAATAAATAAAAAATATTTTTCATCTGCTTGACACCACCTTTACTTTGTTAAAATGCCAAACAAATAGAAAAATGACCAAGTGTAGAACCCTTTATTGCACTTCACCTGCTCAAAGCCTCCCGCACTTTCATTGGGTAGCCTATAACAGCTCCAGCCCCTTATCCAGCTGGATAAGTTACAGGTAGACGATAGAAGCACAGATCACTGACCAATCATCAACAAGAAACGAGCTGCAGCCATCATATGGAGGTGTCAAGGAGGGAAGATGCAGCGCAGAAACAATAAAATAACACTTTTTGTCATTACTGGCTATGGAATTAACTAGAGTGAAACTGTTTTGGTTTCAAAACACTGTTATAAATACTAGGCAGCATAAATCTGAGGCCACCTCTTCTGTTCAGAGAGTGTTAATCCATTTTCACAAAAATGGCTTCCTTCACTCCTCCGTCAAACCATCTGGCCTCTCTGGCCAAGATTCAGACATTGCTTTCCTCAAAGGAATGCCCTTTCTTTTTGAGGTGGAGGTGGACTGCTATGCTGTAGACACCCGGCAACTACATTGTACTTACGCAATACAGGACGGTAGTGGCTCAGTGGTAGAACAGTTGTCCTTCACCCAGAAGGTAGGCGGTTTGATTCCCGTTCTCCCCATAGTTCATACTGTTGTTGTGTCCTTGGGCAAGTCACTTAACCCACCTTGCCTCGTATGAATGTGTAAGAATGTTTAGTGAATGTACTTGGTGATGGTCGGAGAGGCCGTAGGTGCGGAATGGCTTCCACGTCTCTGTCAGTCTGCCCCAGGGCATCTGTGGCTACAGATGTAGCTTACCACCACCAGTTTGTGACTGTGGAGTGACTCAATAATGGACGACCTGTAAGCGTTTGAGTCCCATGGTCCCTTGGTAGAAAAATGCAATATAAATCCCATCCATTATATTATTATTATTATTACCTACCAAGTTGATGCATTATTTCTTTGTGTATAAATAAGGATGTAGAATTTAGTAAATAATAGTAGCTCACATGTATCAAATATTACTCTTGTACTGCTAGTACTGTGTTCTCTGCTCAAATTAAAGACCTAAAATAAATGCTTGAATAAGGACTTACATGAATAAGTCCTTTGTATTAGTTTTTGGTTTTTTTGAGCACATTTGTATTTATTGTATGAGCAACAGATAAACTCTGTTGACATATTTTACATGAAATACTGACTTGAGCAAATACAAACTTAAAAATCTTACTAACTTTAATTAGTAATACTTACATTTCCTAAACAATGTTGAAATCAAGTTAATAATACAGTAGTTATTAGACTTTAAAGAAAGAATGGGTGTTTGGACAGTGGGAGGAAGCCGGAGTACCTGGAGAGCATCCACGGTAACACAGGGAGGACAGGCAGACTTCTCACAGAAAGTAAAAAGTATTAATGTGACTGACACTCACTGCGACTTAACTTTTTAGAACCATTGTTATAATGATATGTCTCTGGTATATTCTCTGGTTTCAGATTCATTAAATTCATGTTTACTGAGCTATGTCTTTATTTTGAAAGAATTTATGTTATTAAATGACTAATGGCCATCAGAAAATATGAAGTAGTGTTTTTTTAAAGATTAATGTGTGCCTTTTTGCTTATTTGCGTATATGTATGTGCCCCAAAAATGTGGATTTACATTATTGTAATGGTTTAAGCATATTTAGTCCATTTTTCATCTTTTTGTAACATTCATAAATGACTTGATGTTTTTGGACACACATCTAAAGTATCAAATTACACAACAATCTGGACCAAATCAACCACATCTACCACTTGATTCATGGGATTCTTCAAACCTAGACTGCCACCCACCACTACAAACTGGTAATATTAATGTCTAGATATCAAAACTGCTTTCAGGCTACACTGCCCTTTTTAAATAAATTCTCCAACATTCACTCATTGGGCGGATCTAAATAATCAAAATCTTGCCTCTAAGTAATTACCTCTTCTCTATAATACCTTAAACCCTTTATGACAACTGGTTCAAAGCACTAAACTCATTAGTCAGTCAGTTCGTTTGGAAAAACCCAGAAAGCCCACAATTTCATTATCCATACTACAAACCTGCAAATCACAATGTGGACCTGAAGCACTAAATTACTTTTCTGTGAGTTTCTTGCTATACAGTCACAGTATTGATTCATTTGGATAAACATAAATAACAACAAACCCTAGCATGAATTAAAAATTTCATGTTCTGCCCATTTCCTGTTGTGCTCTTACTTTGTTTAACCCTCTTCCAGTGAACTTACCCTCTGATTGGTTTCACTTGCAGCTCATTTTCCACAGCCCATATAATTAGCTCCTCAGTGCCAGATTGTATTTTGTTCAGTGCAGTACTTCTGAAGATAATACAGGAACATGTTATGGAATTCACAGCAAAGACACAGCAATTTACTGTGTTAGCACTAATTTCACTGTAAAATTCTAAATTACAATCATTTTTGGGAAAATATTACATGTAATCCTGGTGAATTAAAGATTAATGTAAGTCACTTTGGATAAAAGATAAATAAATAAATAAATAAATGTAAAATGTAAATCCTGGAAATATTTTCAAGTGTAGCTTATGGTAAACTTGTTATATGGAAAGATTTATTACTCCATTTCTAACATTTGGAATGGCTTGAGTTCATAGTCTTTATGTTCTCATGTGACCGTTGCCTGTCACCGCTAATTTCACTTCGATTTTTTTCTCTTCGACTACTGGGTCTTTACATCTACTTCCCGACCTGCTTACCTCATTATGTAACATGATTCCTTGTGGTGACGGAGGGTGCAGCTGTTGGCGGTGACAAGGACGGGTCAGGCTTGTGTTGTTTGTATGTTCTAGTTTTCTCTTTCTGTGTGTCCATTTGTGCTTTCAATAACAGTAAAATGCCTGCAATATCTTAGCCTCAAGCCAAATCACATTCTGATGAAGAATGTCTTGATATGTGGGAGGCACTGGCAAACATCCTGCTTTACAAAGCTCCTATCAGCTGCTGCAGAACACACAAGAGGGACAGACTTGTTAGAAAGAAGAGGAGTCAGTGAACAGCAGTGCGTTTGAATTTGGCTTTGCAACAATCCACAGACTGGAGAGGGCTTGAGTAAAGCTTCTGTTACAGTGAAGCTGCAGCTCATGAGGCTGAACACTGGTCAGCGCAGCTTAGTGGCCGTCTCAACCATCAGAATTTTTTTTCGGATAGTAGAGATAAACCTGTGGAGCAGCACAAACTAGATAAAGAGGGTTCTAGATAAAGGAACTTTCTGAGACATAAAGACACAAAGATGAATCAAACAGCATCCGTCTCTCATCAGATTGAGTGTCAGCCCATCAAGGATCCTAAGGTAGGCTGGAGATATGGTTTTCCGTTTTTAAGTTCTCACAGTGAATGTGTACCAAACATAGACTAAATAGCCACAGTTGTCCTCCACAGAAATGCATGTTTCCTGTAGTAAACTGTTGGAGGCTCTTTAGTCAGTGGGTTGTATTTGGGATTTTTAAAGGAATTGTACTGTCATTGGTGGAACAAAGCAGCAGTATCAGACTGAATGTGCTTCTCATCATGCTGCCTAAACAACATCCATTCAATTTAATGGCGTGCCCATGGTGCTGGGAGTTTGTGGCCTGGTTCACAGTTCTACTAAGTTAAATATAAAATTAACAGATTTGAAAGGATGCAGTGGGAAGCTGGGGGAAATCAGCAATTCTAACTCCCTCTTTGCAAACAGTATAAATAATAGAATAATAAGGCCTATGTCTCAAACAACCTATATTTAGGTTATAGCCATACAACAACAAAACAAACGCATCAGCCCCACAGCGCTAAAAACACAGGAACTGTCCGTGGTTCTTTACAACATTAACAAATAAAATGACACACGCAGTTTGAAGGAATATAAACAAGAACAGAATCTTTAATTCTTACTCTGCCACAAGTGTTCAATTTATTCAGGAGCCATTAATGACAAATTGCGTTAATTTTCAGTCTGCACGCTGTGTCTTTTCTCCCCGACACCTCCATATGATATCTGCAGGTTGTTGGTTGTTTGCTGCTGTTTGGTAAGTGATCCATGTTTCTTTCATTGTGTTGTTGGTTGGCCGTTCAGCGCAAATTACCACCATAGATTGTAAATAAACATGGATGTAATCTGCTTATTGGTCCCCTATTCACAGATATTGTCATTTTGACAGGGCAATAAACTAGCGGTTACATCTAGGCTTTTTTCGCTTTTACTGCAGAGTAAAACAATAGTTTTCAGATAGCATAAATGGACATATTAATCAAACCAGAGTTTTCTGTCCATGTTAGGCTGTTGTGTCAGTAAAATAGGCCTGATTCTACCAATAAAGAGTCTAAGAATCAATAAATCAATATAAGAATGTATAAGTGTGCAATTTAAAATGATACAATGCTACTAGCTAAAAGTTATGCGGTGTTACATTAAACAAAAATAAAATGTATCAAAACTGAATAATATTTTACATTTATTACCTAACCTTTTAAAACCGTAGAGAGACAAGGCCTGAATCCACAAAGTACACCTTGTTCATCAGTGGTGCAACATTTACCAAGAGCAGAACCAAACGTATATTCCAGCCTGTTACAGTGCACATCAGTTTGACCTGTGTGGAGTTAGAATGATATATATACTAACAACTGTTGTCTGAGATGAGGTAAAACAAATGAGCGTGGCATAGTGGTAGAGCGGTCGTCTTTCAACTGGAAGGTAGTGGGTTCGATTCCCGGTGTGTTGTTGTGTCCTTGGGCAAGTCACTTAACCCACCTTGCCTCGTATGAATGTGTAAGAATGTTTAGTGAATGTATGTGGTGATGGTCGGAGAGGCCGTAGGCGCAAAATGGCTGCCACGTCTTTGTCAGTCTGCCCCAGGGCATCTGTGGCTCATCAAAAACGCATCCTTACTGTATATGTAAGGATTATATATGTATAATACTGTATATGTCTATGATTATTGTAACTAGAATCTTTGCACCAGCAGAAGCTATTGCAGGTGGTTGCATAGTGTACATTTGGCATAAGAAAGCTGAAAAATGTGAGAGCTTAAAAAGGCAGAGAGGACTTAAAGGGCTGGATTGTCTGGAAAAGGGCATAAAAAGCTGGAAACGGCCTAACAACCCTAATCCTGTTCGAATCCATCTAAAACCTGTTCGAACCCCCTGATCCCTGTACAACTGGAGCTGGAGCTTGGTTTGCATTGTTGGCAGTAAGTCAGACATGTTCCCGGTGCATGTTGGACTCCGGCAGGGCTACCTTTTGTCACCGGTCTTGTTCATTATCTTTATGGACAGGATTTCTAGGTGCAGCCAGGGGCCAGAGGGAGTCTGGTTTGGGGACCACAGGATCTCGTCTCCGCTATTTGCAGATGGTGTTCTCCTGTTGTCTCCATCAGGCCAGGACCTTCAGTGTGAACTGGGACGGTTTGCAGCCGAGTGTGAAGCGGCTGGGATGAAGATCAGCACCTCCAAGTCTGAGACCATGGTTCTCAGTCGGAAAAGGGTGGCTTGTTCCCTTCAGGTTGGTGGAGCAGTCCTGCCTCAAGTGGTGGAGTTTAAGTATCTCGGGGTCTTGTTCACGAGTGAGGGAATTAGGGAGCGTGAGATTGACAGACGGATCGGTGCAGCTTCTGCAATGATGCGGTCGATGTACCTGTCTGTTGTGGTGAAGAAGGAGCTGCAAGGTGAAGCTCTAAATTTACCGATCGATCTACATTCCTACTCTCACCTATGGTGAGATAGGGTGAGGAGCTCGGTCACTCGGGAGGAGCTGCTCCTCGACATCAAGTGGAGCCAGCTGAGGTGGCTCGGGCATCTGTTTCAGATGCCTCCTGGACACCTCCCTAGGGAGGTGTTCCTGGCATGTCCCAACGTGAGGAGACCTCGGGGAAAGACCTAGGACACGCTGGACTATGTCTCTCGGATGGCCTGGGAACACCTTGGTATCTCCCCGGAAGAGCTGGAGGAAGTGTCTGGGGAGAAAGGAAGTCTGGGAATCTCTGCTTAGACTGCTGCCCCTCGACCGGGCCCCGGATAAGTAGTAGAAGATGAATGGATGGATGGACGGTGGGTGCGAAAAGGTTAAACTATCCAGAAGCTGTAAAGGGCAGTGGAAGCAGAATTAAACCCAGAAAAATCTGGATGGTAACTGCCGAGCTGTCACCATAAAAAAAAAAAAAAACTTTAAAGAGCTTTTTCACACTCACTGTGTCACTGTGATGGACAGCTCTGGCGCATTAGCATGTGCAGGGAGATGACTAATAGTGTCTGTCTGATGCTCATAAACCTCTTCTTATCATTGTATCCCCCTTGTATGTTTCAACACTAGATGTGTATTACTGAACACTAGTTTCTGGAGCTAAAGTGTCTCTCAGTAAAAGCTAGGCTGCACACTGAAGGATGGGAGGTAAAAGAGGTGCTACACTGAGGTTTATACAGGCCACTATTTAACAGCTCATGTCCTCATTTGTGTTACTAATTATGTCACTATGTAAAAGGATGTTCTCAGAGCATCAGTGAGCCATTAGAGCCATACTGTGTAACTCTGCAGTATTGGATCATGCACTGCTCATTACATTCATAAGTCTTCAAGGGTTCTTACATTATTACAGGAAAACTGAATCCACAATGATTCCTGATGCATCTGTAAAAGGTCTCACTAAATCAACATTTTATTGTGCTTCCATAATAGATACATTTGATTATTCTTTCTGTATTTGTACCATCATATACAACAGTAAAGATTGAAAACATTAATACTTTTAACGTTTAATACTATTGAATCTTAAAATACTGGAACAAGGGGCCCCTCGTGGTTCACCTGGTAGAGCGCAAACCACACACTTGAGTGAGCCAGGTTTGACTCGAGTCTGTTTGCTCAGTGTCATTTTGATTCCTTTCCCTGTTAGCCATCTGTCTAATAAAGACCACCCCACCTTAAAAACAAACAGTTTTAAAAACTGGGTGAAAAAAAGCAATGGACTTTTCTGGCTGCAGATCCTTGTTTCACCATTAGAGGGAGGTCTCACACAAGATACTTCTGCTGCTCTACTTTGGAGTCATTTCATACTGAAACCTGTAATTACCAAAGAAATAAACTTTAGTGCAGTTTGATTTGAAGTGAACCACTCTGCGTGGTTAACAGCACATATAACAGGACTGAGCAAAATACAATTGTAAGTAGTACAGTATTTTTGTAAGATGGTGGGGATGGAGATGGAGAGTATTATTTTGTTTGTGTGTTCTTTGCGTAATGGTTGTGGAGAACTGTTAAATAACGTTTAAATAGTCGGAGATTATTAGTTTATTATTATTATTATTAGTTTGTGTAAAAAGGTTGGAGATGGAGACAGAAAGCTTTATACTGTGCGTGTGTTCTTTGCGTAATGGATGTGGTGAACTGTTCAATAAACAAATTGCTTAAACAGTCAAAGATTATTTCCTTGTGGTGTGCGTAAAAAGATTTTGGAGTTAATAGAGTTGCATGTGACATAAACGTGCAGTGACTCAAGCCAGCTGACCAAATCGATTGCATTGTTTTAGCGTTATTGTGAAGTTTGATTAATATTATATTTTGTTGTAATATTATTTGTTGTATCTAAATAAGTTGCATGTATGTATAGGTTATCTGAAATTGTAATGAAAGTAATTATTTTGTTTTCTTTCGATTATTAAACTATTTTTTCTGATTCTGCTTCTGCTTCAGATGTCTGAGAACTGATGTCTGTGTGTTTCAGACCCTGGCTGGCTGTGCACTGAAGTGTATATGACAATAAATTAGTAAATCTCAATGTATTTATTTTTAAAATGTATTTTAAATAGGCCTATAGGCTCATAGGTTTTTTGTAAAAATAAATAAATAAATAAATAAAAGAATTCACAGCACCCCCTGTTCAAAATTACTTCCCACGGCCCTGACAGGAACCCATCTCTGAAAGCCAACATAACAAAAATTGCCTATGGTTTACACAGATTCTTTAAAAACAGGAATTCTTGCAAAATCTGGACTTTTGAAAGCTGAAAAGGAGCATTGGAACATACTGTAAGATACAGCATTATAAACTGCAAGGCCTTGCTGTTTAGAGCCAGACCTGCAGGCCTCATAGCCCAGATTCTGCTCAAGATGAATATCATTACTCTTGAGAATATTCTTAAGTTTGTCATTTAAAATGAATAAATGTTTATTGAAGCAGGCTCCATGTCTTCAGTTAGTTAGTACATCTACACAGAGTAGTGTGTCTGTTATTGTGTCTCTATCAAAACACAATAACAGAACATACACTAATACAATGTCTTATGTGCCATTTCAGTCCCTGAATTTTTAGAGTCAAGTCACACCAAAAGTGTCAAAATCACTCTATTTGCATCACCAGGCCTCATTCAAGATGCTGATGGGGGCAGGACATTTCAGTCTGGACCTATTGCTTTCAGGTGTATATCAACTCTTCCACGATATGCTTTTGCTTCAGTGATGTCAAATTCTCATTGCATGGAGTTTAATTCCGTGTCTCTGTCCTAACCGACTGCTAAAAGCACACAGCTTTTCTTTATGATACAGCTGTAATGTACTTTCATTAGTTGGTGCTTGCTGCGTGATGGTCCCACTGCTCAGGCGGACCGTCTGTTAATGGCTGCTGCATGGACAGAGATAACTCTGTCTGATTAATAAAGCCTTGTGTTAATCACTGGTGACCTCTGTGACCCACAGATCCTCTCCTGACACCAGTACAGGACTCTAGTGCTCTTTATTCTAACTTTAATAATTGGCACAGAGTGATCTAGATTTCCCATCATTCTAAGTCTGCTATTGTCCAGACTCAAAAATTAATTACTTGAGAATTTGAAGAAAAAACAATTATGAAAAAACTAAGAATCCTTTTGTAGCAGCCAGAAGAGGCACTACGGGCGGCAGGCGGCATAGAGCCTCCAGACGCCTTGCGTGTATGCGTTTAAAAAAAAGTCTAGGATATATTGTTTGTTTAAAATATTATATTTTGTGCAGATTAAAAGTGAGCGCTTACAAAAATACACAATACTACCGTGAAGCATCGTTACAATTCATTCACACAAACACACTCAAACGGTTGAAAACCTGTGTGCGCTCTATACCTACTCACCTGTGGCCGTGTGTAACCTTCCTATATAGCCCTGTGACTTCCGCTATGTGCCAGTTGATCTCCCAAACAACAACAAAAGACACACACTCACACAACGACATACACACATGATACACGTACACCAAATTGGCTGTAACAGAGAGGTGGTTTCAACTTCAGCCCTTTCATACCAACATGAGCAAAGATCTGGGCCATCGGAGTGAACTTTAGCCCTGTTTTCACTGGAATGGTCACTTCCACAGACCTGCTCTGTCAGCTTTCACTCATGAATAATGTTCTGATGTTTGTAATGTTTATCTAAGGTTGAACTTGTTTTTTCTTCTTCTTCTGTCTTGTGCAGCAGTATAGTACATTTAAAGTGTGTTGAAGTCCTCTTTATTTAGTCAACATCAAAAAGGAGTGAATTTGCGTTTCCAGTTTGGTGAACAGGAAAAGGCAGCATTCACACATACCCAACAGAACCACACTTACAGTATAAAGCAACTGCACCAAAGTCCTTATGAACTGCACAAAACATGACAGGTGTGTACACACCTTTAGTTTATGGTCAGGATAATTTGTGTTTAGAGGGCCACAGAGACAAGCTTGGGCCAGACCAGACCAAACCAAAACTGGGTCAATCCATTTCATTCATGAATGACACCATTTTCAGGTGGAAAAATCAGAACAGAGCTTGTGTGTGCTTATTGTGGAGAGAAAAGCCAGACGAACGCAGAGGCAGGCGCTGGAGAGGCTCAACACCGTCTGAAGGAGAGAGTCTGGAGGTAGAATCACTGATGGAGCCAGAGCTCAGGTTCATAGAGGTGAGGCACCAGCGGTTGGTCTGCTTTTCTCTCAGATAATTTGGAATAGACACTCGTTCACCATTGATTGCTTTGACAAGCTTATGAATTTATAGTATAGTGGTCAAAATGTTCTATTTAGACTAAACACCTTATCCATTTAGTGAGCACTGTCATTATATTCTGTTATACTTCTCATGTTAATACGCTGTGTGCACAGTAGAGGAACAGTAAAGACGTGGACTCAGAGGACACACAGACATGGCCCAATGACTGACTCTATCACATGATTTAAATGCATCAATCAGAGCACACAGCAGCTCTACAGGACAACCTTCCTCTCACGGTAGAGTGTGAACGGATATGTCCGAGCTGAAGGTTTTACTATGACGTGAGACTTTTGGTTTAGTGAGGACTGTCGAGTTAAACCCAGAATTACATTTTTCTATCATGAGTTGTAGCATACCATATGGAGCTAAGCCGTTAATTTAGACACCCATCTTTGCTGAAATAGTTAGAAATACAGGAATAATGGAATCAAATCTGCAAAGATGTGATGAAATGTACTGCATTGATAATGTATATATTTAAAAAATCTATCACCATTGTAGAGAGATGTCTATCCCTGGCTGCTTTAAACAAACAGAAAATCCACTTTGTGTATCCCATCCTCTTTTGTCCAATCATCAGTGAGAACTCCTTCAGTGGTCTGTGTGTGTTCACAATTTCAGACACTGGTGGAACAGGGGCAGAGTTGTATCTGACTCTACAGTAGCTTTGTGTGTTAGCTCATTAGGCTAGTGAATGATTTTCTTTGGGACTGGTTTGAGGTAAATACCTATGTTACAGTTGACTATACTTTACTAAGCCAAACTTAGAAGAGGAATAGAAAAAATAGCATAAAGCAAAGGGTCCTACAACAATCACTGCACAATAAACTCCTAACTTCTGTGCTATCAGACAGTTCTATTTACTTTTCTTTTTATCATGTGTAGTTTTAATGCTTTCATTAAGTCTTAAGCTCTGATCCTGCACACAGTATGACACAAGTCTTTTATACTAGTAATGTCCCTCTTTATGTCTTACAATGTCTAAAGTTTGTCTAAACTCTTCCTTAACACTACAAATGCAAGGCCTCGTTTCCAAGTTTATTGTAGACATAGACTTGATGCTGTGCATCCCTCCTTTTTCCCGCTGAGATAGATTAAGGCAGAACAATATTCACAGATTCAAAGAGATGTTCATAAGTCTTACTGATGTGTGGCAGACTCTTCACCCAACTGAAAAATAATTTTACTTGTACTTCTCTCACATATGCCATATTGAATTAGGTGTAGCTATTGATATGGATAAATTTAATCCGTTTGTAACCATTGCAGGCTGCTAGAGTTTAAAATGATTCACCATGTAAAAAGATATTTGGAGTAGTTTTGGATCTGGATCCTGTGTCTCTGCTCTTGGCGCCAAAATTGTTGGAGGCAGAGTCTGGGTGAGGCTGGGCCAGATCAGGTATTCCACAAAAAAAGCTTTGTTAAATCCTCTCAAACGTCATTATTAACAGTTCTTTAACTTCAATGGGTTCTTCTGAACCTGAGCTATCCTGAACTTAAATAGAATATTGAAGAACATGAATGAGCTGCTGAGTGGCCCCATTGGATGCCCACTCCCCTCAGTGATATTGTCAACATAACGGCGTTTGTAGATTTGTCATGATAACAAATCCGCATGGATAGTGGCAGTCAAATTTCCATCAACTTTCAAACAAATCCACCCATTTCAAATGATGGGAAAACAAAATACAATCCGCATGATGCCAAATCCAATGCCAGTTACATTGAATTTGTCCAGCTCAAGGTCAAACATGCCCATTTCAAACACAGTAAGAAGCAGTAATTTTATGACGGCTTTGTGATGTTACACAGGCTCCTCTATAGTTGTTAAATGTTTCTCTGCCTGCATCAAGCCCAGCCGATGGCCCGCCCCCAGGAGCCATATACTCCACTGTGATGGTAGGTTGGTTCAGTTCCAGCTTGCACAAAAAGGAACCTTCCACACACAACGTGGTAACATGCCATTGATATAAAACTCGCAGGGCGCACTAACATTAAACTTTCATGTCATCCTGCGGGCCGCAAAATATCGTCTTGTGGGCCGCAGTTGGCCCCCGGGCCGCGGCTTTGAGACCCCTGCTCTAATCACTTCCAGAATTATATACATGATATCTTTATAGCTTCCACTACATACTGCTAGTTTTTTCACTCAACTAAAGACAAAAATAATGTTCATTACAAGAGAAACTGGAAATAAAAGATTTTTGTTAAATAACAAATAATGCTAATTCTAAATGCATCAAACAAATATTGTTAAAACAATATAAAATATGTATTTATTGGGAAATGTCCTGGTCTTCCTGTCACTTCTTTTCTACTCCCTCTCAGTGGTACAGGAAAGTTTACTGTTACTTTGTAAGTCTCTAGGTTTTAGTCAAATTCAAGTCTCTGAGCTGAATACATTTAGCCCCGGTAATTTAAGTGGCGGGCCGTCACACCTGTCAATCACCAAATGAGAAAAATTATTGGTGCTGGGGTCACTGTGTGTGTCATTGTGCTTAGACTGCAAAAAATTAGCCTCTTTTTCCTGGAAATTGACATACTGGTTCCATCAAAACTATAAGAAATATGTTCTAGAATCTTCCAAAAAATACAATTACATTAAAAATATATATCTAGTACAAGCCAGATTCAAAAAAAGTTGGGACACATTGTGAATACAAACAGAATGCAATGATGTGGAAGTTTCAAATTTCAATATTTTATTCAGAATATAACATAGATAACATATCAAATGTCAAACTGAAAAATGTATCTTTTTAAGGGGAAAAAAATTTGATTCAAAATTTTATGGCATCAACACATCTCAAAGCTGGGACAAGGCCACTGTGTGGCATCCCCTCTTCTTTTTATAACAGTCTGCAATCGTCTGGGACTGAGGAGACAAGTTGCTCAAGTTTAGGAATGTTGTCCCATTCTTGTCTAATACAGGCTTCTAGTTGCTCAACTGTCTTAGGTCTTCTTTGTTGCATCTTCCTCTTTATGATGCGCCAAATGTTTTATATGTGTGAAAGATCTGGCCATTACAGAACTGGATCCTTTTTCTACGCAGCCATGATGTTGTAATTGATGCAGTATATGGTCTGGCATTGTCATGTTGGAAAATGTTGACTCTTACACTTGTTGTTCCAGATTCTCTGAATCTTTGGATGATCTTATGGACTGTTGATGATGATAACTTTAAACTCTTTGCAATTGTTCTCTGAGAAACTCCTTTCTAATATTGCTCCACTATTTTTTTGCTGCAGCATTGGGGGAATGCCCATCTTGACTTCTGAGCGACACTGACATTCTGAGAGGCTCTTTTTATACCCACGCTTTTTTGGAATGTGTAGCTCCAAAATGAAATCCAAAATGAGCCAATATCTGGCAAGACATTTCAAAATATCTCACTTTCAACATTTCTTATGTCATCTATGTTGTATTCTGAATAAAATATATTGAAATTTGAAACTTCCACATCATTGCATTCTGTTTTTATTCACAATTTGTACAGTGTCCCAACAAACTCGGGTTTGTAAATGTAAAGAGGGACTTAGCCCACCTAATATAGGTAGTACATACCAACCAACCATTGCTATCTTTTATATTTTCTTCTTTAGTTTTAACTAGTAAATCAGTTTACAAAGAATAAAAAAAAAAACATTATAGCTTTTGCCTAGGGCCAGCGAGGCTAAACAGGAGAATTGGGAGAGTTCCCTGTGGGCTGGACCGGTTGTTGGGCCGGTCTGCAAAGTGCACTTTGCAAGGTTTTCTAGGTCTGTGGAGCTTTGTGGCTTTGTTTATGAAAATTTTGTTAGGCCTGTTATGGCGCCAAAACAACAACAACAACTTCAAGAAACTTGTTCAGTCAGAGTTTTTCCTTATGCGCTCTCACTTCTTGCCACGGTGTAAAACAACAGCCAAACCCTGCAAACTTCAACACCACACACGTATCTGTGGCCTGTGTGCAGTAAATATTTACTGTAGATGTCCCGTTATCCCTATGCCGTGTTTCAGTGGAGGACAGTGGGCTGTGAGGGGCCGGTGGCTGATTCAACAGCTTGTGTGTATTTTTTATTTCTTATAAGATTTGTGCAAGCCAGACTGCATAACATGAAATGAGTAGATTATAAAACGTTGAGTCCTAGCCACAACTGAAGTCAGACGGAGTGCATTTTGGACTCTAAGCGCAGTGTGATTGCATAACTGTATAATGTAACGATAAGAAATATAAATTTTAAATCTATCCCTTCATGTTTTTGTTTTTTTTAACTAGTTTATTTACCGTTTTAACTTGCTGGTTTAGCCTACCCTAACTAGTGTATAGTGGACTATACTGTATATTCTATAGTGTTTATAGAATGTTTTTAAAAAACATTTTATTAACATCATTAACATGAGAAATAAACCTTATTTTATTCTGTTCTTTATTATTATTTGCAAAAAGATTAGCTATTGTTGAAAATGTTAAGGAAGGGCACAGTAACTCAGTGGTAGAGCAGTCATCCTATAACCGGATGGTTGGTGGTTCAATTTCCGCTCTCCCCATAGTTCATACTGTTGTTGTGTCCTTGGGCAAGACACTTAACCCACCTTGCCTCCAGTGGAGTTCCAGCTGTAACACTGGTGAATAGAAGCTTAACGTAAGTTAACATAAGTAGCAGTAGCTGCTTTTCTTTATAGGCCTTTTCTCCATCTAAACTGAAACTACCCAAATGACCCTGATAAAAAGTTTACATACCCTGGTGATTTTGGCCTGATAACAGGCACACAAGTTGACACAAACAGGTTTGAATGGCTGCTAAAGGTAACCATCCTCACCTATGATCTGTTTGATTGTAATCAGTGTGTGTATAAAAGGTCGGACAGTTTCTGGGCTCCTGACAGATCCTTGCATCTTTCATCCAGTGCTGCACTGATGTTTCTGTATTCTGAGTCATGGGGAAACCTAAAGAATTGTCAATGGATCTGTAGGAAAAGGTAATTGAACTGTATAAAACAGGAAAGAGATATAAGAGAGAGCAGTGTTCAAAATGAGGGATTCTGTTGAAACCAAACGGCCATGTAGACCCACAGTGATTTGAGCCACAACTGCCAGGAAAATTGTATAGGATGGAAAGAAGGCCAAGTCAACCTGTTGTTGGCGACAGCAGCATAAAGTGAAAGTTCTGATCTGGCCACTTTTGATCAGGGTCATTTGGGTAGTTTCTGTTGTCATTATGATTTAAAAAGAGTAAACACAGTTGTTTCACAATTAATGACTTTACCCAACTGTTAGGTGGCGGTACACCTTTATTTGATGTAGTAATTTAGTTAATTGTTTATCTTTTGTATATTTTATATTTGGTGGTTTTCAAAGTTTAGAGTTTTTCTTTTGTACATATATTTAGTTTTCTTTTTGAGTCTCCTCAGAGCCTTTATAAGTCACCTGAGAGGTCTCTTTCGGTCTCTCTCACTCCCGCCTCAGCTGTTCCGGTGACAGCGCTGGTGAGCGCAGTCGGCTTGTCCCATGCCTCTTTAGTCCATAGTTAGCCTACTTAGTCTTGTTTTTGTTTGGCCTGGTGGGACCGGCTGTCTGATTTCTCGTTTTTTCTTTTGTTCAAGTTAGTAATTAGTAAGTGTCTTTCCCAAGGACACAACAACAGTATGAACTGTGGGAAGAGCTGCTATTTCCACTGTTGGATCCAGCCCTTTCTAGAGTAAACTGTTGTAGGAACTGGTCAGACTGGCTCCTCACAGATACATTTTGGAGATTTCAAATTGAAGTTGACAAGAAAGGACAGTTTTAATTGATGTCCCAGATGTATCCACAACTACATAATCTCTAAAAACATGCTTTCAGGTATCTTTCCTTTTGTTTATTTATACATGAAATTGATTAAAATAAATAGTTTTTACAAAGAGAGATTCAAAATGGGCTGGTCTAAGACATAAGTAAGTCCTGCTCCGGCACTGCTTTTGTCTTTTGGATACTTGACTGGTAAGAACTAATGGACATTTCTCACCTCATACTGAACTCATGGGAATGTTAGTCTTATCACTCTGTGCTCCCTGTCTGCGGCCGGCCTCTGTCTCGGCTGCAGGTTAATTACAGTAACCTGTCGGAAATGGCTCTCTGAGTGAACAGAGGAAGGGTGCGCACTACTACGCACTTACATAGACCTAATACTCACCAGCTTCATTTGTATTTGTATGTATTGTATTTGTATTGATGCCAGCATTCTTTTTTCTAATACAGTGCTGCTGTTAGGTTTGTGTTAGGTGTTTTTACAAATAAATAAATGTCAAGACAATATTAGAAGTTATAAAAGTTTTACTGCTGGTCTAAATATAAGAAGAACTTGAAAAAGGAATGCAATGGTTTATACACAGTGTAAGTTAATTCTGATTGGCCACAACTATAGAGGGGAGGCTCTCTCGTTTAAAATTTGGAGACTTTTGTTGGTGTTCTGGGCTAGACAAGCCCCTTGGTACGATGTACTGAGCTGTGGTGAGTACATTGTCAGGTCCAGCAGCCCCCACCGTTGCTTTCTCCATTCTTCAATGGTTGTCATGGTAATGATCAGTCATGTCAGGGTCATCAGGAGCAGTCAGGCTGCCCATGACTATCACACTATCCTGTTTGTACAATATTGCATGCAAGGATTGGATATGATGTGCTGAAATATTAATCATGTATACAATGGCCAAGATGTGTCCTTATGACTCTATTATTGCATATGTGAATGCAGATAGACTTCATAAAAGTAAAAATAGTGTAAACTATACAACACGCTTTGGCCTTAGGCCAAGTTTATGACAGGTGACATCAGTTTGTTAAAATCACATCTCTTTACTCAGTTTTGGTAATGACACTGTATCATCCAAGTTTAAATATACAGTCTTGCCACATGGTGTGATCAGGTTTGTCTCATGAAGTCCTTTTTCAAAAATCTTTCATATCAGCCGCACTTTGGTTACATCTTACGAATTGTTGCTATGATTGGTTAAAATAAGTCTTGTCGTCGAACCTACTAGTAATACTAGTCGGTGCTTCATCCAATCACATACCAAGTTTTTGTGATAAAGGAGTGAACTAATGTTTTAACATCTGACAAAGGTACAAAGGCTCTGATTTTAAAAATGTTTTTAAGATGGAAAAACGCTTACCTGGTTACACTGTTAATGTGACAATGAAAACTGAGATATGAATCAAAGATGACACCAACATTTCTTGCATGTTCTTTAAAAGTGCATGAAAAGGAGCTGAGTTGAGAAGCAGCAGTAAATATAGTGTAGGAGTTATTTTGGAAAGATTTGGCGAAGGGGAAGCATATTTAGATTAAATAAAAGTGGGCCGCTGATAGAGCCTTGTGAAACCCCACAGGTACATTTACCAACCCATACAAAAAAGTTTCTGTCGAATAGGTAGGAGGACAGCCAGTTTAAGACAGGACCAGATAGTCCAACCCAGTTCTAGAGTCTATCTAGCTCTTTATTTGGCTACAGCATTTCTGAGGCTACTTCCATCCTCTGTCACAATAGAACAAGCCTCACTGCAGCTTCACTTAAGACATTAGTGACAGACACAGACTCTGCTGTGACTTCAGAGTCTGTTTTAACTCTGTAGCTTCTGCTTTGTCTGGGTTTTTGTACTCACTTCTATCTTACCGTTCTGTCATAATGTCTCAACTCTGCCAAATAGAAACCCTTGTTTTCACAGACAACCTTTTATTTGGCATATTTTGGTATGAGCTACTAATGTGTCAACTGAGCAGTGTTGAAGGGGAATGGCACTCACGGCAGTTGTTGCAATGCATTATGGGACATGTAAATTGAATGGTACAAATCGGTGGACCAATAATAATAGAATTTAGAAATCATCTAGCGGACCAGAAATAATTTGCCAGCAGGCCTTGCGTTTTACACATGGGTAGAATAAATTGTCAATCACTCATGTGAAAGCTGCTCCAAGTGTGTATTACCACTTGCCTACACCTTAAGTAAATTGGTTGTTTAAGAGCTAAAGTGGCTTGAATGTATAACTTTTATCTAATTTATAAGCACTATTCTATAAAAACTAGCCCTTGACCAACACTAACACAAAGACGTTATTGTGTAATTGTGTGAAAGCATTAGCATACTAATTTATCTATCTATTTATAAGTGTATAAAACATATAGTGTTGATATGTACAAATTGTTTTAGTTAGAATTACTTTTCTGTAGATTAGTAATGTCTGTGTGGTTTGGACAGTGTTACTGCAAAAATCTGTGTTTTCACTACACCATGTTACAATTACTCAAGGTTATTAACAATTTATCACTGTCCTGTAAGAGCAGCTCAGTATCAACAGATATCAATCTTGATATTTTTTTGATATTAGGAGTGTAGCTTCCCCTTAGGCAGGCGTCCCTATTGAAGGTGGCAACTCTACCCTGGATGCAGATTCTTTGAGCCACTCCACTCTTGCAGAGGGCTTTCAGGTCCTTCACCCAAGCAAAACTGCTAGGTCTGGCCTGACACTGAACAGCCTGGACAGCAAGGGCGGAGTGGTAATCTGAACGCTGAGCCAATGTGGTGCCGTCACAGTCCAATGTCTAAAATTTGAAATACACCAAGCGGCCCAGACTTCATTTTAGTTTTTTTTCTATATTTCTAGGTTTCTATTGTTCAAATAAAGCTTCTCTGTGTTAATTGGTAGTCCGTCTTGTGTGATTTATACTGTTATACAGTTTTTCAGCATCTGTCTATTGTCACTCGGGTCGTTCTTTGTCTGCGCTGTGGCTGCCTCATCTCACCCTCCCTCTCCTGTACGGCCGGCATGGCAAATTGGGAGAACCAGAACCAGTAGGCCTACAGTGATAACCCAGGAGTGCCGTCACGGAAAGCCTTGCTAGCTCTGTGCAGCTGCGTGGCTTTGAGCAGCAATTTTGATAGAATTATGTATTGTAGCACCAAATCATTTCCATTTCCATTAATCCTTTAGCTGATGCTTTTATCCAAAGCGACTTACATTGTTCTACAGTAATTACCAGTGTTACAGCCACTGGAGGCAAGGTGGGTTAAGTGTCTTGCCCAAAGACACAACGACAGTATGAACTGTGGGGAGAGTGAGAATCGAACTGCCTAACTTCCGGTTGAAGGACGACCGCTCTTCAACTGAGCTACGGCCGCTTAGCAACAACCTTACGTGCTCTCCAGTGGTATAGTCTACATCTTTGTAGTGGGTATACTGTGATACCAACAAACTTCCCATCCTCAATGACTGCCCTCGACATTAGAAATGGTAGGAATATGACAGAATTTCTTAGTCTCTGAATTTTTATTCAGAGAAAATGTGCACTTATCATTCAACAAACAAGTCATTCATAAACTCTAACTTATTTAAATTGTTTGAGCTCTTCAAATTCAAATACAACAAATTAACTTTCAGTTTCTAGTGGCATCAGCCCATAGTTATTACAGTTTGAGACTTCAACTAAAGCCATTTCTGACAGCAGTGTTGCATTTCTCAGCGTAACAGTGGTTGCAGTCTGCACCATAAGTGGTCATTTTAGTGTTCGTTATGTTGCCAAATGATCAAACGTTTGTGTGACAAAACTTATAGGAACACTCTGCCTTTTGTCCACCTCCAGTTTATACCATTTACCCAAAATCTTTCAAGGCAGGAAATTCCCAATCAGGAGTAGAATAAGTCAAGACTTTACAGTCTTTGTTTAAAAAACAATCTGGAACCGGTGCTAATTAACACTGAGATGTGATGAGTTTTTAATGGGGCGCAGTGGCTCAGTGGTAGAGTGGTCATCCTTCAACCAGAAGGTAATCGGTTCAATTCCCACTTTCCCCACAGTTCATACTGTTGTTGTGTCCTTGGGCAAGACACTTAACCCACCTTGCCTCCAGTGGGTTTAAACACGGGTAATTAGAAGCTTGAGTGACGGACGAGTCCACCTCTGAGCCCTCGGCCTCTGCTTCCTCAGTGGAAGACGTGACTCTGGGGTTGAGGAGATCCTCAAAGTATTCCTTCCACCGTCCAACAATATCCCCAGTTGAGGTCAGCAGATTCCCACCTCCACTGTAAACAGTGTTGGCAGGGCACTGCTTCCCCCTCCTGAGGCGCCGGACGGTTTGCCAGGATTTCTTCGAGGCCGACCGATAGTCTTTTTCCATGGCCTCACCGAACTCCTCCCAGACCCGAGTTTTTGCCTCCACAACCACCCGTGCTGCAGCCCGCTTGGCCTGCCGATACCTATCAGCTGCCTCAGGAGTCCCACAAGCCAACCAGGCTCGATAGGTCTCCTTCTTCAGCTTGACGGCATCCCTTACTTCCGGTGTCCACCACCGGGTTCGGGGTTTGCCGCCACGACAGGCACCGGAGACTTTGCGGCCACAGCTTCGAGTAGCTGCGTCGACAATGGAGGTGGAAAACATGGTCCACTCAGACTCAATGTCTCCAGTCTCCCTCGGAATCTGGTCGAAGCTCTGTCGGAGGTGGGAGTTGAAGATCTCTCTGACAGGGGACTCGGCCAAACGTTCCCAACAGACCCTCACAGTACGTTTGGGTCTGCCAAGTCTGTTCGACCTTCTCCCCTGCCATCGGATCCAACTCACCACCAGGTGGTGATCAGTTGACAGCTCCGCCCCTCTCTTCACCCGAGTGTCCAAGACATACGGTCGGAGGTCAGATGAAACAACTACAAAGTCGATCATCGACCTCCGGCCAAGGGTGTCCTGGTGCCACGTGCACTGATGGACACCCTTATGCTTGAACATGGTGTTTGTTATGGACAAACTGTTGCTAGCACAGAAGTCCAATAACAGAACACCACTCGGGTTCAGATCAGGGGGGCCGTTCCTCCCAATCACGCTCCTCCAGGTGTCACTGTCGCTACCCACGTGAGCGTTGAAGTCCCCCAGTAGAACGATGGAGTCCCCGGTTGGAGCGCTTTCCAGCACCCCTCCCAGAGTCTCCAAGAAGGCCGGGTACTCTGCACTGCCATTTGGCCCATAAGCACAAACAACTGTGAGAGACCTAACCCCGACCCGAAGGCGCAGGGAAGCGACCCTCTCGTTCACCGGGGTGAACTCCAACACATGGCGGTTGAGCCGGGGGGCAATTAGCAAACCCACACCGGCCCGCCGCCTCTCACCGCAGGCAACTCCAGAGTAGTGGAGAGTCCAGCCTCTCTCGAGGATTTGGGTTCCAGAGCCCAAGCTGTGCATGGAGGTGAGCCCGACTATCTCTAGTCGGTATCTCTCAACCTCCCGCGCAAGCTCAGGCTCCTTACCCGCCAGCGAGGTGACATTCCATGTCCCTAGAGCCAGATTCTGTGTCCGGGGATTGGGTCGTCGAGGCTCCCGCCTTCGACTGCCACCCAATCCACATTGCACCGGCCCCTTACGGTTCCTCCTGCAGGTGGTGGGCCCACGGGAGGCAAGGCACCGGGGGTGGATGAGATACGCCCTGAGTACCTCAAGTCTCTGGATGTTGTGGGGCTGTCTTGGTTGACACGCCTCTGCAACATCGCGTGGCGTTTGGGGACAGTACCTCTGGACTGGCAGACCGGGGTGGTGGTCCCTCTTTTTAAGAAGGGGGACCGGAGGGTGTGTTCCAACTACAGAGGGATCACACTCCTCAGCCTCCCCGGGAAAGTCTATGCCAGGGTACTGGAGAGGAGAATGCGGCCGATAGTCGAACCTCAGATCCAGGAGGAACAATGCGGTTTTCGTCCCGGTCGTGGAACACTGGACCAGCTCTATACCCTCTCCAGGGTGCTGGAGGGTTTATGGGAGTTTGCCCAACCAGTCCACATGTGCTTTGTGGATCTGGAAAAGGCATTCGACTGTGTCCCTCGTGGTGCCCTGTGGGGGGTGCTCTGGGAGTATGGGGTCCGGGGCCCTTTGCTAAGGGCTGTCCGGTCCCTGTACGACCGGAGCAGGAGCTTGGTTCGCATTGCCGGCAGTAAGTCAGACCTGTTCCGGTGAATGTTGGACTCCGGCAGGCCTGCCCTTTGTCACCGGTCCTGTTCATTATCTTTATGGACAGGATTTCTAGGCGCAGCCAGGGGCCGGAGGGAGTCTGGCTTGGGGACCACAGGATTTCGTCTCTGCTTTTTGCAGATGATGTTGTCCTGTTGGCTCCATCAAGCCAGGACCTTCAATGTTCACTGGGGCGGTTTGCAGCCGAGTGTGAAGCGGCTGGGATGAGGATCAGCACCTCCAAGTCTGAGACCATGGTTCTCAGTCGGAAAAGGGTGGCTTGCCCCCTTCAGGTTGCTGGAGAGCTCCTGCCTCAAGTGGAGGAGTTCAAGTATCTCGGGGTCTTGTTCACGAGTGAGGGAAGGAAGGAGCGTGAGATTGACAGACGGATCGGTGCAGCTTCTGCAGTAATGCGGTCGATGTACCGGTCTGTCGTGGTGAAGAAGGAGCTAAGCTGTAAGGCAAAGCTCTCGATTTACCAGTCGATCTCGTTCCCACTCTCACCTATGGTCATGAAGTTTGGGTCATGACCGAAAGAACAAGATCCCGGATACAGGCGGCGAAATGAGCTTTCTCCGCAGAGTGGCGGGCGCTCCCTTAGAGATAGGGTGAGGAGCTCGGTCACTCGGGAGGAGCTCAAAGTAGAGCCGCTGCTCCTTCACATCGAGAGGAGCCAGCTGAGGTGGCTCGGGCATCTGTTTCGGATGCCTCCCGGACGCCGCCCTAGGGAGGTGTTCCGGGCATGTCCCACCGGGAGGAGACCTCGGGGAAGACCTAGGACACGCTGGAAGGACTATGTCTCTCGGCTGGCCTGGGAACGCCTCGGTATCCCCCCGGAAGAGCTGGAGGAAGTGTCTGGGGAGAGGGAAGTCTGGGCTTCTCTGCTTAGACTGCTGCCCCCGCGACCCGGCCCACGGATAAGCGGAAGAAGATGGATGGATGGATGGATGGATGGATAATTAGAAGCTCAATATAAATTGCTTTGGATAAAAGTATTAGCTAAATGACTAAATGTAATTATTCTCCAACCAACCATTTTTACTAATACATATTCTACATTAATACATCAAATACTTATACTTTTATACTTCAAAAGCAAGTACTTTAATGCTTTCACAGGAATTTTAATGTGATACTTTTACTTGAGTACATTTTACCTCTTTTATCTGTACTTTTAATTAGTAGAGGAATTCAGTACTTCTTCCATCACTAATAAATGCAAGAGTAAAAAAGTTGTTGTTCAAGTTTAGCTGTAATCCCAAACCCTTCCTGCCACAGAAGTTTAGTGTATCATTGTTCTGACGTGGTCTACCTGCTGATACAAAACTCTTTCAAAGCTGTTCAATTAGATTTAGAATGTAGGTCTATATATAGGCTAGTATTAGCCTATTACTGTTGTATGCATTATTTATAATTTCGACACATTTTCACATCTTCCTCCGGATTTCACAAATCATTGCTTGCGTTTAAACTAAGCTTAGGCTATCATCCGTTTTGTCTATTACTTTGAAGGCGCTCACCGGAAGTTTACTTTGGTTGGTTTCGCTAGCATTGGTTTGGCTGTTATAAGATACAGTGAAAGCTCCCGTGCTCAGACGGACGCCGTTACCTGCACGTGGAGACGGCGCTATGACCGCGTCTCGAGACAACGTGAAGAAGAAGAAGAACCACAAAGATGGGTCACAAGACGAGGTGGGCCACTCACACCACACAGCCCCTCAGCCAGCGGGGCAGCTCACAGCGGGGTAGTTTACACTACAAGCTTACTCCGTGGTCTAGCATTTGAGAAAAAAAAAACATTGGTAAAAGGTTGACATTATTTGTTTTTTAAAGGACAATTTTTATTTTCTTAGTGCGTTTCCGTAGCTGTCATTTTAAATTTTCAGAAGTGTTGTCATTTTAAAGTTGAGATTTTGTTCCACTCTTGATGGCTGCTGTTTGAACAGGTGTGCACTCTATCCTTGTGTTGTGTGTTAATAAATGTGCTCAACACACTGTATTGGGCTAATAACTGTTATTACAATGTGCTTAAAGAAAGAGGTTTATAAAAAAACTACAAAAACTGCAACAATAGTTGATCTGGAGGGATCACACTATTTTGTTTAATGATCAAGTGATCAGGGTGCCTAGTGATCAGAGCACTGAGTAAGAACATGTTAAAGTACTCTTTTTAATAACTTGCTTGCTTATGTTGAACATAATAATTTTATAAACAGAATGTTATATTTTTGGGTTAGATTTTTTTTTTTTGGTTTGTTTTTTTAGGTTGTTTTGGGTAGATGTGGGCCACTTAGTTTGGGCAGGTGTGGCCAGGTTTTTTAGGTCCCGTTGGTGTGGATTGGTCAGTTTAGTCTGGTTGTTGTGGTCTGATTGGTTTGGTCCACTTGGTTTGGTCTGATCAGTTTGGTCCACTCAGTTTGGTCCAGAGGTGAGGGGATCAGAATGGGTGGAGCCCCCATGTAGGACAGACAGGTATAGGGGGGTATTCTGGACCAGAGGAAGTTCAGCACAGTTTCTCCTCTGTGTCTGTGACCTCACTGTGTGTGAAGAGCCGTAAATGCTTTTATGGAGGATGTATGGTAAAATAAAGAAGCAGGTAAAGTCTACAAAAATAAATAAACCTCATCTCCATTTTCAAATTCATCGTGTGTTACTTCAAAAATTACTTTCTCTGTTGTAATGTGAGACCATGAGCAAATAACTGTATGAGGAGTTCATAAAGCAATAAAGTGCAGACCTACAGGGAGCGTGGGTCAGTGCCTCAGAAACATCCATATCTGCTGCGTGTATTTTTAAGAAAAGCTGGCTGCACAGACACTATGCTGTTCGAGTTGATCAATTTCCTGCTACTTTACTGAACCAAAGTATTTCAGTGTTAACATGACTGCTTTCTCTTGGGATTATTTGTCTTTTGTGTCTGCAGAGTCACCACAGACATTATTTGAGGTGCTGTGGTGTTAGCATCAGCATTAGCCAAAACAATGTGCAGCGTGTGATTTGGTTGGTTCTAAAAGATTTTTTCATGATTTTTATTATTTACCAGATTTTATTGATAGTCAGGTCTGGTGTGTGAGCAATTTGGTGTGTGAGCAATTTTCAAATCAAAATGCCCAAAAGATGTAGTACATATGCCAGTCCAGTAGGGGTGTGGCTTATTTTTCTGCCTCCTTTCTGTAGAGACTTGCTTGTGTGTGTTGAGCATGGATGTATTGGAACTGGATAGGGCACCCTTTCCCCTGCTGTCAATTTGATTAGTGGCCTAAAAAGGAGCGCTGAGTAAAAACCAACAGCTGGTATTTAGCTGACAGGAAACCTACTACCAAAACGGTCAGATTTTGTAGTATTTATTACCTATTTTAAAATGATGTACTTTTTCTCTATTTGAAATGATTAAATTCACAAAAGAAAACTTTAATTATTTTGTGACGTCATAGCTCTTGTCTCGCTTTCAGCCCATTGGCCAGAACGGATCACATGGAACCAGGTGGTGGGTAGGCTTTCAGTCTCATTTTCACACATGGTGATGTCATCTTCTGATAATATTGATGACAATACATAGTTGTATAGGTCCCTCTATACAATAGAAAATACATGCCCCACTCACTGATTGTGATTGCAAAATATCTTTTTAAGTTTGGAAAGGAAGCCCACCTGTCATTTCTTCCACAGTCGTACAGTCCACTCCTCGGGCATTGTTTGAAACAATTTCTGCCTTTGAGTGAGTCACACAAAACATTTCTTCCATTACATAGTTTATGTTGTAAGAAACACACTTTTCATTTGCCCCTCACTCTGCTCTGCACTTGTGTGGTTAAATTTTAGGTATGTTTACATGTTTTAAACAAAAAGACAAGAAGATGGTAGGAAAATACGGTCTTATTTCTGTAGCTAATTGAACGCTTTGTAAGGCGCCTTAAACAAGTGTAGCTCTGGAATCTTAGGCCCTGGCTACACGTACACATGTATTTTTTTGCACATGCATACTTATCACTTTGTTGGTGCCTTTTGTTCACATATAAGGTCACAAAATGGATTAAAAAATAAGCCTTTCAAAGTGAAGATTTTTAAAAAACTCCAGATACAGAAGAGATGTGTGGACGAACAAAACAACTTAGAGTTATTACATCATCATTAGCTTGCTGCTCAATTCACCGATTACTGTAAAGACACATTTAACACTAACCTCCACCTGTAACACAAACCAATCACTTTTTGCTTCAGACTAAGCATTGCTGCCAAAACAAAACAGGCACACTGCCATCTTGTGGTGTTTTTATGTGCTTACAGTAGAGCTGTGTGGACTAAGATATTTTTCAAAACGTTTTTGTCTACACAGAGATATTTTTATAAATGGAAACAAAAAATATCCATTTATGAAAATACCCATGTCTGTGTAGAGAGGGCCTTAATGAACTAATAGAAATAAGTAAAAAATAGTAAAAAATGTGTTTTTTTTATGCTAAGGATGATTAAAAAAGGAGGAAAAGAGATGCAGCCAAAAGGAGAAGAGTTTCAGGTGAGTTTGTTGACCTCTTGTTAGTGAGATGAGATGAGAGAGTATTAATACAAACAAATAAAGGTAGAGTAAGAAGGAGCAGGGACATACACATGTTTGAGTTATTGTTGCCCAGGAAACAGTCCTTTTGCCTTCTTTAGCCAAAGTGCCACCCCAAGGACAAATAAATAACTGATTGTTTTGATTGTTTTGAATGAACATTGTTTTGGCCTAAAAGAGTCAAACATATTTAAAAGAGGACACAGGAGACCAAACAGTTAATTTCAAAACTTTTTATTTATTTAGTTTTAGACTGTTAAGCTTTTGTTTTACCTTGATGTTTACTCTTTTTAGTTATTAAAAGGAAAATCCAAACCCTCCTGTGCCCAAAAAAACCCAGGAAAGTAGCAAAAAACAAGGTGGTGGCCAAACAGAACATAAAAGAAGGAGTGACCCCGGGCCAACCCTGTACAGGGCCGTAGAATCCGGTGCCAACACCTCTACCATCCTACACAACACAACCCCTCCATTACTAACCTGAACAAAAGAAAAACGAGAAATCAGACAGCCAGTCCCACCATGCGAAACAAAAACAAGGCTAGGCTAACCAAGGACTAAAGAGGCATGGGACAAGCCGACTGCGCTCACCAGCGCTGTCACCGGAACAGCTGAGGCGGGAGTGAGAGAGACCAAACGAGCCCTCTCAGGTGACTTATAAAGGCTCTGAGGAGACTCAAAAAGAAAACTAAATATATGTACAAAAGAACTCTAAACTATAAAAACACCAAATACAAAATATACAAAAGATATAAACAATTAACAAAATTACTATATCAAATAAAGGAGGAGGAAACAAAGGTGCACCGGCACCTAACAAACATAAATATATTCATAGGGGTTTGCACGATTGCTGCGCAAACTGGCAAAGGCAAATTAACAGAAAGAGACCTGCTCCGGCAAATTCTGGTGACTCACCTTGCTCCTTGTTCTCCCGCAGCCCATGCAGCTTTATGACACTGCACACTTAATTATCATAGTCTGTGGCTTTTATTCACTATTTTATTGAGACAATTTGGCGTTCTGTAGTGCATTGCCTCAATTTACATCACAAACCAAACTGGCAACAGCAAATCAACAGAAAGAGACTCACATTTGTGCTGTTTGTATTAGTTCACTTGTGCTGTTCTAGGGTTGCATATAACCTACTGTGAAAATACAGTGGGGTGCACGTTGCAGAGTGGTTAGCACTCCTGCCTTACAGCAAGAAGGTTGTGAGATCAAAACCTGTGAGGAGTTGTCCCTAGTGAGTGAATGTGAGAGTGAATGGTTGTCTGTCACTGTCTGTCTCTATATGTTAGCCCTGCGACTAACTAGCCACTGTCCAGAGTGTACCCCGCCTCAGGCCCAAAGCTGCTGGGATAGGCTCCAGTCACCAGCGACCCCTAACGGGACAAAGCGGTAAAAAATCAATGAATGGATGAAAAAACAGTAACAATAACATTAACAACAAGATAGTTGTTTAGTTTATAACTGATTTATATGACATACATTATGTCCCCCTCTGTAATGGCTTCGGGATTTAAAAGGTCAGTGAGTTTCTGGGTCCCTGACAGGCCCTTGACTTGCATCTCTCATCTAGTGCTTCACTGACATTTCTGGATTCTGAGTAATGGGGAAAAGCAAAATCTGCGGGAAAAGGTAATTGACTGTATAAAACAGGAAAGGCATATAAAAAGATATCTAAGGAATTGAGAATGCCAATCAGCAGTGTTCAAACTGTAATTAAGAAGTGAAAAATGAGGAATTCTGTTGAAACTAAACCAAGTTCAGGTCGACCAACAAAAATTTCAGCCACCACTGCCAGGAAAATTGTTCGGGATCCAAAGAAAAACACAAAAATAACTTCAGCTGAAATACAGGACTTTCTGGGAAAAAAAAGTACTGTGGCAGTTTCAAGATGCACAAAAAGGACATTTTGAAAAATGTGCTGCAAGGTCGAGAAAGCCATTACTAATTATGCCACAAAGCATCCCGCTTACAATACGCCAAATAGCACAGAGACAAGTTTTAAAACTTCTGGAACAAAGTCATTTGGATTGATGAGACTAAAATTGAACCTTTTGGCCACAACCATAAATGTTACATTTGGAGAGGAGTCCAAAAGGCCTATGATGAAAGGTACACCATTCCTACAGTGAAACATGGAGGTGGATCGCTGATGTTTTGGGAATGTGTGAGCTACAAAGGCACAAGAAACATGGTCAAAAATAAATGCAGCATGTTATGAGAAAATGCTGGAGGAAAATTTGCACTCATTAGCCTGGAAGCTACACATGGGACGTACTACTACTTTCCAACATCACAACAATACAAAGCACAAGGTCAAGTCAACTTGTCATTGGTACATACAGCAGCATAAAATGAAGGCACACTTTATATACTGGCTTGACTGAAAATGACTAACAGCTCTGGGAACAGGTGAGTAGATAGAAGAGCGGGAAAAGATATTTTTTTTATTAATATTTTTATTATTGACATAATTATAAAATTTTAAAATAGCCTAACATATTGAATGTATTACTACAGATGTATGACCTATAAAATAAATAGATTTTGATGCTTCAGGCCTGTCACACAGCTTATATCAGAAAGGCCATCTAACACTTCACATCAAATATGCACTGTTCTGTTCCAGAGTGACATCTTAATTGCCTAGAAATCATGTTTTTGCTTTTCCCTCATTTTCCAATTTTATGTACAAACCTGATTCCCAAAAAGTTGGGACATTGTACAAATTGTGAATAAAAACAGAATGCAAATGATGTGAAAATTTAAAATTTTTATATTTTACTCAGAACAACATAGATGACATATTAAATGTTTTAACTGAGAAAGTTTATAATTTTAAGGGAAAACTAAGTTGATTTCAAATTTCATTTCAAAGTTGGGACAAGGCCAAGTTTACCACTGTGTGAATATGTTCCAGTTTGCAAACGTCTGCGGACTGAGGAGACAAGTTGCTCAAGTTTAGGAATAGGAATGTTTTCCCATTCTTGTCTAATACAGCCTTCTAGTTGCTCAACTATCTTAGGTCTTCTTTGTTGCAGCTTCCTCTTTATGATGCACAAAATGTACTGCCGGCTGGTCATTTCAGTCCCAGATCCTTCTTCTAATCATCCATGATGTTGTAATAGATGCAGTTTTTGGTCTGGCATTGTCATGTTGGAAAATGTAAGATCTTCCCTGAAAAAGATGATGTCTGGATGGGAGCTTATGTAGTTCTAGAACTTGGATATACCTTCCGGCATTGATGGTGCCTTTTTCTGATGTGAAAGCTGCCCATGCCACATGCACTCATGCAACCCCATACCATCAGAAAATGTAGGCTTTTGAACTGAGCGCTAATGAAAGATTTGTTTTAAAAAATTTTTCGTTAGGACAGCGTACAATGGACATTAAGAGCAGAGATGCTTGTACCAAATTATAGCGTAACAGCTAATTTCCATCTGTAGACCTATATTGTAAATGTTTTTGGTGGTAGCGGAAACTGGAGCACCCGGAGGAAACCTACGTAGACACATTTTGATTTGTCTGACCACAGAACAGTTTTCCACTTTGCCACAGTCCATTTTAAATGAGCCTTGGCTTCAGAGAAAACGCCTGCGCGTCTGGATCATGTTTAGATATGGCTTCTTTTTTGACCTATAGAGTTTTAGTTGGCAACTGCGAATGGCCCGGTGGATTGTGTTCACCGACAATACTTCTGGAAGTATCCCTGAGCCCATTTTGTGATTTGGGGCAGTGGCTCAGTGGTAGAGTGGTCGTCCTTCAACCGGAAGGTAGGCAATTCGAGTCCCACTCTCCCCACAGTTCCTACTGTTGTTGTGTCCTTGGGCAAGACACTTAACACACCTTGCCTCCAGTGGTTGTAACACTGGTAATTACTGTAGACCAATGTAAGTCGCTTTGGATAAAAGCGTCAGCTAAATTAATAAATGTAATGTAAATGTGATTTCCATTACAGTAGCATTCCTGTATGTGATGCAGTGCCGTCTAAGGGCTCGAAGATCACGGGCATCCAGTATAGTTTTCTGGCGTTGACCTTTACGCACAGAAATTGTTCCAGATTTGCTGAATCTTTTTAAAGATATTATAAACTGTGGATGATGATAACTTTAAACTCTTTGCAATTTTTCTCTGAGAAACTCCTTTCTGATATTGCTCCACTATTTTTCACTGCAGCATTAGGGGAATGCCCATCTTGCCACTCTTTGGCTGTTTTATACCCAAGCAATTGACCTAATAAATTGCAAATTGGTCCTCCTTATACTTTTCCGGACTCTTATTACTACCTGTCCCAACTTTGTCGTAATGTGTAGCTCTCATGAAATCCAAAATGAGCAAATATTTGGCATGACATTTCAAAATGTCTCACTTTCAACATTTGATATGTTGTCTATATTGTATTATGAATAAAATATTAAAATTTGGAACTTAATTACACAAGAATACAAAAGAATTACATAATTACATTCTGTTTTTATTCACAATTTGTACTGTTTCCCAACTTTTTTGGAATTGGGTTTGTACATAAAATTTTTATTTAATATTTTGCTTATCAAAATATTAATTTCTTTCGGGGCACCACTCTAGTTTTGAACAGATCCAGAGAAACTGTTTAGTCTAGTCTCATTAATCTAAAGGAAGTAAATTCTCACTCGTTTTCGAAAATTAATGAATTAAACATTGAAACAGTAAATGTCTTTATGGGGTTTTATTAAAGATTATAAAAAGTTAAACAGTGAATAATGACAGGGGAAATGACACACAGGGATAATTATTGACACGTGAATGGGTAAATCAAAGAACGATAAAACACTTTACTTTCAGAGGATTTTGTGAAACAAAAGAAAGTAGGCCTATTGATTATTGACTCTATTATTAGATGAGGGGCTGTTACGGAGCGTTTAGAGGGGTTCGATGATGGTTTCTGAGGCCAAGGCTGTTATGTTTAGACAGTTAGACGCCAAACTTGTGTAACGTTTAGACTCACCCTGGGGGTCGTGATTGGTATCAGATCTTAGCGACGAGAGGTCTAGAGGTTCTTCAGAAACCTGTCGCAACCGATGACGTTTGTCGTCTCCAGGATGGCCTGCTGTTTCCACTCTCCAGAGGGGCTGCCGTGGGCCCGGGAGGTTCAAAAAGCGTCTCGTTACTGTCACAACTAGCCAAGCCTTTTAGCATCAGCGTCGTACACCAAGTAAAATTGAGTCTTTCAAAGTTATTGCGAAGTCCACTGGAGAAGGTTTAGCGGCTGTGTTGCTGGCTTAAACTTGCTCGAGAAAGTTAGATTTTAGTCAAGCTAACTCTTTAGCAGGCAGGAAATCTTCAAAAATAAAAGCGAGGCAACTTCCTTTTGTTGGCAGGCTGGCAGGAAGTAAGCTACTTTGAGCAGCTGTGTGAAGGAAACTTTATCGCGGCAAGCTAAACTTGCAGGCTTTAAAGTACAAAGAAAATTTACTCGTTACACGAGGTCCGGAGCTTGTGAGAGTTTCGAGGGCCTACGGCCCTGAACGGACAAGAGGTCCAGTGCGAAGTGAAGAGGAGAGAAGAGTAGCGCGAAGCAGCGCGTGTTTTTGACCAGCGGTCACTTTTAACACTTTCGGACGGGGTGTGTCTTACGGAGAAAGGCATTGCTTTGGGGGGAGTTTAAATGTTTAAACTAAGTTTTAAACATTCCTTTTGTTTCACCCTATTTTCCTTGGTTTTCGTAAAACACACAAAAACATTTGTACTTGCAGGATTATGCAAAGAAACATTTGTCAGACTTATTATAAAAACATATATTCATTACATTTTATTAACATAAAACGTAGACTCTGTAGAAATGGAATAAGGAATTAGTTGCCTTGTAAAACTCTGCATCCTGGAAACAAACAGTATAATTGTTAGTAATTTCACTATCTTTCTAAATAATAAAATAAATGTCCTTTAATGTCCTTTAATGAAATAACACCAAATGTTCTTCTTGAGTGCAGAGTCATTTGTCCAGTTAAACCAAAAGGGGATAGTGTTCAATCATACAAAACTTAGTTTTGGTTGGATCAAACGCATTCCTCCGTCCTTCAGGATAGCTACGAAGTTCTGGGTAAAGCTGAATCAACAATGTTATCTCACAGAATTTATGGATTTTCGACATGGTGCCTATAGCGTCTGGATCTCTCCGTGAGTACTTTTGACCTAGTTGGTCTTTGGTGCTGGTTGGACCTAGGTCCCGGCTTTTTATGAAAACAAACAAAATTGTTAATTATAAGTCCTGAAGACTGGTTCAGTCTTATCCAAGCAAGAAACATCTGTGAATAGTTAAAAAGGACACGTTGGTGTCCTTTTATCTGAAAGAAAACGGGGTTAGCATGTCTTCTTCTCAAGATTTACGTCCACGGCCTGTCTCTGGAGGCCGATGGTGAAACAGTTGTTAATCTTGAAGACCCTTAGTGAAACAGTTTGGAGGTCTGTAAGTGATTAAACAAATGTTATAATCCGTGTGGCGTTCTGGAGGCTGATCTGCTACACTGGTTTCAAATGTTTCCATTTGCATTTCTTGGTCAGTTTAAAATGTGAACTTTATAAATGTCTGTATTTTTTTTTATAGTAGTTAACTGTTTGGTGTGATGTGTGCAGGAGTTTGTGGATGTCAGTCCCGCCCAGAGAAATTGGAAGGGCATTGCCATCTCTCTGCTGGTCATCATTGTGGTCTGCTCACTCATCACTATGTCTGTGGTGGTCCTCACTCCTGGTAAGTCTTCTCCTGAGGGTATCGAGTAAGGCTGCAATTAATCGCAAAACAATGGCAATTTGAGCATATGAACAGTTTAATTAATTAATTTATTTATTTATATTTTGATTCAGAATCAGAGTTTCCGTTAACTATCATATGCTGGCTTTTGGCCAGGTAAATTCATAATTGGCTGGTAAAAAAAAAAAAGCTCACCGACCCAAGTGACTGGTGACCTTTGTTATCATTTTACATTTTTATTTATTCTTTATTTAACCAGGATGGTCAATTGAGAACCAACTTGTCTTGTTTTAATAAACATCGACTCAGAAGGTAATAACTTTCTTTTTAACCATTTGGGCGCCAGGATTTATTTTTAAAAATACCAATTTTTGAGATCCAGATTATAAAAGGCTGTGGTTTGAAAATAAGCAATAGAGTCCTACTCTAAACTAGAAAAATGGCTGGTAGGACCTAAAGAATATGAGTGAAATAATTTTATGCATCCAATTTGCATACCATGAATTTATATATTGGTGGTTATGTTATTTACAGTACATAAAGGATTATTCCTTTTCTGAAAATAAGTGATTAATAAAAGTAACTTGTAAAGCAACATTAGTAAACTACAGTATAACTACAACTTCTAATATACCATAACTAGTAAAATGTATGGAAATAGATATATTTACATTTACATTTATTCATTTGGCAGACGCTTTTATCCAAAGCGACTTACATTGTTTTACAGTAATTACCAGTGTTACACTCACTGGAGGCAAGGTGGGTTAAGTGTCTTGCCCAAGGACACAACGACAGTATGAACTGTGGGGAGAGTGGGAATCAAACCAACTACCTTCGGGTTGAAAGACGACTGCTCTACCCACTGAGCTACTGCCGCCCCTATGATATGAGATATGAGAAATATATACATGTAATAGGCGTTTGGTTGCAGAATCTTAAGCTGTTCTTATCCATCCAAATGGCATGTGTGAGTGTGAGACCTCTCATTGCAAGGCAGAGCACACAACTCACTTTTATTACTATTGCTGCTTTTACTAGTGCGTCCGAGCTGACTATGTTTACCCCTCCCTCTCCCTCGCCTACTGGGTAAAGTGTCAGAATGAATGTATTTCTTCCACACGGCTGTCACTTGAAGCTGCATTATTTCTGACCTCCCTGTCACCACCGTGGCCACGGCGAGTACGCCCGTCATGACTTCTATCACCTCTGCTGGGTAAAGCAGTATGTGCTACGCGTACATAGCTTCCCTTCCCAACCTCCCCGTCACTACAAAGCTAACAAACAAATGAGCCGAGTCCTTCACGGAGACGGTGATTCATACGCTAATATTGAAATGACTTTTATGCACTTGACACTAGGGTCCCACGAGGATCATGTACTGGTGTGATAGACAGGTGGGAAGACGGTTTAATTCTTGCAAGAATTAAACAAATCAGACAACATGCAACAATGGTTTATTTGCATAAAAGGTTTACATAATGCCCAACTCTCACCTCCAGGGTCGGGGATTGACGTGTAATGAGTTTACGTGAATGCCACTAAGTGTACAGAACAGAGCGTCCCAGAACAGTGACATTAGATGTTGTGCAAAATTAGCCTTTTCTTGTTTAGATTAGCATGGTTCCCATAGGGGATACAGCTGAAGACATGAAGTCATAAATGTATGTGGATAAGCATATGAAATAGACCAGGAGTCAGAGCATTCAGCAATAATACACAATTTCCTTGACAGCCAGGGCACCCGCAGGGTGGATCTTAGTGGATATGTGAAATTGGCTTTAGCTGCCACAGGCATGGATGGATGTGTCCACTCCAATAATCGAGGCAACATAAAAATAACCTAATCAAATTACTTGATTTATTTCGATGATTTGTTTCAGCCCTACTTCATAGACTTAAGCCGTCTATGTATTTTAAATTAGCAACAATTGTTTCTAGTTTTAGTTTTCCCTTTACTTCAATGTGAATGTGGGAATAGAGAGGTTATTTATGAAATTAAGAGTTACACTGGGGTTTGTGAGGCATAGAGCGTAGAAATCACTGAAGGCTTCATTTATCTTTAAAGGGTCAGCTCTGACATAACCATTTTGCAGCTTTTTGGGGGGGAGAAATGACCTGTTTTACCTTAAAGCCCTTAGGTTAATTGGCATGTGCCTTTGAATAAATCAGGTTGGCTAAAGAAGCATGCCTACTTGTTGTAGATATGGTGTGGATTGATCAGGACCAATCAAAGCTGTACTTTGATCCTACTTTGATTAACCTCAGAGCAGCCATATTAATGAGGATTAACGAGAAGACTATGTCAATTTTGGGGGCACTTCCTCAACTGATGAACATTTTTAAAGCTTGTCTTGCTATTCTGTGACTTCACACTTAAAGGAATGAGTTACTCGACTTATAGCTTTACTGCACTCCACATGGTGGCTGGCAATTAGAAATTTAAGGGGGGTGTTGTTGTAGTACGGAGCCCCTCTGGTCTCACTATGTAAAAAAAAAAAAATATATGTAACTAAGTCGTGGCCACGAGATACGCTAACTCGTGGCCACGAGTTAAGCTAAGTCGTGGCCACGAGATACGCTAACTCGTGGCCACGAGTTAAGCTAAGTCGTGGCCACGAGATAAGTAAATATGAAAGCATGCACGCTAACTCTGCCGCCCATAAGGCTCATACATACAGCCAGATGGAGGTACCGTGACCTAAGCCTAGAACGCCCTCTGCTGACGTTTTATCGTAGGCTACACACACATGCTTTTCCAAAATGTCAAAGACTTCAATAATTAATAAACCAGTCTGCACACTACTGTAGACTATCTTAAAATCATAATCAGAAATACTTTATTGATCTTTATTGATATCGATAACCCAGGGGACATAATTGTGTCACAGTTGATGTGCACATCAAGACATTTAAAGAAATATAAATAATAATATAAGTTGGTAAATAAACAAGTAGCCTATACACATGTAAAAAGTATATGCTAAATAAATATATGCTATAAAATATGAAGAAGAGTTATAAAGGACCATGGATATGCAGCCTACAAGATTTACATTACTGTATTAACAGAATTGAATTGATTGTGATGAACAGTACTAGTAAATAAATAGAAGCAGAACTGCAGCAAACTATATTACACTGAATATTAAAACAGATAATATTGCACAGAATGTGAATTACATTGCACTACAGTACAGGGTCCATTTAAATAACAAAGGTTATCGATATCAATAAAGATCAATAAAGTATTTCTGATTATGATTTTAAGATAGTCTATATTAGTGTGCAGACTGGTTTATTAATTATTGAAGTCTTTGACATTTTGGAAAAGCATGTCTGTGTAGCCTACGATAAAACGTCAGCAGAGGGCGTTGTAGGCTTAGGTCACGGTACCTCCATCTGGCTGTATGTATGAGCCTTATGGGCGGCAGAGTTAGCGTGCATGCTTTCATATTTACTTATCTCGTGGCCACGACTTAGCTTAACTCGTGGCCACGAGTTAGCGTATCTCGTGGCCACGACTTAGCGTATCTCGTGGCCACGACTTAGTTACATATATTTTTTTTTTTTACATAGTGAGACCAGAGGGGCTCCGTATTGTAGTTTTCGGTTGGTAAGAGAGACCCCTTCAGAATCACTTAATATACTGTATATACTCAATGAAATAGCATTTATTATTCAATTTGGTATCCTGCACACTGTGGTGCTTAACATTTAATTTTATCATTATTTACACACACAAAACTAGATGCTTTTCCAAATGTACAATTCAAACCCCAGTGTCCCACACCAAAAGTAAGCACTCTAACCACTGAGCTGAACTGCCACTGCCTCCCCATCTTACCTGATGCTTAGATCCACAGTTACATTTAGCGCTTCTTCTCTTCAGAATGTATGCGCTGATGATGAGCTTTTACAGGTGTAAGAATAATCACAAAGAATATAAAGACATAATCAAATGGTCTCATTAGCCAGGGATGCAGCTGTTAACCCCAGGGCCTAACATGAATGTGGAAAGGAACTAACTAGAGACCAGCCTCAGGCTCACCATTTACAAAAATGGGACAACTGCCTGCCACTTGGTTGTGTCCTGTTTTCATGTCAATTAGTACACTGTTGTTAGTCAGTCTCCCATTTACATAAAAAAATAAAAAAATAAAAATTGTCATTTTAAATCCTTGTTCTGATAGCATGCAAAAAAGTATAGTTAAGTACAGTATACAGGACAAATAATATAAATATATGTTTCCCACACATTAAAGGAAACTATGACGCGCCGCCATAGTCTGATTAGTGCCGCCATAGTCTCCAAATGAGCCGTAAATATTGAAATGCTGCATTAAATTTTGCTCCATGTCTGTTCTGTTCTGGCTGCTCTTTAAAGGGCTCAGACTCCGCCTCCTGCTAACTCCACTGAGCTCTGCTGGCAATAGTTCAATAGTAGCCAATACTACAACTCTGCAGAAAACCAGCTCGATCTTGTCTTTAGTTTCTCCACACTTTTACAAATAGTACAAATACTGACAAAGGCTAGATGCATAATGATTAGCAAAACATTACCGCCCTCGCAAAAGTTACTTTCTTCGCAGCAGCTGCAACTTTTATCTGATCCAGCTCCAGCTAAACCTCTGTTTATTGACACCAGCCTTGTCTATGAGCGGACATTATTTATTTCTATAGTATTCCTGTGTCACTAAAGTTAAAGCAGCAATATAGTACATTTGTTTAAAATCTAAATTACTTGGACATCATTTGCATAAATCTATGCGTAATAAATACAAACACGGCCTTGTGGCCTGAGCAAAATCAAAATAAGCTCTGTATTTAAAGTTAGGCTCACTGCATCTCAAACAGTCCTACAACACACTGTTTTACCCCTCTCCCAACACACACACACACACCTGATGACATCATCAACACCCCACCATAGACTTTGCCATAACATTGCATGACTTACGAATGAGGCCATTGATTTTATCTGCTGACAATGTGTGACAAATATATGCCTGACCTGAGTCTTGTGTGTCCACAGAGGAGGTCCCAGGCAGCAGCAGGTCCACCCTGACTGTGGCTGATCTGTTCAGAGCAGAGTTCAGCGAGCACCACCCTCAGGCCTCATGGATCAGCGGTACGTTTCCTCACTCAGATATTTATTACAGCTCTACTAAATTATTCACAGAGAATGGATTCACTCCTTTTTTCATTTCACTTGATGAACCCAACCTTTACCCACAGTCAGGTTGATGTCATTGTCAGGCAACAGGCAAATGACTCGCAAAGCAGACCCCACATTTAAAATGTTTAACAAGGTTTATTCCGGCAGGACAGGGGACAACACACAGACTATAAGGGGAAGACAACGATGCACAGGTGAACGGAATAAAGCCCGGAGCAGGTAATCACAGTGGAAGGAAAAACACAAGGGCCGGAAGTCGATCTGAAAACACAGAGAGGGGTTAGAGACTTTAAAATAAAACACAGGAACCAATATAAAATACAGGGTCAAACTAACTAAAACAGACCAATAGGGTGGGACATGACAGTACCCCCCCTTTTCGGGGCCGTCACCGGATGGCGAAAGTCATGAATTAGATCTGATTCTAGAATGTACCTTGCATGTGCCCATGATCTTTCCTCGTGGCCATAGCCCGTCCAGCCCACCAAGTACTGGAAACCCGAACTGCCAACTTCCGTACAGCAAACACAGGTCCACCAGCAATGATCTGGGACCAAAAACTCTCTTTCACCGGTTTTATTTGACTAAAATGAAAGGTCAGGTGGACCCTCATAGAACTGGGGAATCTTAACCTGACAGCAACAGGATTAATTATTTTGGACACAGGGAAAGGGTCAATGAAACGTGGTGCCAATTTACAGGACTCTACCCATGGCGGATCTCTAGCCACACCTTCGGTCCAGCCCGGTAAGTTGGAGCAAACTCTTTTGTAGAGGTAAGGAAAGGTGACAAGCCAGTAGAAGCATTAGGCAGTGTTGTGTGCATACTCAAGCCAGCCTAGTACCTTACTCCATAAAGTGGGGTTCTGTGAAGTCAAACAGCGTAGCCCGGCTTCAAGGTCATGGTTGACACGTTCCCATTGGTCTGGGGATGATGGCCAGAAGACAAACTGACAGTTGCACCCACAATATTACAGAAATCCTTCCAAAATTGTGCCACAAACTGTGGCCCCCGGTTAGACTGCACATTCCCAGGGAAGCCAAAACTTCTGAACTTTTGACTTCTGATAAAGGGCCTCTAACTTCTCTTTAGCAGAAGGCAGCTTCTGATGTATAAACCTCACCATTTTAGAGAATCTGTCCACCACCTTAAGAACAGTATTATTACCGTCCGAAGCAGGCAATCCAGAGACAAAATCCACGGAGATGTCTGACCATGGACAATAGGGCACTGGCAAGGGATGCAGCAGACCAGAGACAGGTGCATTGGAGGTTTTTTTTTGGGAGCAGACATCACAGGCTGTGACATAGTCAGTTACATCCCTCTTCATTTTATGGCCACCAGAACCTCTCCCGGGCTCCTAACAGCGTCCTGCGCACACCAGGATGACAGGACACCCACAAAGAATGAGCCCAGCAGATAACTTGCCCTCTTTAAGTTTGCGGTACAAGCAGGTGATTGGGTGGAACCCCCAAAGGAACTTCTGTTTTGCAGAGGGCCTACTTGACCTTGCCTTCGATGCTCCAGAAAATGGCTCCCAAGAAACAGAAACTTGGAAGAATTGGGGAACTAGACTCAGAGTTCCTGAGTCCATGTTAAGCACCTGCTTTGACTACCGTCAATACTGTGCCTGGTGTCCCATTTAGACATGATAAGAAAGTGGTAAGTCAGTTTCTGTTACGACCTCAATTTGTAGGATAAAAGACTTCACATGATTCATGCGCTGGAACAGTTTTTACTGATATTAATTTCACTTGACCTAAAAAAATTAAATTGTGAAGAGTTTTGATGTGTGAGACGGGGCTGTAGCTTAGGAAGAACACAGAAGGTGACTTTGAAAATACTCCAGTGGTGATGTAACCAAGAAAAACAGGGACAACACCAGTGTGACTTTGAAACAAAGTGCACAAGTTTGCTAAACGTGGAACTGAAAAACTGAGCCAGGAACAAGGATGCTGCTCTACCTATGGCCATGGAGACACAGCAATATGTTTGGATATTGTTTTATTACACATAACCAGAGGTTCCACTAGACTTTTATTTTGTTGGCCAATTTGTTCCATAAACATTAAAAGCCGGTCATATGTTTAAATATAGACTACCAATTAGTAACCTACTCTTAATAAAGTACAGAATAAAATGGCGGTTACTGCAACAATAACATGAAACATTTAGCCTGTGCTATGTAAGGGCAAGGTAAGGCAATTTTATTTATATAGCACAATTCATACACTGGGTAACTCAAAGTGCCCAACTCGTAAGTAAAAAAAACTTACGTAATCAGTGCTCTAGTAAATAAGAATTAGATGTGGTGCTATGTAAATGTTTATAAAAATGTTAACTGCACCACTTTGTGTCCAAACTGCACACAGCACTTGAAGCAGATTTGTTTATTTATTTAATTAGATTCCTATTGGTTAGGTCCATGTCATAAATTATAATAATTCAAATTCAAAGTCAATTTCAGTTCAAAATTCATTATTCACAGTTTATTTGGGGCTGATGAGCTTTTATTTTAACGGCCAATTACGAATCAAATCGGCCAAAAGACCGACATACAGAACCTTTGCACATAACCTTAAAAACAATTAGATTTTGTATTTTGACAAATTAAAGACATGATGGCTGTTGTAAACATACTTTATGGGCTCTAGAACAAAAAACAACAACTCTGAGACCAGTGTATGCAGCATCAAGACATCTAATCTAATCTATTAAGAATGACTGATGCTCAGAAGGCTCTCATGACTCTATTGACTATGATTGGCCACAAAAATGTATATAGAGATGTTTAACATTGCATACAGCTTTTCCTTGGTGCATAGCTTTTTTCTGCTTCAGTTTTTGATAAATCAAACAAACCTAATGCATCTTTTTAATATTGATTTTTTTAAGCACACAGGTTTGGGTAGATTTTAAGGACAAAAAGGAAACAAAATAGTTTGCCTGAGAACATTGGGGACAGAGCTGACTGTAAATGGTTATAGCCATATCCAAATACAGCCACCTAACCTGCAGCAAGGACAGGATTCTCCCGTTGGACAGGACCAGCTGCAACACATTAGGAAGGGCATTAGATAGAAACTGTCTGTCCCCACCTGAGGTTTCATTATGAACACCAAACATACAGCACATTTATCAACTAGGAGCACTGGCTGTGATAATCACATATATTCAATAATTCATTAATTTTCTAATGATTAGGGGTTGCGGGTGATTGGAGCTATACCAGCAGCCTCAGGGGTACACCCTGTTAGTTAGTTGCAGGGCTGACATTTAGAGACAGACAGTGACAGACAACCATTAACTCTCACATTCATTCACTAGGGACACTTTTAGCGTTGCCAGTTAATCTGTACATACTTGTGTTTGGACGGTGTAAGGAAGCCGGAGTACCCAGTGAGAACCCAAGGTAACACAGGGAGGACTTGCAGACTCCTCAAAGAAAGGCTGGAGTCGACAGAAGATGTTTGAGTCGGCCGGGGTTTGAACTCACAACTTTCTTGCTGTGAGGCAGATATAGTCTCATCCCAGATATCAGATAATGAGATATTGCCCTGCCCTGGTGCTCTGCCTGGGCCTACCTCTGCAAAGCTACCAAACCCCAGACAAAGGAGTACTCACAAACATTATTTTGTGTGTGAAACCACACACAGAATCATACAGATTTCCAGTGGTCACCCTAAGACACACGCTCATACATTATGACCACCACCTGCAGGCTCCCATGACCTTTGACTCTACACAGCTGCTTCTGAATCCGATCCAGCACACTAGAGCTCAGGACACATCATATTAACTATTAACATAATTAAAGTGAAGCCGAATGTCTAGTTCAGTGACCTTTGTCCTGCCCAGTCCTCCACTGGGGCACTGCACCTCCTCGCCCCACATTCTATTCTTTCATAAGAACCCTAATCTTGTATCTGTGACCTGCAGCATATTGTGTCCTTCACCACATGCAAAGTAAATGTGAACATGTGCAGCATTTTAAATCTGAGCACAAACAGAGAAACAGAGTACAAAAAATGAATAGCTGCAAGCTGAAAGAGCAGTGACACAAATCAGACAACAAATCCCCATGCCAACAGTTTGTTGACAAACCTGATAGACAAATGATTGCTTCATTAAAAAAACACAAAGGCGTAAATATATCTGTAACAGATTAGTGTTGACATGCTGGGAGTGTGCAGAAGGACAAAGGGGCGACCTGGGGACTGAGCAAATAACCCTGGGAAGGAGCCGGACTCCCCTATCAGGTACTACTAATAAGTCTTATGTCCTGTAGTGGTTAGGGTTTTAAAATGAGTATAAAGACTGTACTTCTCTGGGTGACCGAGTATCTTTCTCTAGGCTAAAATATGGTTATAAGCCATTTGAGAATTTATTCTGATATCATCAATATCAGTCTTATTTTTATTTACTAATAAGCCTTTATTACCCGCTAGGGCTACTAGTGTACAATTTTTAGCTCTAGGAGTCTTACTTGTTAGGTCAAAAATGCTTGCTGGTAGTACTTGTAGATGCCAAATTTCTTTTTTAGTAATACTAGTTGACTTTATTGAAAATGCACATTTGCTCTTAAACTGTACTACATTCATTTCCATCTCTTCTTGGTTATAGATTTGGCTCTCGTGGAACCTGTGCTTTATTTTCTCCTCAAGGGCTTGTTGTGCTTTTACTTTTATTTATTTTTTACTTATTTATTTGACAAGGACAATGCAGTCAAACAGTTACAATACAAACCCTGTAACCAATGTGCAGCATATATAGAGTTTACACACACAGAAAATTATTAAATTTAGTTTTGGTTTGTCTTTAGCCACAACTTAACCCAGGAAGTGAACATTTTTAAGTCAGGTATGGTCTTGTCAGATGTCAATGAGTTTCAGAGCTTACATCTCTTAAAAGAAAAGTCTGTTTGTTTGGGCTGATATTTGTGTTGTAGTTGAATTTTAGGGGCTCAAACTGAATCTGCATTTCTCAAGTTGAATGAATGTTTTTTTTTTAAACTAAATTGAAACAACATAATCTGAAACCAAATGCTTTGGTTTGTAAATGAATTGCAATTGTAATTGTCTTGCATGAACTGCACGTTTGAGATCTCCCCAGAGTGGCTCAATGATATTGAAGTCAGGACACTGAAATGGCCAGTCCAGAACCTTCACATTAAGTTTCCTGTGTGTTTGTAGCTCACACATCCCCCAAAAAATCAGCAATCCACCTCCATGTTTCACAGTAGGAATGGTGTACCTTTCGTCATAGGCCTTGTTGACCACGTTTATGGTTGTGGCCAAAAAGTTTTAAGCTCAAACCCATTAATAAACCCTGGTCTTATAAGTTTTCCAAAAACAGTAGCACTTTATCAAACGTGGTTACTTTTTATGCATTTAAGCTATTATTTACTAATAACAAGATTGAATTAAAAGCAATAATTAATATGAGGACCAGAATACTTCACAAAAGGACTCAGATTTGGTCCGCAGACCTTAAGTTGGAGACCTCTAGTCATTAGTCTCAATGGCTGCAGCAGAGACATGGCGAAAACATTACTACATCTCTCTAACAAGGGCCTCAGACAGGTGAACACTTAGTTTAAGATGGGTCTCATTGTGTTATGAAATATATACTAATGGTTCAGAAATGGTTCAGACTTGGGATGATAGCCTCTGTTTAGCCTTTTTGCTAACACAGATTACTGCTCACATTCTCTCTGTTATCCACCTGTGACCGGACATTTGTGACTGTACGTTTTGGAGAGAGTAAAGCTTAGCCTCTGTGCAGCAGGTGAGACACAGACAGTGAGCAAGTGAATCTATTTATGCTGCCACACGTATGCTTTGAATAAGGATTCCTCAATATCAACATCCGCACTCGTCGTCACCGTGCAAGAAATGGTTTGCAAAAACTTGTTACAAATGAGTTTGCAGTAAACAGAGCGGCCCCTGTTGTTCAAAACATGAATTGCAATTAAATTAATTAATAAAATTTTATCAGATGTTGTACATCCAGCTTATTTTTAGATTTTTTTTTCTTACATCTCTGTGACTTAAGACAGTTTGGGTTGGTCATATATCCCCTGCCTGTTGCTGTGTTTCCTTCCCACAGGTTGCTGCATGCTGCTGAGGTGTGAGGGCTCCCTAGTGATCTTAATTTAGGAGAACTCCATTGGAACAAAGCTATGTAGAGAAAATGAGAAGGGCTTGTAAAGGAAGCTATTTCCATTATAGACTTGTTTAAATTACAGCCAGAACACTGCCAGCCGCAGGTTGAGCAGTAAATTTAGGCCCAGACCACGCCAGTCTACATGGACCTAACTCATCATACACACGGTCCACATCAGATTTATAGCACACTGTGCTGTAAATGATTTCCCAGTTTAATCATCAAGCACAACCAAACAGCTAAAGGAAGTGCTGACCCTGTTGGGCTGGAAAAATTTATAATGTGGTTCCCTGCACCACATACTCCCGCAGGTGAACCCACCCGCTAAAATAAAAATTTTACTTTTTTTTTTTTTCTCTTAATCTAAATGCATCTAGCTCACAGACAAAAGGAAGTGGTCTGACAAACGTTAACCAGGGTCACTACAATGGCAGTAGTAGTCTTTGAAGCTATTTTGTAATTAAATAAATTAAATAGCAGTAATTCATGAAATGATTTGTCCATTAAACTCAGAACACTCCTGCAGCTTGAGTGAATGCAGATGAGACTTAAAAGATGCAACTGTTGAATAAAAAATAAAAACACAGGTTGGGTCAGTATTTGTGAGAAGATAAGGGCAGCGATTGCAGATGATGTAAACAAATGTGATTTGTTTGTAGGTCACAACTATTTTGGGTAAAATATGGCTTAAACCACCTCTTTAAACCATCTGTCACCCAATGGGCATTTGACAGGAATAATTAGTTCTGCTCATAAGGTCTGCTCATTGACCACAAATGGCATCATTCACATAGTTAAAAGACATTACTATGCAGTGGCTGTCAGGTGTTATCTGGGGGTCAGAGCGGGCCAGTGATGACATGTTATCATTTAACCACTAACAAGCCATGTCCGGAAAACAACCTGGTCAGATTTTTAGATGCAGCATTAACCCTACTTTAGATGGAAGAGCTCTACTTTCTCTAAATTTGGCTAATAGTTTACAGCAGGGGTCTCAAATTCAAATTACTTGGGGGCCGAAGGAGGCAGAGTCTGGGTGAGGCTGGGCCAGATCAGGTATTCCACAAAAAAAGCTTTGTTAAATCCTTCTAATTGTCATTATTAACAGCTCTTTAACTTCAATGGGTTCTTCTGAACCTGAACTATCCTGAACTTAAATGGAATATTGAAGAACATGAATGAGCTGCTGAGTGGCCCCATTGGATGTCCACTCCCCTCGGTGATATTGCCAACATAACATTGGCGTTAATTTGCAGATTCGTCATGATAACAAATCTGCAAGTATAGTGGCGGTCAAATTGCCATCAACTTTCAAACAAATCAGCCCATTTCAAGCCCTTCCACAAACAACGTGGTAATTCATCTAAAACTCGCAGGGCGCACTAACATTAAACTTTCTTAACGTCCTGCGGGCCACAAAATATCATCTTACGGGCCGCAGTTGGCCCTCGACCACGAGTTTGAGACCCCTGGTTAACAGTGACAACCCAGAGTTGGGACCAGGACACATTGTAAGTCTTACCCCAATTTCCACTACATGCGTCTGTGCAGTCTCGTAGAGCACCAGCGAACCGCGTAGCAGACCCTCGCCCTCTGGATGTGTTTCAGATCCATTGTGCAGCTGAGTGGAGCATAGCTCCGAGCAGCTCAGAAGAGCATGCTTGGGTAGTACAACATGGTGTGATAAAAGTCAAATTTGCATCTGAATTTTACGCACGAATGAAGCGCGTAAACTCAAATGCTCAAGCATCACACTACGAGTTTGAGGACTACACTGCTCCTGTGAAAAAAACTCAGGTTAGAAGAATTCTATTTTAAAACTGTTTCAGAGCTTAAAAAAGTAAATTCAGCCAAAGTTCTATTTATCCAGGTAATGCTGAGCGCAACCTCCACAGCCCTAGTCCAAGTAGAATTGATTTGTTTGTCGTTACCGCAATGAATTCAATGCAAATGCTTTATAGTGCTGCACCACTAAAACAGGGCTATAAGATAAAGTTTCCTCAAACAAGCGTCCCATAAATTAGAAAAGCAAAGAAGTTTGTCAGGGTCTTTTAATTTATGAGAAAGGCCTGCGTAAGGCTAGAACTAGATATTGTTGTACACTGATAGAATAAAATCAAGAATACTCCTAGGTTTCATCATTACTCACTAGGACAGAGCGGATCATGTCTGGTGCGTTTCCATTACCAGAAAAGGTCCAAGCATCCTAAAAAAGCCTATGCCACATTTCAGTCAGGATTTAGAGTGCATCACAGCATAGAAACTGCTTTAGTCAAAATTACTGATAATGTTTTAGTCAACAACATTGCATTAGAGCTGTGGTTCTCAAACTTTTTTAAGTGACTTACTCCCAATTGTTTTTACACCCAAGTACCCCCCTACCTAGCCTGGTATACCAGACCGTTTTCCTTTTTTCAAAAGAAGGACGTCCTGGTCCTTCCTCACAGCAAATCTTTTGCGCTGCGATTTTGCGGACAGACCAATCACAAGCAGTTTGTCTGCATTAACTCGGTGTAGGTACCAGATTGTCTCAGGTGGTCACATCGGCTCGGGTTGTTAAAGTTGCACGTTGATGACTTTATCGAACAATTTTTATTTGGGGTTTCGCTTAAGAGTTACTGGTAATGCAAGACAGAACACAGTCAATTTTATTTTCAAATGTAATGTTTTAAAGCTTCAACAGGACAATCAGTTGCTCCAACATGCTAACTGCTAAAGCCTTCAGTGGCTAACTTCCTGCAATAAATACTGAATATTTATGTTTATTTAAAAAAAAAAAACTATTTATGTTTTACATAACTGTGTATATATGTTTTCTAGAATGTACAAGGGTGTACAATGTTCTAAAACAATTCAACTTTGTTCTAATCTGTTCAAATGAGCTTTGGATGAAACTTCTGTGACCGTATGACGTACAGCCAATCACGTTTTTTCCTCTCAATGTTCCAACCATATTTTACAACGTCACCATTAAGCAGGGCCACCCGAGCCAATCTGGTACCAACAGCGGCTAGTCCAACATTCAGCAAAGTGAGCACTGCTACCGAGAGCCAGATTATTTCTGCTCTCGCCTCGGTTTATGAAAAACCATGAAACCGCTCTGGTGTCCGTTCTACTGCTGGCCATGTTAACTAGTGGCACCAACGTGGCTTCTATAAAACAGAGTTTTTTTCCCCCACAATACTATGAAGGCTACATTGTAGGTATATTTTCTAACTAAACAATGCATATGTTAGCATATATGATAGCACTAGATTTTACCATCTGGGAAGGCTCTCGTTGAAAGCGTTTGCAAAAGTGAGGCGCCTTCTGTCGGAAACTTGTTAGGTGTTTGGGTGAAGTTTTGACTCCTATTTGCTTACCACAAGATTTGTGAGTTATTTGTGTTTTTTTTTCTTTGCATACAATTTTTCTGGCAGTTGTGGTTGAAATTTTTGTTTGTCAGGTAGACCAACAAAAATTTCATTGAATGTTCATTGAATCCCATCTTGCCCTGCTTTTTTCTGTGTGTTCTGCCCAGTGAGTCATCAGGAAGCCTCTTTACATTGAAATTATTTAGCATTTTAGTATATTCATGTTTAAATATTCCAGACCTTCTTTACAAGACCATGGTAATCACATACTGAAATTAAGGCTTTTGTTCCGCTCTGATTTTATTTGTGGCTTTATCTATGGCTCTTTAATGTCTTATTCTTTGCATTTAAATCGTATTCCATGGTAAAGCCCTAAAGTTTGAATATTGAATTGTATTTATCTATAGATTCTGATGTGGTTTACCAAAACCGAGATGGTCATGTGGTCAAGTTTAATGTCGTCCAGAATGAGACAGAAGTCATTGTGAGCAGCAGCATATTCGTAAGTTTTGACTCTTTGTGTATTCTGAAATATAATTAACATTCTTTACATTAAGCAGGAAAACACAAAACACACTGGTAACAAGCATCTTTCTCACTAACACTAGAAATTCCTTTGTACACAAGACAAACTGGATTTACTAATCTCTGGAAATTCCACCATCAGCGATTATTGTGTAACAATAATAATATATTTTGTATTTTCAATAGCTGTATAATAGTGTATTAACTATAAGACTGTGTGCATGTGTGTAGATCTGACAGCCCTGGCTGTATTGTGTTGTCCCTACAATCTCCTACGGGAGTTCTCAAACGTGCTCTCTAATGCTGTCTCCCAGATGCTCACACATAGCAAAGCTCTTACTCTTTGCATGACACTATACATAAACAGCAACAGGCTTATCCTCAAGTGTGGAGAGTGGTCATAAATGCTGGGGACTTTAACCATACTCAAGTATACTGCACCCTAAATTTGTACAAAGTGTAAATTGTGCCACCAGGGGGGAAAAAATAATTTGCATAAACTCAAACTTAAAGCATGCGTCTAGTGTAGTGCTCCTTTCACATCTGACCATGTGCAACATATACTCCTCTGCAAAGAGAACCAAGCCAATGGATTGTTAAATACACTTAATATTGGTATTAATGTAATAAGAGTTGGCGCGATTTAATTTAAATTTAAATTAAGCTTTCATTTTTTCCAGTTTGAAGCTAGAGTTAAGCATTAGTTAAAATTGTACAGGGTGCTACCTGATGCTAGAGCAGTGATTCTTGTCATCATAATTTTTCAGGGGATTATAGGGGAAACTTCTAATCAAGGGTTTTCAAAGTTTCATACACCCACAGCCTCTTCCTCTCTTTGGTCGAAGTTAAATTCGTTCCATTTAGTCAGTGGAAAATTTATTTACTATAGAACTCCAGTCCAGATCTTTCCTGTCGTCTTGTTCTTACTGGCAGGATTTATTCAGCAGTGCTAAAGCGCAAAAATGAAAGTAAGGAAGTTCAAAATGATTAGCAAGATACTGTTCTGTATGTAAAACATTGCCACTTTTCAATGCATAATTTTAATGCCTCTTAATAGGCCTAGTTTAGTTGGAGCTCTGTGTGAGCATTCAGTTGAGCTTGTGACAGTAATAATGTAAAAATGTGAGAAGACCACATGCATGCTTACAGTAATGAGTGAAAGGAAAGTGAATCTACACAGTTATAGGCCAACCACCATACAGTCTTGTATTTTAATGTTTTATATTATATTTTGTCATTAAATATCAATGGCTATATTGTTACTCTCAGATACCTTTTAGTTGTAGTTAGACTGGCTTTCTTTTACTTTAATACTCAATGCAATATAAAAAAGTGCTACAGTTGTGCTCATAAGTTACCTGGCAGAATTTGTAATATTTTAGGCTGCTTTTCTTTCACTAATAGTTAGTAGTTGGGTGAAGCCATTCGTTGTCAAACCATTATGTTTACTCTTTTTAAATCAAAATTATTTATTATTATTATAAATTATTATTATTAAACCCAAATTACCCAAATTACCCTGATCAAAGGTTTACATACCCCAGTTCTTAATACAGTGTATTGCCAACTTTAACATCAATGACAGCTTGAAGTCTTTTGTGGTAGTTGTGGATAAGGCTCTTTATTTTCTTAGATTGTAAAGCTGCCCATTTGTCTTGGCAAAAAGCCTCCAGTAAGTTCCTGTAAATTATTAGGTTGTCTTGCATTAAATGCATTTTTGAGATCTCCCCAGAATGGATCAATGATATTGAGGTCAGGAGACTGAGATGTCCAGAACCTTCACTTTATGCTGCTGTACCTAATGACTGGTCGACGTGGCCTTGTGCTTTGGATTGTTGTGATGTTGGAACGTCTAGTACATCGTATGTGCTGCTTCCGGGCTGATGAGTGCAAATTTTCCTTCAGCATTTTCTGATAACAGGCTACATTGATCTTTTCCTGTACTTTTGTAGCTCACACATCCCCAAAACATCAGCGATCCACCTCCATGTCACAGTAGGAATGGTGTACGTCCCATCATAGGCCTTGTTTACTCTACTCTAAAAGTAATGTTAATGGTTGTGGCCAAAAAGTTCAATGATAGTCTCATCACTCCAAACGACTTTGTTCAAGAGGCCTTGAGGCTCGTCTTTGTGCTGTTTGGCGTATTGTAAGCGGTATGCTTTATAGCATTTGCGTAGTAATGGCTTTCTTCTGGCAACTCGAACCAAGCAGCCCATTTTTCTTCAAGTGCCTGCTTATTGTCCATCTTGAAACAGCCACACCACTTTTTTTCAGAGAGTCCTGTATTTCAGCTGAAGTTATTTGTGGGTTTTTCTTTACATCCCAAACAATTTTCCTGTCAGTTGTGGGTGAAATTTTTGTTGGTCTACCTGACCTTTTCATTTTCCATTTCTTTATTAGAGTTTGAACACAGCTGATTTGCATTCACAATTCCTTGGATATCTTTTCATGCCCCTTATTGACCTTTTATACGCACGCATGCACACACACACACACTTATTACAAGCAACCAGATCACAGGGGGGGATGGTTACTTTTAGCGAGGACTTTTTTTCCTTCATTCAAACCTGTTTGTGTACATGTTATTAGGCCAAAGTCACCAGGGTTAGGGTTATGTAAACTTTTGATCAAGTGTCATTTGAGTAGTTTCTGTTATCATTATGATAAAAGTTTTTGTGTTACCATTCATATTATCTGGAAAAATATGAAAAGATTTTGCCAGGTTATTTGTAAACTTCTGAGCACAATTGTATACATGAAAACAAATAAATTGGGTGATAGTTTATGTTTATTAGTTTAGATGTCAGTTATCATGTACAATATTTATGTTGCTTTTTCACCAATTGCAACAAAATGCCAAGAAAGCAGAAATTAAAGAAACGTAACGGAAACAAGCGCGTGCAGCTCCTGGGTGTGCATTTACAGTGATGCGCACATGTAGACCCAGCAGTCTGGATGGGACCTGCTGGTGTTAAGATTCTCATACATGTGGGCCTGTGCTCTTTACGTTAAGTTTATTCATTCATTCATTTTCTACCGCTTTGTCCCGTTAGGGGTCGCGGGTGACTGGAGTCTATCCCAGCAGCTTTGGGCCTGAGGCGGGGTACACCCTGGACAGTGGCCAGTTAGTCGCAGGGCTGACATGTAGAGACAAACACTGACAGACAATCTTTCACTCTCACATTCATTCACCAGGGACACTTTAGAGTTGCCAATTAACCTGTACATGAATGTCTTTGGACGGTGGGAGGAAGCCGGAGTACCCGGAGAGAACGCACAGTAAGACGTGGAGGACATGCAGACTCCTTTACGTTAAGATATTAATAAATTATAAAAAAAAAAAAATGAAAAAATTTAAATATTGGCTATAGGCCAATGATAATACAATGGTACAATGATAAAATTAGCTGATTGACAGTGAGAAAAAAAAATAGAACGTTTTCCTTACAAATTGATAAGTGCACTGATGTGGCAGGGGCTGCACAGCTGTTAACATAAGAATCAGCTATGAGGGGAAAGTATCTGCTGTTTTGTTTACAATGGAGGGAATGTGCACAGGACGGGACATTTTTAACAAGTTGGATAGTAACATGCCAAAAGCAGGACTGCGGTGTCTGTGTATGTGTGTACAGATGGAGCTGGTGCCATGCAGGGGTCGATAAAATGGCTTAAAAGGCTTGAAAGGCTTAAATTTTTGCACTGATCCACAGGGAAGCGCTTGCAAGTAAATGTCTTCAGCCAGACCTTTGCAATGTTTTCCAAACTTCAGTTAAGATAGTTAACTTTATTAAGTCCTGGGTGGACCCTGAGTGGGTCACAAGCCTTGCATATTTATCCAGCATTTTTGTCAAGTATTATTGTCAACAGTTTAAAGGTTTGAATGTAGCAAGAGGAACGAGTGGCTACATCATCTTCATAATGCACCTCCACCGTGCCACATGCTGGGGCAGTGGCTCAGTGGTAGAGCGGCCGTCCTTCAACCGAAAGGTAGTAGGTTCGATTCCCGCTCGCCCCACAGTTCATACTGTCGTTGTGTCCTTGGGCAAGACACTTAACCCACCTTGCCTCCAGTGTCCATAGCACTGGTGTATGAATGTGTGTGACTGTAGAGGTGTGTTTGGTGTGGTGGTTGTTATAATGGAGGTGTAATTGGAATTAAATGCAGCACAACAGCTCTGTAGTTAGATTCAGTTTGTATTTAAATTACAGCAAGAGGTGTTCTTAAGAAAACAAACGCACTGTCTAGATCAGGAGGGGGGGGGCAAAGCTGGGTATCTAAGGCATAAAGACAGGTTGAGAGAAGCCCAAAAATACAGAATCAACAGGAGCAAAAGGCCAAAGTGTTTTTTACCAGGAGCAGAACCAGTGCCGAAGCCCAAATCATGCAGGGTTGGCAACAGAATTTCAGCGCTATATAAATAAAATAAAAAAACGAAAAAGGTGAAGAAGGCAGCGTGCATATATATACTAGCTTCAATCAATCAATTATTGTCCCCAAAAGAAGATTTTCCTTAGGCGCAGTGCCACAGCAGCAGTAGAACATACAGTATAACTTGATTGGGAATGAGTAACAGCTGTGAGCACAAGGCAGTTGATGGAAGAGCTAGGAAAACTGGGATTGTGTAAAATGTGGAGTTAATGTGAAAAATGGAGCAGGATTAGACTAAGAGACAAATGGGGTAGAAACTGATCTAAATTATGACAAAAGCAAGGAAAACTCCTGTTCTGCAGATTTGAACTGAGACTAACTTGTTGATGTTTCAGCATCTAAAGGTCCACCTTAAAGGCACTGCAAGTCATTTATTTTAAAGAATTCATTACTCAATTTTTTTTTTTATCATGTACTGTAATATTCGTTGTATTGTATCCCCATTTATCTGAAAATAATAGCAATAATAATAATACTTTCAAGCCTTTAACCAATACAGTCAAATACCATTAAAACATTTCTCACCGTTATTATACCGTCATGATCTCATATTGTCCCATCCCTAGCCGACCCCAAGCTGGCAGAGAAACTAAACTGAAGGCCTCCATTGACCTTGTGCTGCAGCTGGATTCTCACTGATTTGAGAATTTACAAACTCGCAAAAATTCCATCTTGAACTGCTCCAAGCAAAGTATTTACATCCAAACCCTAGCCAGACTTGGCCACTGTGCCCAGTAATGTGATAGTACTGACAGGTCGGGATTTGAAGATATAGTGACTGTTTAACAAATGCAAAAAACACATAGTCCTGCTCTGATTGGATAAAACATCATCACAAGGATTTTTTTATAGAAAACTGTCTGTTTACTGCAGTAACACACAACAGTACCTCCAGCCTCTCCACACAATCTTTTACTATTACAATACATCCAAGTTTCAAAAAGTCTGTTTCAAATACGTTTTATTTGAAACAAATCAATCAATTGTTGATGTCATTGTTGGCAGCACTCATCTGTTTGTTTTTTTATAGGTGGCGTTTAAAGCAACCAAATATTCCTTGTCTGCAGATCTGAAGTATGCTCTGTTCGCATACGATGTCAAACAGGTAAGATTCATATCAAGACATGTCCTTGGCACAAGTTTTTTAATATCTAATCATGCAACTCAATCAGCTTCACTACTTCCTTTTGTTGCTTTCCTGACAAGCTGTCAATTATAATGTGCACTTGATCATGTGGTTTGCATGCCGTCTTCTACGTCTTTCTAGATCTTTACCCTGACCCTGCTTTGCTCTGTCTGTGAGCACGCACGTGTTGATGAGTTGAGCTGTCACAAAGCGTTGTCGGCTGCACAATGTTTACTCAATAAAAATTGAGTAGTGTATAGTAAAAAGTAATTCAGACATCAGTAAATCAGGGTGCACTTGGCAGAGTGGTTAGCACTCCTGCCTCACAGCAAGAAGGTTGTGAGTTCAAAACCTGACCGACTCAAATATTCTTGGCCGTCTCCGGTCTTTCTGTGAGGACTCTGTATGTCCTCCTGAGTGACGAGAAGGGTTGATTACAGTCTCTGAAGCCAAGAACAATATCAACCAGCACATGATGAAAATCAAGTTGGTAGAATTTATGTGACGTTACATAATTTTTCTCAATTTGTTCAGGTTAGTTGTCGAACATAATTAACCTGTACTTTACAGTATAAAACGCAACAGACCTGAAGTCAGTTCGGTAAAGTAACGTTTAATTAGTAGAATTTTGTAACCATAAAGTTAATTTCTATTAACATCTAATTTAATACTTTCAAGCCCTGCAGAACTTGTAGCCAGTAGCACAATTTGTGCTGCACTTAAGGAAGAAAATGTGTTTATAGAGCACACTTTGTACAAAAGTAACTCAATGTGCTTTACAGAAATGACACAGAAAAAAATGACACAGAAAAAAAAAATAGCATAGAACAAACTTAGAAAAAGTAAAATAATAAAATAACGACAATAAATGAACATATGTACAACATGAACAGGTGTATTACAGTTGTCATTAATAAACAGAAAAGGTGAGTCTCCTTTTGAAAGACTTATTGTTGGTGCATTGGAATTATGTCCCTCTCATTAATCAAAGGCATTTCCATTATTGAACTGTTTTACTTTGCTTCCTTCGACTTTTCAGTTTTTTTTTTTCTTTTTCATGTTGTTTTGCTGTGTACATGCTTTAGCTGCTAACACAATACAGCACATAACCCATAGTTCACCAACACCACTAACCCACAATTCAGCCTCCTTGTCCCACACATGTTTCTATCTACCTATCCTACCACTTATTCTATCCCAACCTCTCACAGAGGAGCAGCTAGATCTAAGTTAAATGCAATAAGAACAATAAGAATTGAACTGTTTGTGATCTGGCTCTCTTCAATGAATTGTGTAATAAAAATTTTAATGACCTCTGAATAGCTGTGGTTTCAGCTCTCATAAAGGTTGTCTCACTTTTATTACTTTCTTTGGTCTTTGGGTATTGCAGTGACGGAAGCACAATAATGAATGTTTTTTTTTTTGCAGGTGTTCAGGCATTCTTACACAGCATCCTATATTGTTTACAACATCCACACTAGGTAAGCTCCTGTTATTATTGTCTTCATGTAAGAATTATTCCACTGTCTTTGAATGTGGCTCATTGTGCAGCTAAAAGCAAATGTTAGACCTGTTAATATTCTCTATGTGTGTTGTAGGGAAGTGTGGGAGTTGAACCCTCCAGAGGTTCAGAACGCAGTGTTGCAACATGCAGCGTGGGGACGACAGGGCCATCAACTGGTGCGTCACAACCTGGCTCTTCCTAGCTTTCACATAAACTCGTGCTATGCATATGTGCCTTCAAAAAGTGGTTTGATTTAGTGTAGTGTGTCTGTTTATCTCCATATCATATTAAAAAAACAGAACAATAAACAACAATAACACAGTACAATGAGGACTGGGAGCATTCTATGTGGCTGTGAGGTCTGGCTCCAAGATGTCTATTTCCCAAATGAGAAACATCACAAAATACCATGTTAACTGTTACATATTTATAAGTCTGTTTTTAAACAGGTTCTTCTGTTATGAATATAATTTTAACAAGAGAATTTTGAAAAAAAATCTATTGTCCCATCTATTATACATATACTGTCTAGTTATATGGCCCTGAGGTGCATCATCAAAATAGTTTTGTCCACTACAAAAAAAAGTAGATGGACATTTTTAAAACAACATTGACATCACCTGTGGCCCTTAAATTTGACAGATGTTTTTTTTTTTTTTTGAGGCTGCATTTTTAAATGCTTTTATTTTTCGTGTGGCCAAAAACTTTTTTGATTAAGCACCTCAGGGCCACTGTATCCAATTGAAATTTTCATAGCTCCTAAGACATTGTTTATTCTGAAGACTCCTCTACTTTCTGTTGTTCTTTGAAATAAACTGCCCTACAAATGCAAATGTATGTGTTGCTTTTCAAAAATGTAATGTCCTCATAAATTTTATACTGAAAAGGGCTGCTGCCACTTCAGGTAGATTTCCAAAGTAAATGGGACATAAGCTTGGTATAGCCACCATGTGACTAATAGCTAATGAAAACAAGGTGAGAAAAGAGCTGCGATGGATTCCATAATGTGTGTTTGTAAAACTAGTGTGTTGAAAAGCTAGGGAAAATGCAAGTTTAGAGTGTAGCTGGAAATTGAACAAAATGTCCAACAGTGCCGAGGCTGCTATAGTTTGTGGAAAAGAATTTAACTATAGCAGAGCATGACTAATTCCAGGTGATGGCTACACATAAACCTTTCATTATTACTAATAATTACAAATTGAGTATAGGAATAATGTGGGTCTGTGATAGACTATATGTCAGTGAATAAAACATTTCTTGCAATGTTTGGAAAATAAAATAAATATATAAATAAAAATAAAGTAAAATGATTTCTCAGAAATAGTGGGAACACAGAAAATTTTCATTCATTCATTCATTTTCTACCGCTTATTCCCGTTAGGAGTTGCTGGTGCCTGGAGCATGTCCCAGCAGAAAATAGTTGTATCCAAGAAATGTATTGCTGCAAAGGATTCTTGGATAATATTAAGTTTAACAATATTTATTCCTTCATTATCACTATTTTGTTTTTTGTTTTGTTTGTCTTGCTATTTTTATAGTTTTTAAGTGTTTTAAGGTTGCCTTTGTAGTAGATGGTCACTGATAAAGCCATAAAAAAAAAAACTTAAAACCTTTTTTGATTTTGTTTGTCCTCAGATATACATCTTTGAGAACAACATCTACTACCAGTCGGACGTGAGGAGTAACTCTTTGAGGATCACGTCTTCAGGGCAGGAGGGCGTGGTGTTCAACGGTCTAGCAGACTGGCTCTATGAAGGTGGGGTGGCTCTGCGTATCGCTTACTCTACTGCATTTTGATAATGCACATTTAATTGGGTTCTCAAGTTAATATTTGACATAGAGTATATGAAAAATGGAGCAAGGGAGACAGTAGTTTTTTTTTTATAATTTTTTATTTTATTTGAGGTGGTCTGACTTATTATCACATGTTCACATGTAATTAACTCTAAATTAAACTTATTCCAGAGGAGATTCTGCATTGTCATTTGGCTCACTGGTGGTCACCTGACGGAGATAGACTGGCCTTTTTCACCATCAACGACACACTGGTCCCCTTCATGGCCCTGCCCCAGTTGACGGGCAGCATGTACCCCCGGGCACTACAGTATGCGTACCCCACTGTGAGTGCTGACTGTCTTCCTTTAGAACTAGACATTCACGAGATTTAGGAATCACATCAATGGCAGGTGTATGTATTTATTCATTATCTACTGCTTATATTGAGGGTTACAGGGGGTTGGAGCCTATCCCGGCACATTTGGGCTTGAGATGGAGTAAAAATGAATTGCAGGGCCATCACTAAACGACACTGACAGACAACCATTCACTCTCACATTCTTTCACTATTGGGCAATTCGGATTTTCCATCACATGCATTTGATTGAGACAGTTGTGTTGTGCATCTCCAGGCGGGCCAGACAAACCCCACTGTCAAGTTGTTTGTGGTCAATCTGTTTGGAACTATTCACACTAAGGAACTACAACCTCCCGAACAGCTCCGGCTCAGGTATCTCACACTCACAAACTCCGTCCTGGAGCACACTGGGTCAAAAGCAAAAATGTCACTCTATGGCAACATTGTAATGTATTAGTAACAAAAATGTGTCTTTTTTAGCATAATATCACAACAGCAGTTGCCTCAGAAGGCTTTACAAAGACAAATAAGCAGCTAAATGACAGATTGGACAGACAACACCTCTTGTCCTTTAAATATCTTTATTGAACACACTCATTCAACATTCAAAATGGCAGTTGGAAAAAGAAAATGAACCCTAAGAATTAAAAACTGGTTGACCCCCTCTTGGCAGCAATAACCTCAAACAGGTACTTGCTGTAGCTGCACATCGTTGAGGAGGAATTTTAGCCCATTCTTCCTGCAGAACGGCTTTAGCTCGGTCATATTCTTTGGACGTCTCATGTTTATGGCCCTCTTCAAGTCAATCTATAGCATCTCTAGTGGGTTGAGGTCTGGGCTCTGACTTGGCCATTCCTAAAAGGCCAATTTTGTTTTTCTGAAACCATTCTATCGTGGACTTACTCTGGTGTTTTGGATTGTTGTCCTGTTGCATCACTACCTTCTCCACAGTTTCAGCTGACGTACAGACATCCTCACATTATCCTGAAAAAATGTCTGATATTCTTGGGAATTTATCTTCCCCTCAATGATTCCAGGCCCTGATGCATCAAAGCAGGTCCAAATCATGATGTTTCCTCCACCAGACTTTACAGTTTGGATGATGTTTTCATGATGATATGCTGTGCCCTTTCTACGCCAGATGTAGCGCTGTGTTTTTTCTAAATAGTTCAATCTTAGTCTCATCAGTCCACAAATCATTTTGCCAATACAGCTGTGGAGTGTCAATGTGCTCTTTTGCAAACTTCAGGCGTGTAGCAATGTTCTTTTGAGTAAGTAGTGGCTTCCTTTGTGGTGTCCTGCCGTGGATACCTTGTTTAGTGTTTAATGTATTGTAGACTCATGAACAGAGATGTTAGCAAGAGTCAATAATGCCTCCAAATCTTTGGCTGTCATTGGGGGTAGTTTCTTTACTTCATTGGTGAGTCTTTGTTGTGCTCTTGGTGTCATGTTGACTAGGCGTGCACTTCTTGGTAGAGTAGCAACAGTCCTAAAGCGTTTTCCACTTGTATATTGTTTGCCTGACTAGTGAATTGCCAAGTCTGCCAGACTTGGCAGACCCAAAAGTACTGTGAGGGTCTGTTGGGAACGTTTGGCCGAGTCCCCTGTCAGAGAGATCTTAAACTCCCACCTCCGACAGAGCTTCGACCAGATTCCGAGGGAGACTGGAGACATTGAGTCCGAGTGGACCATGTTTTCCACCTCCATTGTCGGCGCAGCCACTCGAAGCTGTGGCCGCAAAGTCTCCGGTGCCTGTCGTGGCGGCAATCCCCGAACCCGGTGGTGGACACCGGAAGTAAGGGATGCCGTCAAGCTGAAGAAGGAGACCTATCGAGCCTGGTTGGCTTGTGGGACTCCTGAGGCAGCTGATAGGTACCGGCAGGCCAAGCGAGCTGCAGCACGGGTGGTTGTGGAGGCAAAACTCGGGTCTGGGAGGAGTTCGTGAGGCCATGGAAAAGACTATCGGTCGGCCTCGAAGAAATTCTGGCAAACCGTCCGGCGCCTCAGGAGGGGGAAGCAGTGCCCTGCCAACACTGTTTACAGTGGAGGTGGGAATCTGCTGACCTCAACTGGGGATATTGTTGGACGGTGGAAGGAATACTTCGAGGATCTCCTCAACCCCACCGTCACGTCTTCCACTGAGGAAGCAGAGGCCGAGGGCTCAGAGGTGGACTCGTCCATCACTCGGGCTGAAGTCACTGAGGTAGTTGGGAAGCTCCTCGGTGGCAAGGCACCGGGGGTGGATGAGGTATGCCCTGAGTACCTCAAGTCTCTGCATGTTGTGGGGCTGTCTTGGCTGACACGCCTCTGCAACATCGCGTGGCGTTTGGGGACAGTACCTCTGGACTGGCAGACCGGGGTGGTGGTCCCCCTTTTTAAGAAGGGGGACCGGAAGGTGTGTTCCAACTACAGAGGGATCACACTCCTCAGCCTCCCCGGGAAAGTCTATGCCAGGGTACTGGAGAGGAGAATGCGGCCGATAGTCGAACCTCAGATCCAGGAGGAACAATGCGGTTTTCGTCCTGGTCGTGGAACACTGGACCAGCTCTATACCCTCTCCAGGGTGCTGGAGGGATTATGGGAGTTTGCCCAACCAGTCCACATGTGCTTTGTGGATCTGGAGAAGGCATTCGACTGTGTCCCTCGCGGTGCCCTGTGGGGGGTGCTCTGGGAGTATGGAGTCCAGGGCCCTTTGCTAAGGGCTATCCGGTCCCTGTACGACCGGAGCAGGAGCTTGGTTCGCATTGCCGGCAGTAAGTCAGACCTGTTCCCGGTGAATGTTGGACTCCAGCAGGGCTGCCCTTTGTCACCGGTCCTGTTCATTATCTTTATGGACAGGATTTCTAGGCGCAGCCAGGGGCCGGAGGGAGTCTGGTTTGGGGACCACAGGATTTCATCTCTGCTTTTTGCAGATGATGTTGTCCTGTTGGCTCCATCAAGCCAGGACCTTCAATGTTCACTGGGGCGGTTTGCAGCCGAGTGTGAAGCGGCTGGGATGAGGATCAGCACCTCCAAGTCTGAGACCATGGTTCTCAGTTGGAAAAGGGTGGCTTGCCCTCCAGGTTGGTGGAGAGCTCCTGCCTCAAGTGGAGGAGTTTAAGTATCTCGGGGTCTTGTTCACGAGTGAGGGAAGGAAGGAGCGTGAGATTGACAGACGGATCGGTGCAGCTTCTGCAGTAATGCGGTCGATGTACCGGTCTGTCGTGGTGAAGAAGGAGCTGAGCTGTAAGGCAAAGCTCTCGATTTACCAGTCGATCTACGTTCCTACTCTCACCTATGGTCATGAGCTTTGGGTCATGACCGAAAGAACAAGATCCCGGATACAGGCGGCCGAAATGAGCTTTCTCCGCAGAGTGGCGGGGCGCTCCCTTAGAGATAGGGTGAGGAGCTCGGTCACTCGGGAGGAGCTCAAAGTAGAGCCGCTGCTCCTTCACATCGAGAGGAGCCAGCTGAGGTGGCTCGGGCATCTGTTTCGGATGCCTCCCGGACGCCTCCCTAGGGAGGTATTCCGGGCATGTCCCACCGGGAGGAGACCTCGGGGAAGACCTAGGACACGCTGGAGGGACTATGTCTCTCGGCTGGCCTTGGAACGCCTCGGTATCCCCCCGGAAGAGCTGGAGGAAGTGTCTGGGGAGAGGGAAGTCTGGGCTTCTCTGCTTAGACTGCTGCCCCCGCGACCCGGCCCCGGATAAGCGGTAGAAGATGGATGGATGGATGGAGAATCGGTGTTTACAATTAAAATACAGACAATTACACAATATTTATTGTTGTTGTGTGATGTTTTTCAGCATAGTCACTGCAACACAACTTAAACATAGCATAATCTGCTTTTCTTATTTTACAGAAGAACATTTTATATATATATATATATATATATATATATATATATATATATATATAATATTAATAATTCAATTACTGCATATTAATATAATAATAATAATAATAATAATACATATTGCAATAAATACTTGAAATGATTGTGATGCATTTTTTAGGCAATATGGGTGTGTCAAAAATTTTTTTGATCAGAATGAAGCAAAGGTATAAAGAGGCAGGACTGGAGGGGGGTCTTTGCCCATGGTGTTTAGCGTTAGACCAGAGTTGAGCCCTCTGTGGGATTGTGGGGGATCTGCCCGTCCTATCCCGCTGAGCAGATTTGGGGTTTTCAAGGAGTGAACTGACACATACACCAGTGCCACAGACACTGGATTGGTGGTCTGTCCCACAGTCCAGATGGTCTAATACCTTGTACTGGGCCTTTACAGGGACTTTTATGTGACCATGGTGAAGTGGATCAGTAACACTCAGCTGGCAGTGCGCTGGCTCAACCGACCCCAGAATGCCTCGGTGCTAACACTATGCGATGCCACCACAGGGGCCTGTCTGAAGGTAGGACACTTTAGAGACCCAGTACTTACCTGACAAGGCTTTGGCTATGTTCTGAATCTTAAATAATCTGACTAATCAATTTGTGGTTGGACTAATTAAGGGATTATCTTCAAATAACTAATTGTGTTTCATAGCATCTTATAATTTTACTTTTTGATTATTTAGTTTATTATTTACTTTACTATTTAAGCATGTGTTTTAACAGATTTTTCAGGGAAGCATGTCATTTTAACATGTAACCTTTCAAGAAATATAATAAATAGATTCCTATGGCTGCTTTTCTAGGCTTTAAAAATGTTATTAAAAAGGTGAAGATTTTAATGTGCACCACCACTTTCTTCATCTTGTAGACCTATTTTTTTTGTAAAAACACTTAATTTGTATCAAACTACAAAGGAAGCTTTTTTAATTTGGTCCAGGCTTTTATAGTATCAAAAATGAGAATTCAGTCACAGATTGATATATAGACATTCCACAAAGTAACTGGTGTGTAATTCTTTTGTTCAGAGACATGAGGAATCCTCTGAAACCTGGCTCTCCAGACAGGTAAATATCTTACGTTCCTGAGAGTCCCATGTTAACACATAGCCATTAAATATTTTATGACCTCTATTATGAGTATTATTTGTTATCATTATTTTTGTCCACAGAGACAGAAGCCATTGTTCTCCACTGACTTCACCCACTTCTTCCTCACTGTGCCAGTCAAACAGGGCGGCAAGGGAGAGTTCCACCACATCACTATGTTCAACAGGAAGGTAGCCCTACAACCAGTTTTAACACCAGTGTTCACCACAAATGGTTCAAGCTAAGAGTAAAAAAACATTGTACCATGTTATTAGGGCTAAATGGTATTTGAAAAAAATGTATTTTTAAAAGATTATTATTATTTGGTTTATTGGGAGCAGGACTTGGGCCTCAGAGGAGGCCTGGACATCTCCTCTCAAACCGAAGGAGATGGTTATTTCAATTTAAAGATGGGAGGTCAGACTTGTTTTGGTTTTCTGTGTTTTTATTTCCTCATTTTCTTGTTTTTTTCATGTATGGATTAATGTTTATATTATGCTTTGTTAATAAAAAAAATATATAATAACAATTGTGATTGAAAGTGATGCGCTGAGTTGACCTGTCCAGTGCTCTCGTCTTCTGTCTTTTTTGGTGCTCCTCAGCACAGATAGGTGATCATTGTTCATTTTGTTTTATGCTCAGACCCAGTAATAAAAAAGAAGACACGCGTCCATTTCCGTGAAATAGCCCGTTACTGAACAGCAGCTTCAGCGCAGCCCTTTCTTTCATTTGTAACAAAGAAAATTTGTTTCATTAACCCGTATTCTTACAAGTTTTCACTCCTGCTTTTTAAATATTAAAGCCTTATGTCCTTTAATCTTCTTTTCATACAATGAATGACAATTGTTTTATCTGTGATTTCTTACTCAGAGAACTGCAGTAAACTCTGTAAGGTGAGGCCAGCTGAACAGTGAATATTTAAGGGCCACCGGATAACTAAACAGATGTTATATTTTGTCTCAGTTGCACAGTTACCAGGATGAAGTTCGCCACTTGACCTCTGGCGACTGGGAGGTGACCAGGATCCTAGCATATGATGAAAACAAACAGCTCTTGTAAGTGTTACACACTTTAATCTATGAATAAATTCTGGACCTAATGTGATGTAGCGCCTCAGCGAAAGACCATAGACACAAGTTTAATTATACTTTCTAATATTTTGTCTAATAAGTATTGTTTTTACTGTCAAATGTTTTTACAACCATGTGTAGATAAGCATGAAGAAGTGGCTAAAATGTGAATAAAAAAGCCCAGATTGCATTTGAACCAGACACACCTTGTTCTATAAGATATCTCAGTAGATAGAGAATTAAGAAGGAATCATATGGCGCACAAGAGACTGAGTCTGGAATCAGTATTTGAGATCCCCAATGGGTTTTTCACTTTATTGAATTAGAGTGTGCTATTTACATTGTTGTCACAAGTATGGTGAAAAATTGGCAAAAGAACTTTAACAAAACAAGAATAACTTTTGATTGTTTTGAATTAAAACAGCAAAACTTTGCCAATAAACAATATAAAGTGTGTTGCAACCAACATTTTGTGTCATTGCACAATAATCATTTCTGAAGACATAATTCTTGCAATGAAACATCTAGTTTTCCTTTGTCAACTATTCCTTGGTTGCAGAGTAACTGCTGCGGGCTCAGCCAACTCATCATTAGATGCCATTGCCCTAAAATACTCAGTTCCACAACTGCTTGAATAAAATAATTTAATTCCACTGTGCATCTCTTGGACTCATTCAACAACCCAAGTAAATCCGCAGAAGTGTCTGTTGTCTGTTTGTTTACTTTCACGTGCCTCAGTTCATCCGTCATGGTCAGCTAAGCGGCGAGCTATGTCATCACCAAAGCAAACCACATAGGTCTTCTCCCTGGCCCCGCCCCCTTTCCAAAGCTCCTCAGTCAGTCGCCTTAATGTGCTCTTTTCAACGATTTTTTTTATCTACAATAAATTGAACATCTGAAAGAGAGAGGAGAATGACAAATGACCCAAGTGGGACTTGAACCCAGGTCTCCCGCATACTCGGCATGACTTCTAGTGACTGAGCTAGGGGTATCTCCCCCAACTGACCTTTTTCTTCTTCACTGAAACCTGCCACCAGCCACTATATTTCCTAGCATTTAACTTAACTGCACCAAATGGATATTCTTTCATCAGCAAAACGAAGTAGCAAGGTTACTCAAAACAGCAAAATTAACACATCCATAAAAAACCTGGCAGACATGTTACAACCATCTGGAGAACTTCATTGTCCTGTGACAGCTGCTGTAACTGTGTAAAAGTCTAATGTCTGAATCGTGTCAATGTTAGAGATTTTTACCAGGATGAGATAAACCATTAGAAACTCTTTCTCAGGACTCAGCTGAATGATACCAAACAAACAGTTTCAAACTATTGACTCACTGCAGCTCAGTGGTCTCTGTCTCTCTGACTGTCCTTACTCTATTGCTGTTTTATTCCTAATCACATAATCACTCCAAGTTAATGACCACTGATCCCTAGTGTTGTTGGCCAGTGTTGATCCTTATCTTACTCAGATTCTCTCATCTCAAAGTTTCACATGCATCAGAAAGTGCCATTTGAGACTGATAAAATGTACAATTTCTTCCTTCACTACAAGGCTAATGATTGTCCATCCAGAATTGATTTGTTGCTGTTCTACTTTCTTCCTCAGATACTTTGAGAGCACAGAAGCCTCTGCCAACCAGAGACAAGTCTACAGGTCAGTAATGTGTTTATTAGTGCATTTACAGGGACAGGTTAGATACTCAAATACCCCTTTTTGCCAGTGGGAAACAGGTGCTGTTTGGAGCCAGAGACTAGTTTCAAAACTGGTTCTTTGTCTTTTGACTGCCAAAGCACCAGCTCCAAACCAGAAAAAGCGGAAAGAAAACCGGTTCTTAATAGGCTCGCAAGTTGAACCACCTCCAAACCGGCAATAGCACATGCTCCAAACCAGCACTCGAATCCTGCTGGTGGAAGGGGAGTAACAGACGTCTTTTTGTCACAGTATGTCCACCATGGGCCTGTTCCCACGACAATGCCTGACCTGTGACCTCAGGGAGCAGTGCACCTTCTTCGAGGCCGACGTCAGTCCCAATGCACAGCATGCCGTACTCAAATGCAAAGGTCAGAAAGACAATAGCAGCCTGTTCCATCTTTGTTGTGTTCATTTTATCTCAAAGAAATCACTTATTTTAAATTTTTAAATATAAAGATGTATTTAAATATTTTCAGTGTGATATAATATTTGTGTGATTTGTTTGTCAGTGTGATCAGAGTAGCTCAGTTGTAGAGCGGCTGTCATTCGACCGGCGGGTTTGTGGTGCGATCCCCGCTCGAAACATCCCAAAACATAACATCACGCTCTCCCACATACTGTCGTTGTGTCCTTGGGCAAGACAGTTAACCCAACTTGCTTCCAGTGGTCAGCTGTAACACTGGTAAAGCGCTTTGAGTGTCTACTAGGTGGAAAAGCACTATATTTTTTTTTAAAAAAGGACATTTTGAATAAAGGTTTCAAAGAAGGCCTTTGGACGTAGGTTTGAATTTTAAGCCATCCCGTCCTTTATCCATCTTATAACACTTTGTCAATTCTAAGGTGAACTGATAAGAGCTGAGTTTTATATATATTTCAGACTGTTGTGATGCTTCATTTTTGTTTATTGTACATCTCTATTTGGTTATTGCTTATTCTCGAGATTGTATCCATTATCTGCATATCTGAATGTGCACAAGACATATGGGAAACTAAATATACAGACAGCATTATTACTCTATAGTAGCTGAGTTTGTTTGGATGTTCACTTTACTCACAAGAACACAAAAGAGGACAAACAAATACAGCTCAACACAGGTCCAAGGAGATAAAAAAGAAGAAAATAAAAGAAAATGTCCACCCTAGAGCTGCTCAGCACCGATGCCACAGCAGCGCCAGCAAAGCAGGGGTTATGGGGCCCACACCTCCATGAACTGTCCCTTTTTTCTATTGTAGCTGAAAGGTCAAGATTATGCCAGTATGTCTGGGAGGGAGGTTTGTCACTAATCTTCTATTTGTAAATGGACTATTTGTGTATGTATCAGTCTTGGACACATTTCTGTCCTTTTCTGGGAGTAAATGTTCTATTTTTCCCATGACTGACTTTTAGTTTTTCCTCAACTTGATGGAGGCTCTGAGGAAAAAAATATGTTTCATTGTTTGATTAAGGGAGCTTCTTGACAGAAGATGACACACTATTTTCTTTTTGTTTTTCCTGCAGGTCCTGGCATCCCAGCTGTGTTGCTCTTAAGTTTTGATGACCCAGAATGTGAGTATATTATTTACAAGTTAGATAACAGTTTAAAGGTCTCCATTCCAAAAAACACCAGAAATTTATAATGAAATTATGATACTGGTCATTATACAATCTGCAGTTATGTTCAGAATGCCATCTCCAGTGGGCTCTAAGCTACACAGAATTCTCCCTGTTACTATGCTCAGTTAAGTCAATTCCAGTTCCAACGCCACTTACATTTACAATGTCTGGAAGAGAGTTCCAGAGAGTTGTCAACTTCTCCATATAGTTAAACTTAAATCCAAGGTAAATTTAAGAATGTATACCATGTGCATAGTACAGTATACTGTACAATGACTTTTATTTTGAAGCCGCTCGAATTGACATCTGGACATTACATACAACGTTGGCAACACAAGAGATGCACTGTGGCTATACTTTTAGCGTATAACAATTTTAGATTTAAAAATAAATAAATTGTATAGAATGCAGAACTTCCAACAAAGCATGGACTTCTAAGTATTTACTTACTGGAGTCAAAGGTACTTCGTTGTGCTTTGTCTGCAGGGAGAGTGTAGCTGTGTTTTATGAATTACAATTTGCACCGCCATTACCAGACCAAGCATGCCAAACAAGTACAAGAACTGGACTGGACTCAATCACAAAAACAACAGGGACCTTTTTGCTAATCTTCACCTTGACTAGCTTTAACATATCATATAAAACTGCAAAAAGAAGTCAGCCATTCTCTGGTGGTGAGTTTATCAAAGACTGCTATGCCCAAGAAAAAAAAAAAAATAGACATTTAACAACGTAACGCGCTGTGCGCTGTTACCTGATGTATTAAGGACATCACAGGGAATCTGGAGCTTCAGTTGCACACAATGGTAGACACATTTGATTTATTTTTGGTTGCTTTGGTTGTTTTGAATGAGAGCTTGCTTATGTTTGTTCCCTGGATAACTAAAGACTTTATGATTACGAAGGAGATGGCAGGGGTGTGACCGATGAAGGAAATGACATCAGGAGTAACTTGTTGTCCAAGTAAATAAAAGATAAGGTAACTGAGAGAGAGCTATGTTTTCCTAAACCTTGGGTTGGAAAGGTAAATGGGACACAGGTCTAAAATTTGACAAAACATTAAGATTAAGGTTGTTTTTTTTTTGTAGAGGTCTGACCACAGCGTGCTTAAATAAAATTGGTACAGAACCTGAATTGAGGCAGCTGTTTATAAACACCTGTTTAAGCACTTTAGATGGGATAATGTCCAGGGGACCGTTGGTTGGTCTCAGCCCCTAGACAACATCAAGAATTTAGAAAAAGTGTTTCCCCCGGCTTTGTTTGGTTCACACACTTTCCAATGAGTGTGTTGCAAAGCAATTACAGTAGTCCCTTGCCATCCATTGCTGGCTCTTGATTTAAAAGGTACCTTTTAAGCCAACTGGAGGGCGTCATACTCACTCACATTGCAACATTTAAAGAAGCCTCACCATCAGATGCATGACTCCACAAATAGTCAGCCAAGTTAGGGGCTCTACATCAGGGGTCTCAAACTCGCAGCCCGGGGGCCAACTGCAGCCCGCAAGATGATATTTTGCGGCCCGCAGGACGATATGAAAATTTGTTAGTCCGCCCTGCGAGTTTTATATGAATGGTATGTTACCACGTTGTTTGTGGAAGGTTCCTTTTTGTGCAAGCTGGAACTGAACCAACCTACCATCACAGTGGAGTATATGGCTCCTGGGGGCGGCCCAACGGCTGGGCTTGATGCAGACAGAGAAACATTTCACAACTATGGGAAATGTTTTCATTAAATGTTACATAGGCCCATGTAACATCACATAGCCGTCATAAAATTACTGCTTCTTACTGTGTTTGAAATGGGCATGTTTGACCTTGAGCAGGACAAATTCAATGTTACCGGCATTGGATTTGGCAACATGCGGATTGTATTTTGTTTTCCCATCATTTGAAATGGTCTGATTTGTTTGAAAGGTAATGGCAATTTGACCGCCACTATCCATGTAGATTTGTTATCATGACGAATCTGCAAATTAACGCCGATGTTATGTTGACAATATCACTGAGGGGAGTGGACATCCAATGGGGCCACTCAGCCAGCTCATTCATGTTCTTCAATATTCCATTTAAGTTCAGAATAGCTCAGGTTCAGAAGAACCCACTGAAGTTAAAGAACTGTTAGTAATGACGTTTGAGAGGATTTAACAAAGCTTTTTTTGTGGAATACCTGATCCGGTCCAGCCTCACCCAGACTCTGCCTCTTGCGGCCCCCAAGTAATTTGAGTTTGAGACCCCTGCTCTACATGTTGTGTTGTGAAGGGGATTTTAAATCTCCTCCTTGAACCGCCACCTTATTATGGTGAAGTGGTTTGAGTGCCCGAATGATCCTAGGAGCTATGTTGTCTGGGGCTATATGCCCCTGATAGGGTCTTCCAAGGCAAACAGGTCCTAGGTGACAGGCCAGACAAAGAGCGGTTCTAAACCCTTTATGGATAAAGAATAACCAAGGACCGTTACGTTGCCTGGTATGGCGCAACCGGGGCCCCACCCTGGAGCCAGGTCCGGGGTTGGGGCTCGCATGCGAGTTCTGGTGGTCGGGTCTTTACCCACGGGGCCCGGCCGGGCTCAGCCCGGAGTGACGTGGGGCCGAGTCAAGTCTTTGGATGTTGGCTGACACGCCTATGCAACATCGCCTGGCGTTTGGGGACAGAACCTCTGGACTGGCAAACCTGGGTGGAGGTCCCTATTTTCAAGAAGGGGGACTGGAGGGTGTGTTCCAACTACAGAGGGATCACACTCCTCAGCCTCCCCGTGAAAGTCTATGCCAGGGTACTGGAGAGGAGAATGCGGCCGATAGTTGAACTTCAGATTCAGGAGGAACAATGCAGTTTTCGTCCTGGTCGTAGAACACTGGACCAGCTTTATACCCTCTACAGGGTGCTGGAGGGTTTACGGGAGTTTGCCCAACCAGTCCACATGTGCTTTGTGGATCTGGAGAAAGCATTCGACTGTGTCCCTCGTGGTGCCCTGTGATGGGTGCTCTGGGAGTATGGAGTCCGGGGCCCTTTACTTAAGGGCAGGAGCTTGGTTCACATTGCCGGCAGTAAGTCAGACATGTTCCCGGTGCATGTTGGACTCCGGCAGGGCTGCCCTTTGTCATCGGTGCTGTTCACTATTTCACTAGGACACACTGGAGGAACTATATCTCTCGGTTGGCCTGGGAACGCCCCCGGAAGAGCTGGAGGAAGTGTCTGGGGAGAGGGAAGTCTGGGCGTCTCTGCTTAGAGTGCTGCTCCTGCAAACCGGCCCCGGATAAGTGGTAGAAGATGGATGGAGGGATGGAACTATTTGTTTATTTATTGTGTTTTTATGTTTGCAGCATTGCCCTTTTTATCCAAGACAAATGTCTCCCATGGCAGACAATTAAAGAAATGTTGCGAAAGGAACCAGTCTGTCCTACTTTTGTATTTTTCCTCCAGTACAACTTTGATCTGCTGCAATTGATTCTACCCTTTTATGAATCATAAATGGTCTTTCTATTTCTTTCCGTCTTGTTTTTCTGCCTTTACAGCATATTTCATCTTAGAGAACAATCTTGCTCTGCGTTCATTGCTGGAGACTAAAACAACAAGCAAGACGGAGATCCGTACCATCACTAATGGCAACTTTGGTAAAAATTGTACCCACTGTTGGTTTAAGAGATGTCAGTTTTGAAATGTATTACTCCACCAAGCAGTAAAGTTCTGTTTAGTGCATTTTGCGTGTTTGCTGTCTTCCTGGTTAGACATGGATCATGATTAAGGCCCAATCTCAATTCTCTAACTTACCCCTTAGCCCTTAGCCCATGTTTTGCACATTCATGAGAGACCAAGTGGTGTCCCAATAAACATTTGGTTCAAGGGGAAGGGCTATAAACCCTTTCAGAGATTTTGGAGGACCACACTTGAAACGAAGGGGTAAGATAATTTCTTGTGATGTGATAATGCAGTGTGTTAACCAGTCCCACGGCTGCGAGATAGGTGCAACATGTAACTAATTTGGGCAAAAAAATTACATTATGTTATTTTATGTTCCTTAAATCTTGAACTCGTTCGGGCACAGATCATTTTCTCCTCTGAAAATTTTGTTTGCTAATCTCTGTAATCTTTATTTGCTAATGTTACCCTCACATCAACAAGTCACAGTCTTGTATTTGAAGAACTTTTTGAACTTCTTATCAACTAATGTATAACACTGCTATCTGTTTTTCTGTCAATATAAATTGATACGTTGTAAAAGAAACATACGTTTTTGTGGTCATAGTAACATCCTTATTTCTGTGACTGAGGAAACAGCTGAGACTGTTCAGAGTTGTTAACACTCCAACACAGATATAGCTTTCTTTTAAGAGACCCATGTATGAGTCTCTGACTCCCTGATGCCCGGGGAGTTTCTATTCTTATCAATCAGAACGCCTCCTCTGAGCCACTCAATGTGACCTGGGATAAATATGGACGATACACGATTGCTGATACAAAACATGAATAGTTCAAGGTGTATTCCCCTAAATGTAGATTACAAGAACTTATTTACAACAGGATCCAAGCAAATACTCCCTACATATACTGACTTTAAATGCTGGTTCCAATCTTAGACAACCCTCAAATATTGAGGACTGTTGACTTCTCTTAGTTGTGTGATTACCAGACACTTGTCATCTCTGATCATGCCCATATTACCTTATCCATGTCTCTTCCTGGCCAATTGGGGTTTAACTCAACTTTTCTCTCTGATTTGGATTTTAATTCCAATGTCCAGGTTTAGCATCTTTCTTTATTTCTATTTCTTTTTTTGTATATTTTTTTGTATATTTAAAACATTTACAATGTTATTTTACAAAATTATTTTGATTTAACAATGTTCACTTAGTGGTACATTTCTCCTGGGGTTTATTTCTGGGCATTACTGCATGTTTATTTCAGAAATAGACTTTATTTTTGTGCTGCTTGACAGCCTCTGTAAAAAATAGACTGTTATAGGTATTATAGACCTGATGGGTTTTGCAGCTTTTCTCTTGCTTGGTTGCTCTCCTGTTTCTGGCTTTCTTCTGCTAATGCTTCTGTTTTACTCACAGAACTTCCTCTGAAGCTCCTCTATCCTCCTGATTTCTCTGAGTCCTACCTCTATGGCCTTCTTCTTTTTGTGTAAGCTTCAACACTTCACAAACTCATCTGTTCTAACTAAAACTCCTAACTGTCAATGTTAAAGACAGTTGTGAGTTTTTTTATAAACACATTCAAAACACCAAAAAAAAAACATTGTGCTCGCAAAAACAAATGTATCACAATTATTTTATGGAATCTATTTGATTAAGATCATTTCTGATAAAAGTTTCTGTAAAAATACACTGACCAAAAATATAAATGCAACACTTTTGTTTTTGCTCCCATTTTTTATGAGTTAAACTTTAGCTATAACTAGTTATTGTTGACATCTATCCAAATCTGTGTTAGTGATCACTTCTCCATTGCTGAGATAATCTATCCACCTCACATGTGTGGGATATATGGATTACTAGTACATAGTACATTACTAACTCTTGTGGCTTCATAAACCCACTCTGCAGACTTAAATCTTGTGATCATTAAGTCCATTGTCTTAGGTTCAGATTGTGCATTAGGTATTCTGGGTTTGAGATGTGTCTGTCCCAACAGCGGCTCCACCCTGGAATACCAAGCTGTGACGGATGAGTTCACCCTGGACTGGGACTCTGTGCTGGTGGGATCAGAGCAGGTTGTTGTGGCTCACTTAGATGGCAGGGGCTCTGGCTTCAGAGGTCAAAGGTACATTTTTACTCATTTCCACTGGATGGGTCAGATAAGTTTTACTACCAAAAGGGGACAGTAGAATGTTGGGATACTGTTGGTCAAAGAAGGAGATGACGAAGGCGTGTCCGTAGGCAGAGAATAGAAAAGGCAGGAGTTTAGGACTGAAAGTAGGGACTTTGAATGTTGATATGATGACAGGTAAAGGTAGATATGCTACAGTGGAGGAAACTCGGCATTCTCTGTGTCCAGGAGACCAGGTGGAAAGGTAGCAAGGCTAGATGCATTGCAGCAGGGTTTAAACTGTTTATGGTGTGGACAGGAAGAGAAATGGAGTAGGAGTGATCCTGAAGGAGGAGTTTGTGAAGAATTTTCTGGAGGTAAAGAGAGTGTCAGATAGACGGATGTGTCTAAAGCTGTAAATTTAAGGTGTGAAAGTTGTTAGTGCTTATGCACCACAAGTTGATTGGAAAAAAGAAGAGAAAGACAGATTCTGAAGTGAGTTTGAGTAAGTGATGCAGAGTATTCCCAGAGGTGAGAGAGTGGTGACAAGGGCAGACTTTAATGGACATGTTGGTGAAGGGAATAGTGGGGATGAGAAAGTGATGGGCAGGTTTGGTCTTCAGGAAAGTAACCCAAAAAGAGGTTGGTAGAGTGTAAAAGTATGCAGATGGCTGTGGTAAACACATACTTTCAGAAGAGACAAGAACACAATGTGACATATAAGAGTGAAGAGGGAAAAATGGAAGGAGTACTGTGAGGAGCTGATGAATGAGGAAAATGATAGAGAGAACAGAATAGTTATGGAGGTATGGAAGTGTCTAAGAGTTTTTAACTAGGTTGTTCAACGAGGTCTTAACGAGTGAGGCGATGCTTGAGGAATGAAAGAGAAGTGTTTTGGTGCCGATTTTTAAGAACAGAGATGTGCAGAGTGTGGAAACTACAGAGGTATTAAGCTGATGAGCCATACAATGTTGTGGGAAAGAGTAGTGGAAGCTAGGCTAAGGGGAGACGTGAGCATCTGTGAGCAGCAGTATGGTTTCATTCCAAGAAAGAGCACTACAGATGCAATATTTGCTTTGAGAATGTACAGGGAGAAGAGGTAAAGAAGGTGCAGGATTTTAAGTACTTAGTTCAACAGTCCAGAGCAATGGAGAGTGTGGAAAAGAGGTAAAGAAGCGAATGGAATGGGTGGAGAAAAGTGTCAAATGTGTTTGTGTATGGTTTGGAGACAATTGCACTGAGGAGAAGACAGGAGGAAGAGACAGGAGCTGAAGATGTTGAGATTCTCTTTGGGAGTTACGAGGATGGATAGGATCAGCCGAAAGAAAAAGAAGATCAAAAGGGGTCAGTAGGCGTTGTTGAATCCACACATCCTGGACTTTGTTCTGCTCCGCTCCTCTAGAAGAGTATTATGAAAGTAGATGCTAAACCCCGCAGTGCGCAAAAAATGAACTGTGAAAACACAAAACATAAATGTTTTTTTTTTGTTTTTTCAAATGAAGAATATCTTGTACTGATAAATATTAATATTTCTGTCCAGGTGTTTGGAGCAGATCCATCACAGACTGGGCTTAGTGGACACAGAAGACCATCTTGCCGCTTTAGAGTATGTTTGTTTTCACAGTCCTTCTTTTTAAACCATCCACTAGCACATCTTAATCTGTTCTATTGAAAGAAATAGCTAAATGCTGGCAAATGTTAGACTTCACTAAACATTGTGGACTCCAGGCCTGAGCTATATTAGCTCAAAGCCCAGCAGCAAAACCCAATGCATTTTGTAAACTAAAAAAAAAAAACTTTCTTTATAGTTTATTTTACTTTTTATATCCAAACCTGCCTAAAACTTTTCAAAACACTTTTTACAAATTTGTCAAAGGTAGGGCAAGAATTAATGAACAGTATTACTAAAACCACCTTTATACAGATCAGCTAAAAAAGTGGTTTTAGTGTAAATCCCTCAAATCAAAGAGCTAGAAAATTAAACATATTAAAAAGTTGTACCTGTACTGTAACATATGTACACCAACCTGGGACAGTGATACCATAAAACTAATAGTGTGGCTCTAGTTGTTTACAGAACAGTGACGTGCCAAGAAAAACGAATATATAAAAATTTCAAGTTACCATTTTTTTGTCTGGATTTAAAAATGGAACAAGACATATTTGCTTGTACATGAAGCATGTTATTGTTGGTGGTCATTTTACACACCATTTTATTTGACGTGTGTTGCAGATACCTTGTGAAGCTGCCGTTCATTGATCACACCCGGATCGGAGTATTTGGAGAGGTACATCCACCTGTCGCTGCTTGTTACTGTATAGAGACAAGTGACATTTAAGCTCTGTGAATCATTGGGAGCAAGGTGGAGTGGTTTCATTTTCCCCTGCATGTATGTTTAGACAAGCTCAACTAAACTGTGCCTGTAACAGACAGTGGGCCACATCTTGCGGCGGCACACATACCTGCAGACTGATGTAGTCATCATTATATTCATTTGTATTTATCAATTAAAGACTTAATAAACAATAAGACATTACAGTTGTATTACTACCCTCAAAAGAGAGGAAATAAATTGATAAATATTTCTCAAAATGTTTTAGGCTCATATTCTGTGAAACTAACAAATGACAGCTAAATTACATTTATCACATTTATAACCATCCACAGCTTTTTGAAGCACAAAAGCACAAAGTCTGAAACAGTATGTTACAGCCAGGACAGTGCATCCCTTAATAAAAATATCCATCTTATGATTGACGTGGAGGAGGAGTAAATAGAGACAGCTTACACCAGGGAATTGTTTTTTCTGCTGCTTGATCATGCAGCCAAACAGGACAGCTTTACATGACGTGAGTAAAGGAGAAATTTGTGTGGTTAGCTCTGTCTACTTTGAAACCAAATTAAATTGTCTAAAAACACTGGCAGTCTGAACAAAACTCCACTTTTTTCCTTGCGTGTTGATACGGAGCATATCCAGACAGGTGTAGGTTTTGCTGTTGCACAAAGACATCACGGAGGATTTGCACATCAAAAGAATCACACATAGAAACTGATATGAAAAATCCTAATTCTGCCATATTAATAATAATAATAATATCTATTCTGTTAGGTCTGTGTTTGTTGTTTCTGCAAATAAATGACTTTTGAGACAATATTAGAAGTTATAAAAGTTTTACTGCTGGTCTAAATATAAGAAGAACTTGAACAAGGAGTCTGTATCTAGACAGTTCCCAGATAAGGCTGAATATGCAGGAGTTATACAATGGTTTATACACAGTGTGTAAGTTAATTCTGATTGGCCACGTACATTGTCAGGTCCGGCAGCCCCCACCGTTGCTTTCTCCATTCTTCAATGGTTGTCATGGTAATGATCAGTCATGTCAGGGTCATCAGGAGCAGTCAGGCTGCCCATGACTATCACACTACACACATTGTTCTGTGTTTCTCCTGTTTGTACAACGTTGCATGCAAGGATTGGATATGATGTGTTGAAATATTAATCAATGAGATGTGTCCTTAGTTCATAATAAAATATTATAGGCTCATCTGAATGATTAGTATTTTTCTAATTGTTAATCCAATATAAAGATATTAACAGTAAATTAAACAATAAAAGAAAAGCAGCCATTTGCATTCTTTCACATTTGAATTACTAAAAAAAATATGATTAATAAAAGTAATGACATTTAATGATAATAATAATCATCTGCTGCACTGGAGGGAAGCCATGTGATTTGTTAAAAGCCAAACACATGTGACACTTAAATTCAGCCTCTTTATACCTGCGTCTGCGCTCTGATAATCGGTCTGATCTAAAAACGTCTGCATTAAGATTTGTAAAGATTTGGCCCAATAACTGTCTTCCCTCTGTCATATCTGATACCTCTCTTTGTGGGATAAAAATGGACTCCACCATCCCCTTTAGATAAAAGTGCACTTCAAGAATCATAATAATATAAATCAATAGAACAAAATTAAACTCAAATGATTAGGGTATTATCAGATTTTAATAGAGACATTACAAGAATGCTTTTCCATGAGCTGTGATAATGGGATAATGCTTGTGTGGCAGGACTATGGCGGCTTCTTGACTCTGACCATGCTTCGGAGCACAGAGAAGCTGATCCAGTGTGCAGCAGCTGTAGCTCCTGTCACCGACTGGAGCATTTATGGTGCGTACATCAGGCACTCAATCTTTTTATGTTTTAATTTACATTTATTGATGTATTTCTAATATTGTGGCACAACATTTCATTTAGCCTATTCATTCATTGTGTGGTCAAATTGTGGTCCGTCTACAAGGACACAAGTACCACCACAACCAACCTTTTTTTTTAGTGTCAACTTCGCACCACATTTTTATCCTTTATCATCTTAAGTGTCATCTGCGCTGTAAAGGCTTATTTATCTGCTGATGTGATTTTCTGCATTAACACTAGCATACAGGCTGAAAGTTCCTTTAATCCTCTGTCCAAAATGTCTCTCTCAGCCTCTGCCTTCTCGGAGAGGTATCTTGGGCCGCCTTCCAGTGAGGACAGCAGATACCAAGTGAGCCATTTCATAAACTTGTTTGTTTTGGAGAGCAATAGTTTAAATCTAAGAAAAACTGCATCTGACAACACACCTGGCAGACAGACTTAAGAGAGCAAGAAGTAACATGAAAATAGGGAAAAGTAGTGCAATCAGGCAAGAAAATAGCAAGGGTCAAATTAACCTGAAGACTGGACCAGAAACTTTAAAGAAAGTATATTTGAAGTCAAGCCCGGATTATTCATTACCCTGGCAATTTTTGAGTTAAAGTAAATTTTATTCAACTTTTTTCTGGATTGGCACAAGAACGAACACAAGAATGACACAGGCATCTTCCAGAAGTTAAATAAGACAATGTACAAGAGGCATCGTTGTGGAAATAAATATTTCTCCAATTTTATTTACATTTAAACATTAAGTGGCATGTCCAAAATTATTTATACCCTTCTCAATAATAAATACAAAAGCCTTTATTTGCTATAACGGCAATCAAACGCTTCCTAAAATTGATGACCATTTTTTTATGTCTTGACTGGGATTTTTGATCATTCATCTTTAGTGATAACCTCCAGCTCTTTCAGAATGTAGGGTCTCCTTGCCATCGCTCTGATCTCTCTAGCTCCTTCCACAGATTCTCAAGTGGATTCAAGTCAGGACTCTGGCTGGACCATTGCAAAAGGTTAATGTTTTTGTCTGCTAACATTTCTTTTAGTTTTTTTCGTTGTTGTGCTGAAATGTCCACTGGTGCCCAAGGCCAAGTTTTTCTGCTGACTGCTTAATGTTGTTGTTGAGATCTGTTGTGATCTTGACGTACGGTTCTTTTTTTTATTGTGCCGTTTACTGTGATATTATTGGCTAAAAAAAAAACTTAAAACATTAGGTTCCCACCACCATGTTTGACAGTGGGGATGATGTTCTTAGGGTCGAAGGCTTCTCCTTTTTACGCCAAATGAAGGATAAGTCACTGTGGCCAAACAATTCAATTTTTGTTTCATCTGACCATAAAACAGAAGACCAGTCTTTGCCCAGAGGAGCATTTGCCAAGCGGGCTTTTGTGTGCCTTATCTGGAGAAGTGGCGTCCTTCTTGGTCTGCGTCCACTGTCCACAAACCAACTGCAGAGCTGCTGTTTTTCACCTGAGTTGATTAAAACAGCATTTCTCAATGAATTAGGGTAATTAGGATGCTTTAGAACAGCTTGGACTATTGTTATAAGAATTCCATGTCAGATTATCCAGAGAGACCATGGACACAGCGAACAATTTAAAAATGAATGGTTTAATACTTGCAAGAAGAAGCAAAGTACAAACGTATAATAATGGTACAGGATGAAGTTTGCTTTCCAAAGTAAATAATACATAATATTTTATATCATGCAGTAAAGTCTGTTATACACCCCCAATGACAAGTTACCGGGTGCAGTATTCAGTCCATGGCAAGTTATCTCTACGTTTAGTTATGTCTATGTTTATGTTTGCATTAGCATGAAGGACATGACATGAGCAGGACTAACATGGCCTGAACAGTTCTAGGAGCAACCAATAATTATTAACCATAGGAAATTTTCACTATTTAACTGTTTATAATGGTATAAAACTTTGGATTTCCCCATAGACTGTGACAGTTTTTAAAGGGTATAAATCAATTTGGACATGCCACTTTTTGTTCAAATGTAAATAAAAGCTGAGCAATATTTATTTCCACAACAATGCCACTTGTACATCATCTTATTAACTTCTGGAAGGCGCCTGTGTCATTTCCAATTAAAATGCCAGGGGTATGAATAATTTTCTGTCTGTCTGTCTGTCTGTACCATTGTCTATTAGTTTTTTTTTACTCCTCTTCATCCATTTAAGGGTGTAAGTATTAGATGTGACACAAGCCTCTAACATGGAACCTCTTAAACAGTCCTCGAGTAAGGGCGCCGCCATACGGCGAATTACAGCGATATACCGGCGTCCACCAGAGGGCCGGCTCCAAAAGCGGAAATATGAGGAGAAACCCAATGGCGACTTTACAAGTGTAAAAATCATGTTTACAGCCTGTTACAAAAGATGGCTCTGGTCTCTAGAACTAAGTTTTTACTATGTGACAACTCAAGGGACGGGGGGGTGATTTTTTTTATTAATATTATTATCAATATTAATATTAATATGAATTTTATGATTAAGCGGAAAAGCCCAGATGTAACCGCCATTTTATTGCCCTTTCATAACAACAATATTGGTAAATAGGGGACCAATGGGCGGCTGACATCCATGTTTATTTACAAACTATGGTGTGACACCATCTTCTGAAGACAGAAACAACTAAAATTGTTACAAATCAAATGTTTTTAAAACAAAACAAAATTAAGTCTGACTTGGGACAATGAGCTTGTGATGATTTATGTCCCAAAAAGTCACAAGTTAACTTGTGTCTATTGAACGCATCAACACATCCTAAATTAATTAATAATTAAATTTAAAAAAATTAATGACTGTAAAGAACAAATCATGTTAAAAAGTAAATTCCCAAAGTGCGGTGATTAAACTCATCTACTGTCTTCTATTGCTAATTTTAGTTTGAATGACATAATTTGCAAAGATTGTGTGTAAAAAGTACAATCCACAGTTGTCCTTCAAGTGAAGATTGTAGTCAGAGATGTTTTTTTTTGTAAGTAGGTTAGCTGAAAGTGGGCCATGCTATTTCTGTGACTCTCACAGCAGGTCAGAGTGGGGATGTGTGGAGGGGTCTGCTTCATTTAATATCCAGAAACGGAAAATATGGCACATCAAACAGTAATCATCATGTCCTCTGGAACGGACACAGATAGGCAGTAGAATACTTAAGAATGATTGTGACCGACATACCAACAGCTCAAAGAGTGAAAACCTCCCCTCAACATTATTAAACATTGGGTTGTTTAGAACAGAAAAGCACAGTGGAATGATGTACTGAAGTACAGAAAAAAGTGGTTGTATTAAATAGCGCTTTTCCACCTAGTAACCAGTGTTACAGATGACACCACTGGAGGCAAGGTGAGTTAAGTGTCTTGCCCAAGGACACAACGAGTATGTGAGGGAGAGCGGGATGTTATGATGTTTTGGGATGTTTTGATCGAGGATCGAACTGTCCACCCGCCTGTTGGTCTACCCACTGAGCTACTGCCGCCCCTTTTAGTAAAAAAGGTGTCATAGCAACCTTTCTGAATTTGAAACATATATTTGTATAATGTTTATGTGTGTGTGCAGGCATCCAGAGTGCTGGCTAGTCTGAAGACTCTGCCCAGTGGAAGTCTGTTTTTGGCCCATGCCACTGCAGACGGTAGCCCTCAAACCTCCACCAGACCATAGCTTTGATTTGACTATGGATTTAATCCTAATGACACTAAACTTTATTTCTTCTCTTTGTCTGCAGCAAATGTTCATTTTCAACACTCAGCAGAGCTCATCAAACATTTAATTAAAATTGGAGCCAACTATACTCTGCAGGTATACTGCCACAATATTAGTTCTATGTCATATGAAATATTCACATAACCCACAATAGATAGACTACTAGACAAACCAGATATTATAGATGCAAATGTGTTTCTCCACACATTTTTATATCTTTTTTATTTCTTAACATTAGTATTGTACAGGTTAATTGGCAACTCTAAAGTGTCCCTAGTGAATGAATGTGAGAGTGAATGGTTGTCTGTCAATGTTTGTCTCAATATGTTAGCCCTGCGACTAACTGGCCACTGTCCAGGGTGTACCCCGCCTCGGGCCCAAAGCTGCTGGGATAGGCTCCAGTCACCCGTGACCCCTAACGGGACAAAGCGGTAGAAAAAAAAAATGAGAACATTAGTATTTTACACATCACTGTTTTTTAGGGAAAAGTTACATAGAAAAAAAGCTATTATTTTTTGCTGTACTGAATGTTTCTAACTTGTATTTTTTTTTTTTTTTGTTTCTTGTTTTGTTTGGAAAGATATTTCCAGACGAGGGCCATTTCCTGCTGAAGCGTAGCCGGATCCAGCTGATTCACTCTCTGATTGGCTATTTCAGAGGATGTCTGCTTGGCACGTCATCTCTGGACCGACAGCCGGATGACGACTGAAAGCAGTTCCCACAGGCACTGTGTGTGTACTTGCTGCACAAGCAAACTGAACAACTGTGGTACCTAAGTATATAATATTAGAGATTGGAAGCTTGGCTCTCACAGCCAGTAGTCAGTGGAACCGTTTCAAACTTGCAATGTGGTCGTAATATTAGTCCATGTGGTCAAAAACTGAGTATCATGGTATGATGGCATTCAGGGTTCCATCTTCATCAGGATGAGAATGAAAATGTTAAACACTGCTGGAGACGAGACCTTCTCAATGTTAGTCTGTGTGAAATACAATTTTGTAAGCTGTTTCTTGTACAGTATGAAGTGTATTCAAGTTTAGGATATATTTTAAGCTTACTCTACAACATGTCTTTTGATTTTGTCTGTGCATAATATAAATCATATTAAAATGTACAGACCATAATTTTGTTTTCACATTTTTTAATCAAAGGAAAAAACGAACCCTTTTCTTTTTGCCAATCAAAGTTAAGCAGTTGACCATAACAAAGCAAAATTCCGGCTTTATGTGGAAAATACTGAGATGTAGTAAAACATTTTTTTTACTCAAATGTAGGCCTATTGGGAAGCTGGTATAAGGATTAGTGTAGATAAATAAATGTGGCCTAACAAAACTTAAATAGAAAAAAAATCTATGAAACAAATCATTAATATGAATACATTTGTTTTTGTTACTGCATTTTCACAAAAACAAGTTATGTGCAGCTCCAGAATGCTGCACAAGTGAATTACTACAATAAATAACCCTTAGAAGGAATTGTATTAAACAATTTATTTAGACTCTTAGCCTGTCCAGTTCTCTCTGTGTCTGCTCTCACTCAACTCATTAATTTGATTCAAAACCAACATGATAAAGTTGCATCACATATTATAATTTTAATTATAGATGTTTAATTCCTTTTAGGTATTGCTCCTTCTAACTGTAACTTTATTTCTTTGTATTAATCCTCTATGATCTAATAAAACACAAACAAGACACTCACCTGAAACTCCTCCTTTTGCCTGTCCCTCTATTCCTCCTTTTCATCCTCCTTTGCATAAAGTATGTGTTTTCTGGCATTTCTATGAAGAGAGCTACAGAATTGTGATTGCATTTTCCTATCATCTATAACATTTAAACACAGTTACAGAGCAGCAGAGGTGGGTAGAGCAGCAGAAATTTGTACTCAAGTAAAAGTAGCGTTACTTCAAAATAATTTTAAGTAAAAAGTAGTCCAAAACATTACTCAAGAGTAAAAAAGAATTTGGTTAAAAAGACTACTCAAGTACTGAATAACTGTTTGATCGTAGTGTCTGATTTATTTTTTCTCTCAACATAAGACTTTTGAAACCAATTTCTAAAGTAGGTCTGTGTGTGAGCAAAATGAGGCCAACGCTTGTTCATCTTTTTCACTTTCAACACTGGAGACAGTAGTCTCGCATGTAACGTTTTTATTGCGTCCGCTACGTGTTAGCAAGCTATTTGAAAAATATAGTGACCAGCTAACAGTGTCTCTCCAAGTCAATGCTATTAATGTTGGCATGTAGCCAATTCAATAGCCTAAATAAAAGACTCACCAACAGCAAAATCTCCAACAGCTGTAATCCACCAACAGTCCTGGTCTTGGTCTGGGAGAATCCACTAAAGGCATGTCCTTTCCATTTATTAGTGGGCCTTAAATAAAATTAGATTTATTCAAATTAGCCACGTGGCTTAAGTTTCAGTTCTCACAAATATAAACAAATGTGTACAAAGCCCTGTTTTACTGCAGCAAACAGCTCCCGTTCCACCACATCCCAAAGATGCTCTATTGGGTTGAGATCTGGTGACTGTGGGCCATTTTAGTACAGTGAACTCATTGTAATGTTCAAGAAACATGGTTTCTTGAACATGACATGCTTTGTGACATGGTGCATTATTCTGCTGGAAGTAGCATCAGAGGATGGGTACATGGTGGTCATAAAGGGATGGACATGGTCAGAAACAATGCTCAGGCATTTAAACGATGCCTAATTGGCACTAAGGGGCCTAAAGTGTGCCAAAAAAACATCCCCGACACCATTACACCACCACCACCAGCCTGCACAGTGGTAACAAGGCATGATGGATCCATGTTCTCATTCTGTTTACACCAAATTCTGACTCTACCATCTGAATGTCTCAACAGAAATTGAGACTGTCCAATTTTGGTGAGCTCATGCAAATTGTAGCCTCTTTTTCCTATTTGTAGCATTAATGAGAAATTTAACAGGTGTTCCTAATAATCCTTTAGGTGAGTGTATCTGTGTCAGGCATGGGCTGAGGCAAGTGGTGTCTGGAGCTACAAGAAAAGCCAGTCAACTTGACTCTATTTTTACCAACATACCAGCCATGTATGCCTCTCCTGTACATTTGCCCCCTGTCAGTACGTCTGATCACCAAGCCATATTGTGGAAAGCAGGCGAGTGGCCAAAAAAGCCTATTAGGACTATCACCTGCCGCAAACGTACGCCAGACACAATGCGGCATTTAGGCCAATTAATGAACTCTATTGACTTTTCCCACATTCATGATCTCACAGACCCTGAAGTTAAGGTTATTGTTTTTACTGACACAAATCAATATATTTTGAACCAAGCAGTACCATTTAAAGGAGTTTCCTTAACAAATCAGAACAAGGCCTGGATGACTTCACAAGTAAAAAATATGCTTAAAGACAGACAGCATGCTTACTGTACTGGAGATGAGAATTGCTAAGAGCAATTGTAGACAAAAAGATGAAATCTGCTAAGTATCATTACTACAAGAATGAGGTGGAGGATCTTCGCTACTCTAACTCTAGACAGTGGTTAAAGTCTATCAAAGCACTCATGGGAATGGAGGATAATCGAGCTTCAGCCACAAATGATCCCCGTATTCAGCAGTTAGAATGTGACATCCTGGTTAACATTTTGCTTCTGTGTGGCCAGTCCGACTATACACTGCCATCTGACAAGGAAGTATTTAATAAGCTGGCACAGAATGTAATGCCACCTCTGAGTATTGGTCAAGTCAAAGCCAGGCTTCGGAATATTATTAACCTATCAAAGACAGCAGGTCGAATTGGCTCCCATGTTGTGTGATGTTTTAATTTCTTGCATCAGACACATCTTCCCAGCACTTTGGAAAAGGGCTCTTGTTAAGGAAATCCCCATAAAAACAAGGCTAAGTTTCCCAACTGACTACTGCCAGATCTCTCTTGTCAGTTGTGTTGGTAAAATCCCTCTGAGGCTCAGTTTGAAGAACTACCTGAGTGACAGAGAACAAACACCCCAGCAAACACGTGAATGTGGGGCCCACATGGGTTTCACATGGGCTACAGGGGTACAGAGTGGACATGGGCCCAAAATAGGCATCTTATCTGGGTCCCACCTGGGTTACCCAGCTAGCACCCAAATGGGTAAAACCAAGTGGGCATCCCATGTGGTTGCCAAGTGGGTAATTATTGGAAAATCTTTGCATGGTCTTTTTTTTATTAAGTATACAAGTCCAAACAATTATTCCATGAGTTATAGTGTTCACATGTACTTTTAAAATTTTGTTTTTGTGATGTTATCAATCTTAATTTAGTCATATGTTAAATAAAAATCAAATCGACAATACACTAACTGTCAATACACATATCCTTTAAAATATATTTATTCATGGAATTTGTGTAAAAGTGTGCTTTGACAAAATAAATAAAGCGAACATCAAGCAATTATACAATTTCTGTCCACTTTATCGCGAGATCTTAAACGGGAGGGGCAACCCATCCCCCACTTTCTGTTGCGCGCCATTTTCACTAATTTTACTGAGTGTAGGCTACCTCATTTTTCGTGGAAGATTTGCCATCAAGTCAACTATTCAAGGTAAGAACTACAAATAACTGCAAAGTAAAATATATAAGAAATACTTTTTTTTTTTTTTTTACCACATAACAATAACCAAAATTATTAGTTTAGCCCTTCTAGTTTGAATCTTGACAGTTAACTGTCAGCTAGTTTGTTACATATATATATCTCAGTCTTCACGCCTCTTTTAGAGAAATGTTTTTCCTTAACAAAAACGACAGAAATTACAATATTAGTTGAGTATTATATTTTCTTATAATTTATAAATCATAAATTGTGTATTATTAAATTGTTTCGAGTTGAGGGATCCACACTTTGCAGCCATTTGATTTTTGTTTAGTCAGTGTAAATAAAAAAGGAAAAATATTTAAAATTGGTGAATGGATCTTTTTGTGTTTGGTTTTACACAAAATCGGAAAACGAAAAGGGAGCCCTTATTTGATTTCATATTTAGCTAACTAAAATGGAAAACTGATAACGACTATTTTAATATTGTGATATAGCTAACAGTGAAGAGCACTGTGGGAGAGCGGTGGGACCATAGATATATGGGTGGGACGTACAAAGGGAATAGCGTTAGTGCATAGGGACATGGCAGCGGGGAGGGCGGGGTGAATTCCCATGTTCTGTTCATATCCACTGCAAAACCGGGTGATAGTTAGTTAGTTCATCAAAGTTATGCTGAGCTGAGAGCCAGAGGAGGCTCGCGGCTCTGAATCGGCTCAGGTGAATGTGCCCCGCCCGCTGATAGAGCGGTGGACAGATGCAGAGGAGTCTCGTGCCTCAAAAAAATCGGCTACAGAACATCAGAGTCCCGATGCAGTAAACTCCCTCTGTACAGCCGACCCACCGCTCTCATTGCCCCAAAAGCCTTCCCTCCTGCCCTGTTCTGAGCGGCCACAGACCCTGGTTTCGGCGGTCCGTCTTGCTGGTCTGATGAGAGGCTGCCAGGGGTGCCGCTGCCCCAGATCCGCGGTGCTCCTCACTGCCACAGCCCACTCCAAAACTCAGTGTAGCCACGATGCTAACTGTCAGTTACTCAGCTCTCAATATTAAATATCCAGTGAGTAGTATCAGTTTAATGGCAACGCACAAAAATAGTTAACAAAACTGATTTTTGAATATAACTGTTTAAGCTGTCTGCTCCCATTTATTTTTATGCACAGAACTACGTAAAACAGACCTCGGTTTTCATAAGTAAGTTACTCTCATATGTTTAATAGGCATTTATACACTTAATTATAATGCACATTTGGGTTTCCTCATTAGACAAAGTTATTATCAATATAGGAATAATTAGTAATTACAGTAATATTGTTGCATTTACCTAACCCTTGTGCATTGTTCACATTTACTACCCTTATGTGTTACCTACAGTCTCTTCTTGCACAGCGTGATGGAAATACTGTTGCAGTACTACCCATCATAAACTCATTTGGGCTAACCCATGTTGGGCCACCATGGAAACTGAGTACAAAATTAGCTGGGCCCCGTAAATCAGCCCAGATGTAACCTATTTGGGCCCCACATGGGTGTGTTAGCTGGGACCTTTTACTATTCCAGCAGGTGTCCCCCAGGGGGGGCTGTTGTCTCCTTTACTCTTTGTAATATGCATAAACAGCCTGGATGTATGTCTTCCATCTTCTATTCTCCCTGCTCGGCTTGAGTTTTTTTCGCCTGAGCGTGAATTGGCACAATTCAGGCGCGTCCCAGGAACATCTTGACATTGCGCTCCACTATCGGTAGGTTGGAGTTTGGTGTCAGTCAATCTATCTAGAGCGGAAAAACACAGGAAATGGGTACAAAGTTTCAAAATAAACTTCCGCTTCACTACCAAAATAAAAGCTCACTATAACATAATGGTGATGTAAACATCACACCAAGACTCCAGAGAATGTTGCACCAGGGACGACGAGAAGTTAATATTGAATGGAAGTAGGCTAATTTAATTTAGTTTAGGCTACGACACCGAAAACCCATTTTAAAAGAACAATGTAAAGAAAGTGAAGCATAGTGCTCAAAGGCAGAGCTGGCTCGCCCATTACGCAATATAGGCAATTGCTAAGGGCGCCGTGGACTCAGGGGAACCAAAAAAAATCACCTTCAATATAATCAGTGAAATGCTCAGGGTTCCAAGGCGCCTCAACTGACCGACTAAAGGTGAGCTACTGGCACAACAGCTAGAGCTCTGAGACGAGACGACAACAGAAGGGAGCTGCTCAGAGACATACCTGAAATAACAATGTTAAAATAGATGTTTTTTCCGGATTTATTCGGCCGAAGTCAGCTTCCCGCTTGACCAGTACAGATTTTTTACCTATAGCTCCGATGGGCCCGAAAGTCAGCTTTTCATTAACTTGATTTTTTACCCATCATTGCTTAGGCCCGATGTCAGCATCCCGCTGACTAATAATATCATATTCAGATTATTGTCCGTAACTCCGCTATTGTCCGTAACTCCGCTAAGTCAGTTTCTAGAATCCCAACAGTTACGTACAATACAGCTGCCTGAGCACTGATCAGTGGAAGAAAGAGACAAAAGGTAACAACCAGGTTTCGTGGTTCTGTTCTCTCCTTCTCAAAGCTTTATTGTAAATGCACAGTTTATATACTATGGCAGTGTGACCTTACATGGTAATGGTGCATCTACCAATCACAGAATACATTCAGAGTAAAAACAGATGTTTCTTTGGCAGCAAAGCAGTGTGTCCATATATGGAAGCCCATAAGTCAACAGCAGCGTGTGTCCATATATGGAAGCCTATATGTCCACAGCAGCGTGTGTCCATATATGGAAGCCCATATGCTCAAAGCATCATGTCCACACATGGAGGCACAAAGCCATGTACAATGTCCTAAAATGGGTAGTCTAACTAAAGCCCTTAATAACTACAATGAAGTCATAAGCACTCCAAAACTCATCTTCAGATTTAACCTTTACAAACTATATTAAAAAGGATACAAACTATATTAAAAAGGATATCATTCCAATATATGATTAAAATAACATTTTACTTATAGCAATACCGAGCAGCTGCGCGCTCACAGACAGAGCACACAGAGCTGCTCATGCACGGGGAGAGTGACACAGAATAGAGCCAGATGAAATGATGGTAGAGAATATATTCAGCTGTTTACCCTGTTTAGCGTTTAATATATTTATTGAATTTTTCAATTTAAATTTACAAAAACACAATACTCCAGCAGAGAACCCAAACAGTAAAATGAAAAAGGGAAACCCTCCCACAAAAACACGATCCCCTGTGCCCGCTGTCAATCACACTCACACAAAATTACAAATGAACAGAAAGAACAGAGTCACAATAATAACATCAGCCAGAATAAAATACAAAACTAAGTTACTCTTGCACCTTTGTAGATGGTTTATCAAAAACAATTAAGAAAGACCTCCAAACTTGATTGAAATCCTTTTCTGAACCCCTTAAATAAGACAAAGCTAATCCTCTCCAATTTTAGATGAAACAGCACATCTTTAATTGAATGTGACATCGTGGGTGGGGCAGCATCCTTCCATTTCAGAAGGCTCAAGCGTCGCGCCAACAGAGTTGAAAAAACAATGAGCCCCCCGCGGACAATGCTAAACCCTCAGTAATGACCCCAAAAAGAAATAATAATGGATTCAGTGTTATTTTGACTCCAAGTACACAAGTCAGTGCTTCACAGATACTGACTGCCTCAAAATTGTTGTAGTTTAGGACAGAACCAGAACATATTTATTAGAGTGGCCTCTGCTGTCTTACACCGATCACAGTGTCAAGTTGAGGATAAATCTTAGCTAGTTTTGATTTATGAATATGTACCCGATGAACCACTTTAAACTGAATAAGGCAATGTTTCGCACACATTGAGGATGAATCTTCCTCAAAACGTCATCCCAATCTGATTTATTGATGCTAATTTGTAGATCTTGTTCCCAGGACTTCTTAATAGCAGACATAGATGGGGAGTCTAAACGCAAAATCAAACTAAAGATTGTGGAAATTGTTTGCACTGTTTAAAGTTGTTCAGAAAGCAGCATGTTGTTAGCAGCAATACAAAGAAAATATATTAGGTGATCTTTTACAATAAGCGGTTGTTGTATTTCTACTGTAGAGTTTTATTCATTAAAATGAAACACATATAGGAGGCCTCTCCCAAAACCTGCTTTGTTAAATGAATGTAGAGCTGTGAAAGTAACATCACAAATCAATCATGATATGATGAGAGAAAATGGAATTATCCCTCCACAGTACAATTAGGCTTAGTAAAAGCTGACTTCAAAAGGTATTCCATTATATAGCCTATTTAAGTTGATCAACACCTGTGGCCTTTTTAGGTCAACTGGGACTCTCTAGTAATTTCTTTTTTTTATTGTTTTCAAAACAAAAATAGCTTAAGTGATATTGGTCACAATGCAAGGGGCACAACATAAAATCTCGGCCTAGGGCACCCACAACTTTGGGTTTAGACGGTGAGTAGCCTAATTACCAACAGTAGCTACAGATGTCTCAGTAACAACAAACATAATCTGGGATAAATTAGTTGATAATTTAGTAGGAAACCCATCTGAAGAAGCGAGTCCAGTTTACTTCTGGGCGGGCATGCATGATCCGGTGTGGCTCTACTTCCTGTCAATTCAGCCAACAATGGGCATTGTATGCGGTTAAAAGGCTTAAGGCTTATATAGAGTTATTTACCACACTGGAGTGGAGTTATTGTCTGCCTCTTCAAAAGCTCTTGCAAGTTTTGCCACAGTTGAAGCCAAGTTCAAAAACCTCAAACATGGTCTTTTTAAGCATGAAAACTTGCCCATTTGGGTAAATATCTTTATTGCCTGTCACCTTTCATTTATTACTGGTGAAAAGGAAAGTGCTGTTACAGTGATTACCACAGAAGCCAATCAAGCTTTCAATTCTGCAATTCTGAAAACTGGAGAGGCCTTGGTGTTTCTTGGTGGCATTCTTATTTTGCTCCATGTCATGAATGGAGCGAGATATGCAGAGGCATCAGTGCAGAAAAGAGTAAACATCGTACTGTTATAAAACAAAAGCCATCAACAACTAGGTTAAACTGGTAAAAGCAACAGTCTCTTTCTTAAACATGTGTGCATATGATGCTTTTTGCCAGTGTTTAAGCTGTGAAAGCATTCATTTTCAGCATGGTGGCAGCAGTGAACCATGCACTAACCTTTTGCTCAAGTTAGTGAAATCAATTGCCACAGAGGGTGTGAGCCAAAAAACATATTTAAAAAGGGCAAAGGTTCTCTGTACAATATTTAGTAATACCCAGTTGATGTAACATAGTAACATATCTCTACAATAATTTAGAAAACAATGAGGAATGTTGCCAGAGTTTACATTTCAAAGCAATGTTCTTCACAGCCCTGCATCCTCACTGTGCCAACCACAAGGGAAGTTCCACTTCTTTGTCTGTCCTTTGATGTCCTTCAGGTTTCTGGCATGTCTCAACTTGAGACTGCTGTTGAAGGACTCAACCTTCCCAATTCGTTTTGTCTCAGGCTAGTCCAGTCTCCAGAGCAATGCCTCCCTGCATACAAAAAAGAAGACAACACCTCTGGAAAAGTGCCCTGTGTGGGAATTGTTAGACATAACTACAGACTGGGAGCACTTTGATGGACTGATACTGACTTGGGAAGCACGGCAATAATAACTCCACCATAAAGAAAGGCTTCCCACAGAGAATTTCCTTTGTCTAGCCTGGTATACCAGACCAGTCTGGTCCCTTTCTCATAGTAAATCCCTTCCTTAGCAATTTTGCAGTTTCTCTGCAGCAGGGTGTGGTCACTGGCCACGTCATACACAAGTGTCTCGGCTCGCAAGCCTAGTCCAAAACATTTAACATGGTGGACACTGCTCCCAAGGGGTCATTTATTTCTGCTCTCGCCTCAGTTTTAACTAGCGACACTAGCGTGGCTTCCTTGGTTACAAACAGCTGTGTGGTTTTGCCTTTTTTTTGCGCCACGTTCGGCGTTTCTTTGATTGGTTAACATTTCTCTTGTAAACCCTGCCCTTGAAATTGAACGCAAGCAACGCAACAGTGTACCAGACTAACTTCTTTGTACAAAATAGGAAAAGAGTTAGTTGCTGCTGGCCAGGCTAGAATGACACATGTCTTGGTCATTATGTGTCTTTACTGCAGAAGGTCTGTGTGTGTGTGTCTGGAAGATGTATGATAACATAAGACATGTTGTGCACAAGGCTACAGAAAAACAAATGTGTGCCCACATGCTGTGTTATACACATTTGTAACAAGTTACTTAATCAAAAATTACTTTAATCTGTATGTTCACTTGTGCACTCCAGTTTTACAAAGTTTGTCTATGCTCTTCTTGGTTTATTTACAAATATTTTATTGTATGTTCTACTTTGCATATAAATACACACTATATTTTTTCTTTATTACAAATATTGAATTGTTGATGTCAGTTTAACAAGAGTTTATTTTTATTATTCACACCCACTTTTGTCATTAATAAACATTTACATTTACATTTATTCATTTAGCTGACGCTTTTATCCAAAGCGACTTACATTGTTCTACAGTAATTTCCAGTGTTACAGCCACATGAGGCAAGGTGGGTTAAGTGTCTTGCCCAAGGACACAATGACAGTATGAACTGTGGGGAGAGCAGGAATCGAACCACCTACCTTCCGGTTGAAAGACGACCGCTCTACCCACTGAATAGATATAATATTAGATTATCAGTTTTTTTATTTAAAAAAATTTAGTAATTTTTAACAATGAGAGAGATAATGTTCAGCGTATAATTCGGAATGAATGGTCTAGTTTTAATTCTTGCAAGAGTGAAACAAATCAGACTCATGTAACAATGGTAGAGAGTGGTTTGCTTAGCAAGATAAACAATATAGAATTTAGATCATGCTGTAGGTGCAGTGATAGGAGGCATACATTTTTCACGTCTTTGATGACGTTTCCAGGTGCAGAATGTAGTTAGTGGTTAGTTATGTCTATGTCTATGTTTGGATTAGCATGAAGGACATGACATGAGCAGGGCTAAGAGTACTTAGTAATTAATAACAATAGGAAATATATAATTCCTTTAACATTCCCCCCTCTTTTATGCTGATGAAGCCTAAACCCTAAAATATTAGTAGCCATATCTTCTGGATTTAAAACAGAGACAGAAGCTCATTGAGGGATGTGTCCAAATCCACTTTTTCCGATTTTCAGGACAAAAACAATTGTACACAGACAGGACTATCAAAAAGCAGGACTTATGTGTGAGACGTGTGTGTTTTGCTTTTAACCAATCACAGGGCTTTCCTCCAGTACAGCGCTGATTATTATTATCATTAAATTATACAAACCATCCATCCATCCATCTTCTACCGCTTATCCGGGGCCGGGTCGCGGGGGCAGCAGTCTAAGCAGAGAAGCCCAGACTTCCCTCTCCCCAGACACTTCCTTCAGCTCTTCCGGGGGGATACCGAGGCGTTCCCAGGCCAGCCGAGAGACATAGTCCCTCCAGCGTGTCCTAGGACCTCCTTCCCCGAGGTCTCCTCCCGGTGGGACATGCCCGGAACACCTCCCTAGGGAGGCGTCCGGGAGGCATCCGAAACAGATGCCAGAGCCACCTCAGCTGTCTCCTCTCGATGTGAAGGAGCAGCAGCTCTACTTTGAGCTCCTCCCGAGTGACCGAGCTCCTCACCCTATCTCTAAGGGAGCGCCCCGCCACTCTGCGGAGAAAGCTCATTTCGGCCGCCTGTATCCGGGATCTTGTTCTTTCGGTCATGACCCAAAGCTAATGACCATAGGTGAGAGTAGGAACGTAGATCGACTGGTAAATCGAGAGCTTTGCCTTACACCTGAGCTCCTTCTTCACCACGACAGACCGGTACATTGACCGGATTAATGCAGAAGCTGCACTGATCCGTCTGTCGATCTCACACTCCTTCCTTCCCACACTCGTGAACAAGACCCCGAGATACTTGAACTCCTCCACTTTAGGCAGGAGCTCTCCACCAACCTGGAGGGGGCAAGCCACCCTTTACCGACTGAGAACCATGGTCTCAGACTTGGAGGTGCTGATCCTAATCCCAGCCGCTTCACACTCGGCTGCAAACCGCCCCAGTGAACATTGAAGGTCCTGGCTTGATGGAGCCAACAGGACAACATCATCTGCAAAAAGCAGAGATGAAATCCTGTGGTCCCCAAACCAGACTCCCTCCGGCCCCTGGCTGCGCCTAGAAATCCTGTCCATAAAGATAATGAACAGGACCGGTGACAAAGGGCAGCCCTGCCGGAGTCCAACATTCACCGGGAACAGGTCTGACTTACTGCCGGCAATGCGAACCAAGCTCCTGCTCCGGTCGTACAGGGACCGGATAGCCCTTAGCAAAGGGCCCCGGACCCCATACTCCCAGAGCACCACCCACAGGGCACCACGAGGGACACAGTCGAATGCCTTCTCCAGATCCACAAAGCACATGTGGACTGGTTGGGCAAACTCCCATAAACACTCCAGCACCCTGGAGAGGGTATAGAGCTGGTCCAGTGTTCCACGACCGGGACGAAAACCGCATTGTTCCTCCTGGATCTGAGGTTCGACTATCGGCCGCATTCTCCTCTCCAGTACCCTGGCATAGACTTTCCTGGGGAGGCTGAGGAGTGTGATCCCTCTGTAGTTGGAACACACCCTCCGGTCCCCCTTCTTAAAAATAGGGACCACCACCCCGGTCTGCCAGTCCAGAGGTACTCTCCCCAAACGCCACGCGATGTTGCAGAGGCGTGTCAACCAAGACAGCCCCACAACATCCAGAGACTTGAGGTACTCAGGGCGTATCTCATCCACCCCCGGTGCCTACCTCAGTGACTTCAGCCTGAGTGATGGACGAGTCCACCTCTGAGCCCTCGGCCTCTGCTTCCTCAGTGGAAGACGTGATGGTGGGGTTGAGGAGATCCTCGAAGTATTCCTTCCACCGTCCAACAATATCCCCAGTTGAGGTCAGCAGATTCCCACCTCCACTGTAAACAGTTTTTGGCAGGGCACTCCCTGAGGCGCCGCACGGTTTGCTAGAATTTCTTCGAGGCCGACCAATAGTCTTTTTCCATGGCCTCACCGAACTCCTCCCAGACCCACAACCACCCGTGCTGCTGCCCGCTTGGCCTGCCGGTACCTATCAGCTGCCTCAGGAGTCCCACAAGCCAACCAGGCTTGATAGGTCTCCTTCTTCAGCTTGATGGCCTCCCTTACTTCCGTTGTCCACCACCGGGTTCGGGGATTGCCGCCACGACAGGCACCGGAGACTTTGCGGCCACAGCTTCGAGTGGCTGCGTCGACAATGGAGGTGGAGAACATGGTCCACTCAGACTCAATGTCTCCAGTCTCCCTCGGAATCTGGTCGAAGCTCTGTCGGTGGTGGGAGTTGAAGATCTCTCTGACAGGGGACTCGGCCAAACGTTCCCAACAGACCCTCACAGTACGTTTGGGTCTGCCAAGTCTGTCCCGCCTTCTCCCCCGCCATCGGATCCAACTCACCACCAGGTGGTGATCAGTTGACAGCTCCGCCCCTCTCTTCACCCAAGTGTCCAAGACATACGGTCGGAGGTAAGATGAAACAACTACAAAGTCGATCATCGACCTCCGGCCTAGGGTGTCCTGGTGACACGTGCACTGATGGACACCCTTATGCTTGAACATGGTGTTCGTTGTGGACAAACTGTTGCTAGCACAGAAGTCCAATAACAGAACAACACTCGGGTTCAGATCAGGGGGGCCGTTCCTCCCAATCACGCCCCTCCAGGTGTCACTGTCGCTACCCACGTGAGCGTTGAAGTCCCCCAGCAGACCGTCGGAGTCCTTACGGTTCCTCGTGGGGAAAGACCCGGCCACCAGGCTCTCGCATATGAGCCCCAACCCCGGGCCTGGCTCCAGGGTGGGGCTCCGGTTGTGCCATACGACGTAACGGTCCTTGATTTAAAAACGTCCATAAAAGGTTCTGAACCGCTCTTGGTCTGGCCCGTCACCTAGGACCTGTTTGCCTTGGGAGACCCTACCAGGGGCATAAAGCCCCCGACAACATAGCTCCTCGGATCATCCGGGCACTCAAACCCCTCCACCACGATAAGGTGGCGGTTCAAGGTTTCCAAAAAAATTGTGACACTGTAAAAATTGTGAATTAAAAAATACAATGCAATGATATTTTATTCAGAATACAGCATAAATAACATAATAAATGATTAAACTGAGTAAATGTATAATTTTAAAGGAAAAAAAAGTTGATTTTAAATTTCATGGCATCAACACATCTCAAAAACTTTGGGACAAGGCCATGTATACCACTGTGTGAGAGTCTTCAATCGTGTGGGACTGAGGAGACAAGTTCCTCAAGTTTAGGAATGTTGTCCCATTCTTGTCTGATACAGGCTTCTAGTTGCTTAAATGTCTTAGGTCTTCTTTGTTGCATCTTTCTCTTTATGATGTTTTCTATGGGTGAAAGATCTGGCCATTTTAGACGGGATCCTTCTTCTAAGTAGTCATGATGTTGTAATTGATGCAGTATGTGGTCTAGCATTTTCATGTTGGAAAATGCAAGGTCTTTCCTGAAAGAGACTATGTATGGATGGGAGCATATGTTGCTCTAGAACTTGGATATACTTTTCAGCTTTGATGGTGTCTTTCCAGATGTGTAAGCTGCCCATGCCACACGCACTCATGCCCCCATCCCATCAGAGATACAGGCTTCTGAATTGAGCGCTCATAACAACTTGGATTGTCCTTGTCCTCTTTAGTCCAGATGACATGGCATGCCAGTTTACCAAAAAAAGAACTTCAAATTTTGATTTGTCTGACACAGAACAGTTTTCCACTTTGCCACTGTCCATTTTAAATGAGCCTTAGTTACAGAGAAAACACCTGTGCTTCTGGATCATGTTTTTCCCAGGATACTATATTTATACCTATTGAAGACGGAAATAAATAATCTAATCTACAGCTATTTTAGGGATGCGAGGTAAAAGTGTAACCCCTTGAATTTGGATGTGGTGTTTTCCATATGTCCTCCATTAAGACATTTTACAAGCTTTTTAGGAGGACTAGGACTAGTTAAAGATGGGGTTCAGCTCTTTCCCCGTAATAATCATCTCTGTTATTGAGTATTCTAACACAGTTTGGACTTGTCTTATGAAAAACATATTGACTGAGGTTGGCGGTCTATAGATATTTGAAAGAGTATAAGGTTCTCCAAACATTTCACTTCTTTAGACAAAATATCTAAGGTCGCCCACAGTGAGAAGATGCTGGCAGGTGTGTCCAGTTCAGCCGCCATGTGTTGAGTTTTCTCAGTGAACAAGAAAGTTATATCTTTGTGCCTTATGTTCCCACCCTTAGCTATGGTCATGAGCTGTAGGTCATGACAAAAAAAGTGTCCAGATCTCAGATACAGGCAGCCAAAATTTGTTTTCTCTGAAGAATGGCATAAGCTTTGTACCAGAGAAGATGTCATTGTTTTTGGGTTGTTTTTTCTTAATTCTTTTCTTTTTCTGTAAACTTTTTTGCAGATTGGTGATGATACCCATCTTTACTTCTGACAGTCTTTCTAAAATGCTCCTTTTTTCTCAGTCTTTAACCTAGTTAGTTGTAAATTGCTCCTTCAGCATTTTTTTTAACTCTTACTTTTTCAACCTTTTGTAATGATGTGTTTTCATCCAATTTTGAAAGAGTTATTTTTTTCATAAACTGGTAAACTATCTCTGTTTCAACACCTGATTTTATTTACATGTTACGCAATGTCCCAACTTTGTTGATTACACTTTTGTGCCACTCTGTTGAGTCATGTCTGTTGTAATCAGTCCACCTCCAACGGTCACTTACGGCCTTCATGTCAACAACCACACATTCAGAGGTAGATAAAAAACATATTCATATTCATTAAAAAATAGTTTACTGAAGTATTTTTTTGTTTTTTGGGGGGGCTTTTGCAGCAGTGTTTGATCTGCATCAAGCTTAAAATTTAATACAAAATCCCACAATGCTTATATCACGTTCATTTTGAGACTTTGGCAAGGCAACTTCAACAACAGCAGGCTGCCCAGATTTATATTTGATTTAGTGTTTTTACCGTTTTTAGGCATAAATACATGACATAAATAATCCTGTACTATTTTAACTTTAATATGTTTACAAAATACACTTTAAGTACACATAAAGATTGATATTGTGACTGTTGGAATCTTGTGCTATACCTTTATGAAAAAAGAAAAGGAAAACACAGGAGGCTCTCAGTAAATGACTGAATATGACAGAATGATGGGACTTACCGAGAACAAAAGGTAAATCGTATTTCAACTATTTCCACTCTCTTATTGTAAATAATGCTCTTTGTAGCTGAACCATATAGTTAATGTTATGTTATTGTCCGCACATTGAAATAGACTTAAATGCACGTTCAGTCATTATTCGTATCACAGCACTTCTGTTTTTCCACATTGTGTTATGTTACAGCCTTTTTCTAAAGTTTAGTCAATTAATTATTTTCTTTAACATTCTACAAATAATACCCCATAATGACAACATGAAATATGTTTGTTTGAAAACTTTGCAAATTTATTAAAAATAAAAAATAAAAAAGCACTTTTTCACTTTTTCCATGACACTCAAAATTTAGCTCAAGTACATCCTTTTTCCGCTGATCATCCTTTAGATGCTTTTACAACTTAACTGGAGTCCACCGGTGCTAAATTTAACCAGGACTAAACCAGGACTAAACCAGGACTACAGTCTGTTAAAAGAAAGTTATGTAATTCTTAAGTTCAAATGAGATGACAAAGACAGTAGATAAATGCAAAGTGGGAGGGATGAAGTAGCACTTAGATTAGCCTCACACTACATTGACACCACAGCAAAAATGAGCCCAACTTTTGTGTATCTCCCTCAATTATGTCTCCTGGTAAGTGCTAACAAGCTTACAAAGTCGGCTCTTACCAGTCACCACAAAATCAAGCTAGGCCTACTAAACAGTTTAAAAAAGACTGGATGAGCATAACCAGGGCTTGACATTAACGACACTAAATTGTTAAAACCTGCGACATTGCCCATAATCAGAAAATAAAGTTTAACCCCCCTCCCCATTGGCCATTGTCAATTTTTTTGTAATATTCTCTGATCATACTATTCTCCCTGCAGGACTCCCCGGAAAAAGAGATTTGTAATCTCAGTGGGACTTTCCTGGATAAATAAAGGTTAAATAAAAAAGAAATCGATTCCTAATTAAAGTCTTAAATGGCAAATTACTTTAAAAAATAATAATAATAATAGCGGCCAATAAGGTAAAAATTTCAAGCCCTGAATATAGTTAAGAATGTAGGGTATGTGAGTGTAACATGTAGCCTTTGTTTTTAGTTTTACTTATTAACAAAATTAAGTCTGTATTGTAAAAAAAAACTTGCTTTTTCTGTAGATGACAGCTCCACATTATTGGCTTCAAAAGCTTTATGTGAGGTTTACAAATATATTTCTTGTGCATTCATTTATTTGTATATCAAAATTTTGGACAGGGGATCTGTCCTTAGACCCTGCATCAGGGTGAGGAAAAACTCAAGCTGGGTTAAAAAAGAGAAACCTCAGGGAGAACCACAGAAGGAGGGATCCACTCCCAGGACGGACAGGCCGTGCAAGAATGTGTCCAGTTGAAAAATACATAAAATTACACAAATATATTCACAAAAAAAAAAAAACATTTATGTCGACAGCGCCCAGTGTCCACTCTGTGTGTGTGTGTGTGTGTGTGTGTGTGTGTGTGTGTGTGTGTGTGTGTGTGTGTGTGTGTGTGTGTGTGTGTGTGTGTGTGTAAGGTGGATGGGACCTCAGCCAACTTCAAGGTAGATGACACATGGGCTGGGGGTCCTCGTACTGGAGCATAGTCTGGGGTAAGGGGTACACATCAACCAGCAGATCGGAGGTTTGTGTCCACCTTAGGAGGAGGTAGAAAGGAGAAAAAAAGTGCTAAATACTACTGAAAAATAGGCAGATGTAATAATAATATGAGCGGTTAAGCATATACCCACAGCTACAGCCAGTGTAAACCTAACCCTATGATCTATCAGTCTCCATATGTTTGGTGAAATAAGTATGTTTTGAGTTTGCTTTTGAAAGCCTCAACAGAGTCAGATCGCCGTACTTCCACCGGGAGCCCATTCCATAAAAATGGGGCTCTATAAGAAAAGGCTCTGTAGCCAGCAGACTTCTTCTTTATTCGAGGAAGTTGAAGGAGGCCAGCGTCCTGAGAGCGAAGGGTACGAGCTGGAGTATACCAGGTGATGAGGTCAGAGAGGTCAGAGGGTGAGTGTCCAAACAGGATTTAATAGGTTAACAAGAGAACTTTGAAATCAGCTCTAACATGAATAGGAAGCCAGTGAAATGAAGCCAGGATCGGAGTAATGTGATCGAACTTCCTGGTCTTTGTTAAAAGTCTAAAAGTAGCTCAGTCATGCCCATGACAAAAGTTTTCTTAAAATGCTAAGTAAGTCAGTGTAAGGGTAAAATGCAGCATCATCCTCTTCTCTTGACGCACAATAATGCAGCCATCTTTGGACCTGAACTTCCCTATGTGTCATTCCAAATATATAGGCTAGTGACAAAAATCTGAAATCACTTTATAAAAAAGCCTTTTTGTTACTAAATATGTGCCTGGATTGTGTTCTTACCCGTTTAATGTGACTTCTGTTTACGGACATCACTGGACAGCTTCTCAACATTGGGCATGTAAGATGTAACCTTAATCTTGATCCTGGACTGCAGGCTTTCAGCTGTAAGGCACGTGCGGTATTTTATGTAGTTCATGTTTGAGTATATCTGCTCGCACTTCAAGTTCACTCCATAACTTCTGATGATTTGTCCCAATGGTGTAACATATAGTGAAAAAAGTATGGGACCAAGCACAGACCCTTGTGGCACACCAAATTTCACTGGTGCCGTGGAGGAGAAGGATTTATTAAACGAGACAAAATGACACCTATCACACAGATAGGATTCTAACCAAGCAAGAGCAGAGCCAGAGATGCCAAAAACATCTTTTAGTCTGTTGATTAACATTGCATGATCAATCGTATCAAATGCAGCACTGAGATCCAGCAATAACAGTAGAGACGATGAGTCCTCGTCCATCTGAAGGAGGAGATCATTTGTCACTTTAACTAAAGCTGTTTCAGTGGAATAAGAGGCCCTAAATGTGGTTCGAGGAGGTCATTTTCCGATAGATATAGAGTAAGTTGTTTTAACACAACTTTTTTGAGGACTTTAGATAGAAAAGGTAAATTGGAGACAATAGGGAAATTATTTAGGCATCCAGGATCCAGAGTAGGTTTTTTGAGCAGGGGTTTGACCACAGCCTTGAAAAGGGAAGGAACGGTGCCAGTAGACAGGAACAGGTTTATAATGTTTAACATCATTTGCCCCAAATAGGGCCACAGTTTAAGCGTCTGTCTTCCTCTCGGCGGCTGGTCTCCCGAGAGAAAAATTTTGAAGATCCCAGATACTTGCACTAACGTGAGCTTTAACTAAAGAAATACGTGTTCTGTTTAGATAAAGTTTTTTGCTTTTAAAAATCATCAACATTTTATTGTGTATTTATTCTTAAGGCTAGTTATGGGACGTATCACAATACTGACACTTGATCCTATCAACATCATAAATGTTTTTCTTGAACACAGCCTTGTAAACCTATTTATTCCCAGAAAAACATAAAGTAATTCGGTTTAAACATAACTGAACTTGTAGGGTGCTGTTTAATTGTAAATAGGGCTTATTCTAATTGGAGTAACAAAGAAATGGCAAAATAAATGTTGAATATTTTTATTTTGAAACAATGCCAGTACATTCATATTTTATGAATTTCATCAGCAAGACAAAATGTTGTTGCTCTTTATTCAGCATTGTTGACTGACTGGAAAAAGAAAAAAAAGTTAAATGCTTGCTTCATCTTCAGTGTATAACAACGTAAAAAAAAAAATAAAAAATTATTAAAAGATTACCTTCCCAGCATCACGGCTCTTGACTCTTAGCTTGTTGACCTGAGACTCAGCGATGTCAGCACGCTCTTGAGCTTCCTCCATTTCATGTTGAATCTTTCTGAGTCTGGACATGTGAGTGTTTGCCTGCTCCTCCTGTCAAATATATCATACATTTATGAATTAGTATTCAGATGTAATATTACGTAATTGTAAAATGTCAATCTTTGTCAAATGTTTCATATAAATATAGTAGAATATTATATAATTACTTACATTATATAATTCAATACTTACAGCCTCCTCAGCTTGTCTCTTGTAAGCTTTGACTTTAAGCTGCAGCTTGTCCACCAAATCCTGGAGTCTGGTCACATTCTTCTTGTCCTCCTCAGTCTGTAAATGTAAGCTCAAGAAAATCAGCAAAATATGTAGATATGAAGCTAAGTTTATGTTTAAATAAGACTCTAACCGTAATGTTATATTTAAAGAATATATAGTCAAAAGACATGCATTCTCAGGTTCTTAGACATTAAACACTGACACAGTTTCTAAGGTGTGTTCTACAAAGAAAAGTAAAATACCTGATAGGTCAGCTCCTTGACTCTCCTCTCATACTTGCGGACTCCTTTAATTGCATCAGCTCCACGTCTCTGCTCAGCTTCAACTTCTGCTTCAAGCTCACGCACCTTTCAAAAAGACATTTAAAATACATTAGTTTAAAATGTATTAAACAGTATTTATTACAAACAAACACTTCAACAAAGGCACACACCCTGGACTCCAGTTTCTGGAGTTGCTTCTTGCCGCCCTTCATGGCGAGGTTTTCAGCCTCATCCAGACGGTGCTGCAGATCCTTGACAGTGACCTCCAGGTTCTTCTTCATCCTCTCAAGATGAGAACTGGTGTCCTGCTCCTTCTTCAGCTCCTCAGCCATCATGGCAGCCTGAAATGTTAAAGAGTGTAAGTATTCTCTTTAGTTTAGGTAGTAGTAGTTTAGTGGTTTAGTGTTTATAGTCATTATGAACTCACGTCAGTGATAGCTTTTTTAGCTTTCTCTTCAGCATTTCTTGCTTCCTGAATTGTATCATCCACTTCACCCTGAACCTGGACCAGATCAGCCTCCAGCTTCTTCTTGGTGTTCAGAAGATTGGTGTTCTGTGTTACCAAGAGACACATACTTAGATGGATGGTTTTATTTAGTTAGCTATTACTCTCAGAGAATAATCTAAAGCCAGACCTGAGAGTGAAGCAGTCCGACACGCTCACTAGCGTCCACCAACTCCTGCTCAGCCACCTTGCGTGCTCTTTCTGTCTGTTCCAGAGCAGCTCTCAGTTCCTCAATCTCAGACAGCATCAGGCCATTTCTGCGCTCCACCATAGCGACCTGTTCCTTCATATCTTCATGTCCTCTGATGGCATCGTCAAGGTGCAGTTGGGCATCCTGGTAACAGCAAAGAGAACATTTCACTCACATACTCTTTAGTACAAACTTTGATCCTACTTTTGTTTGAAGGACTTGATTAAGTCACCTTGAGCTGGCCCTGGACATTCCTCAGTTGTTTCTGGGCCTCAGCAGCCTGTCTGTTGGCATGGCTCAGCTGAATCTCCATCTCATTCAGGTCTCCCTCCATCTTCTTTTTGATTCTCAGAGCATCATTCCTGCTCCTGACCTCAGAATCAAGAGTGCTCTGCATGGAGTCAATGATCCTCTGGCTGTTCCTCTTGATCTGCTCCATCTCCTCGTCCTTCTCTGCCAGCTTCCTGTCAACCTCACCTTTGATTTGGTTGAGCTCCAGCTGAACACGGAGAATCTTGGCCTCCTCATGCTCCAGTGTGCCCTTTTGAAAAGATGACACAAAAAATATTATATTTGATATTATTTTTGATATACTTGATATAATATCAAATATTTGATCAGTTGTATAGTGTTGAATACAAATCATTACTTAATTTAACGATACCTCAGCTTCCTCCAATGCTGTCTGTATCTCAACCTTCTCTGTCTCAACAGTCTTCTTGGCTTTCTCCAGCTCATGGATGCTCTTTCCAGTCTCACCGATCTGTTCAGTCAAATCTGAGATCTCCTCTGAAGAAAAACAAAATGGGGCTTAATTAATTTAACTTGTGTTGTTTAATTGCACTGTTAATTAAATGTACATTAAAGTTAGAGTAAAATTAACTAACAACTAGCTGTATTTTTGTTTTCCCTATATTTACTCAAGTGAGAGGAATGACTTACGCTGCAGGTTCTTGTTCTCTCTCTTCATGGTCTCCAGGTGATCCAGAGCCTCCTCATAAGAGTTCTTCATCTTAAAAAGCTCAGTGCTCAAAGAACGAGCCTCCTTCTGGGCTCCCTCCAGTTCAGCCTGACCCTCCTCATACTTCTGCTTCCACTCTGCCAGGACCTGAGAATATGTACTGTGAGTTAAAAATGTATATGATAGAGATATGATTGGGTCTTATTTTCATTGTTGTTTACTTTGTCAAAGTTTCTCTGCTTCTTGTCCAGGTTGGCAGCCAGAGCATTAGCTCTCTCCACATCAATCATGAGGTCCTCCACCTCACCATGCAGCCTCTGTTTGGTCTTCTCCAAAGAGGCACACTTTGAGTTCACAGCCTGAATGGATTCCTCAGCCTCCTGCAGACGCTGGGCAAGCTTTTTCCTGTGGTTAAGGAATAAGAGAAGGAAACACAAATACAGAATAAACACATAAATCACCTTGCATAAAACTCAGAGAAGAAAATTAATAATTTTATTTACTTGGACTCCTCCAGCTCCTCTGTGCGCTGAATAGCATCAGTCTCATATTTGCTTCTCCACTGAGCCACTTCACTGTTGGCCTTGGACATTCCTCTCTGCAGTTCAGCCTTGGCCTCCTGCTCCTCCTCAAACTGCTCTCTGAGCAGATCACAGTCATGACGGGCAGACTGGACAGCATGAGCCAGGGCGTTCTTGGCCTTTTCAAATCAACATTTAGTATATAGTATTTAGTCATCTCTGTTGAACATGAAAAGAAATATATAATATTTAAGACAATTCATTTTTCATACCTTGACTTCCTCCTCAAGGTGTCTCTTCAGCTCTTCAATCTGCTGAGTAAAAGCCTGTTTGCCCCTGGTCAGCTGGGAAACCAGAGCTTCCTTCTCCTCAATCTGACGAGCAAACTCACCTGTAATGGATTAATAATCATTTAGTGGCAAAGAGTTCAGGACTAACAATAAATATACTTTTGGCTTTAGTGCTATACCATTCTCTGTCTGCAGTCTAGCTCTCTGAGCATTAATGTCATTGAGCTGGCGAACATTCTCATCATTTTTGGCCTTGAGCTCACTAAACTGGTCCTCAAGAGTCCTGCACATTTTTTCTAAGTTGCCCTATAAAAAGCAGAAGGGAGACAATATTTGTGAGGTGAGAGGACATGGCAGTTAGCTTCAGTTTGTATTGCAGGAACATGTAACCAAAAATTCTATTGAAACATAGTTTTTTACCTTTGCTTTAGCCACAGCTTCCATGTTGCTGGAGAGGTCATCGATCTCCATTTTGTACTCGCTCTTCTCTTTCTCCAGCTTCTGTTTGACCCGCTGGAGGTTGTCGATCTGCTCTCCCAGCTCAGCAACACTGTCAGCTTGCTTCTTGCGAAGAGCTGCAGCGGTCGCCTCATGCTGCAGGGTGGACTCTTCAAGATCACGACGCAGCTTCTGGAACTCAGCCTCACGTTTCTTGTTCAGCTCAATCTGGGTGGATGTGGCTCCACCAGCTTCCTCCAGCCTCTCACTGATCTCCTCTAGCTCCCTGGAGAGGTCAGCTCTCTGCTTCTCCACCTTTGCACGAGCTGCTCTCTCAGCCTCAATCTCCTCCTCCAGCTCCTCAATACGAGCCTACATTTGATCAGAGCAACAAAAAAACATACATTTTTTTTGTTTTGTGTTTTTTTTATTTAAATTTTTTTTCAACAAATCTAACAAAAAGGTTTTTACCTGGAGTTCCTTGATCTTCTTCTGAAGCTGAGCACTAAGGGACTGTTCATCCTCAATCTTGCTGAGGAACTGACTGATCTCAAAGTCTTTCCTAAAAACATATTTTGCCAAAATAGTTTCATATTGGTTTCATTATACAATTTCCAATTTCCAAAATTGTATAACAATATCTATCAATTACACAACTCCATTCATAGCGTGCGATTCTTAAAGTATTGTAAGTATACTTTTTGATTTTCTCATCAGATTGCTGCTTTTCATTTTCCAGATCCATGATTGATTCTTGGGCCAGTTTCAAGTCTCCCTCCAGCTTTCTCTTGGCTCTCTCAAGGTCCATGCGGAGTTTCTTCTCTTGCTCCAGAGATCCCTCAAGCTACAGTTTTCAAAAGGTTATCCCAGTAAGACACATGTTGCGGACATTATCAATACAAAAACAAGGTTTCCTCACATCGTCCACTTGCTGTTCCAGCTTGGTCTTGGCTTTGGTCAGAGTGTTGACTTTGTCTTCCTCTGCCTGGAGGTCATCCAGAGTTTGCTGATGGGCCTCTTGGAGGGCTTTCTTCTCTTTGGTCAGTTTGGCAATAGACTCATCTTGAGATGTCATCTCCTCTGTCAGGTTTTTCACCTAAAAATGACCACAACTCTCATTTCTATTAGCTCACAATAAACTCATAAAATTCACACAGTTGTTTTAAGTCCTGAGTGAAGATGCTGTCGATCTGCTACAGCACTGGTCGATCTAATATACAGACGTGATCACGTAACAGCACAAATACTGGTCCTGACGTTATCAATATCTATTCCTCATTTAACCATGGACTCATCTGACAGTTATTATAATGCCAAATGGCCTTTCACTGTCCAGCTTTGTATTTAATTATTGCTTATTTTTGATTTTTGAGTGTGCACAGGACTCTTAGAAAACTCAGGACAGACAGCATTATTGATATCATTTTTGTAATGCTCCAGCGCCATCTTTGGTCTGGTTTTAAATTTGGATTTGGTTTACTCTTGAATATGTATCATTACATACTCAAGATTATGTAACCAGTGATATGCACAAGACTTTTATTAGATTTCTGAATGCAGACAGCATTACTGCTCTACACTGCAAAATCCTGTTTGGACGGTTTATTTACATGTTTCACTTTTTATGTTCTATCACTATCTCTTATATGGCTTAAGCTGGGTTATTGCTGACACTTGAGTTTTGTTCTAGATGTGGCTGGCCTGATGCAACCATGCCTTTTTTGAGGTGCTGCAAATATTTTCTGTTGGAGAAACCTACTGGAGTATCAGTTTGTGTAGATAGTCAGTATAGTTTGGAAGCCAGGGTATTAGGTGTTTTTTTGTTTAGGAGCTTGCTAGTCAGACAGCCGTCCTGTCTTGGCAGAGTGGGTGGCCTGGCATCGCTAATGATACTTCAAATTGGCCCTTGTGCTTGCATCTGCTTCTAAATTAGTTTACTTTAATAAGTAACATGATTCCTCATGCTGACAAAGAGAGCAGCTGTGAGGCAGTGACAGGGTAGGGTCAGACTTGTGTTGTTTGTTTGTTCTGTGTGTTTTTTTTCTGTTTGTCAAATTGTTTCCAAGTTTGTATAAAATTTACAAAGAATGTTTAATCAGTATTTCAGTAGCATCTACTATGAAACATTTTATTTGTTATGAATGGGAATATCAATAACTGAACAATCAAACAAACCTTGTTCTCGGTGGCATGTTTCTCTTTCTCCACTTTGGCCAAGGTGAGCTCCAAATCGTCAATGTCTTTTTTCAGCTCAGAGCATTCATCCTCCAGCTTCCTCTTCTTCGCAGTCAGCTCAGCGTTGATTTCCTCCTCATCCTCAAGTCTCTCACTCGTCTCTTTGAGTTTGGCTTCAAGTTGGATTTTGCTTTTAATGAGCCCCTCACACCTTTCCTCAGCATCTGAGAGGTTGTCGACTTCCTATAGCACATACATAGACAGATTTATAATGAAATTTATATTTACATTCTTATTTAAAATTCCATAATCTCTTTAAATTATTCACTTACCGAAGCTACTTGCAACTGCAGGTCATTTTTCTCTCGCAGCACGGCAATCATTTTCTCTTCCAGCTCTTTCTTCTTTGCCAGAGCAGCGGCCAGGTCAGATTTCATCTTCTCATAGTTCTCTTTCATATTCTGCAGTTCTTTCTCCGTCTCTGCACTCTTGAGCAGAGGCTTGATCTTGAAGTACAGACTCATCCATGGCCAGTCTTTCACAGTAGTGAAGGAGCGGATGTTGTACTGGATGGTGTAGATAGATTCTCTGCACACGTTCACACAAATGCATCAATGTTTGTTTAAGTTAAGAGTTAAGTTAAGAGTTTAAGTTGTCAATTTGGTGTCATTTTATTTAATTTTTTTAAATAATTGTACCTTCTCTGCATCATCTTAACAAACTCCTTCCTCATGACATATCCTCTGGCGAGAGCCTGAAGCATACAAACCAGTGAGGCGAGTTTCTCGTCTCTCAACTCCTCCAGTACACCCAGCAGACCAGCTTTAAAGAACACCTGTTATACAACCAAACAAAAATGACACTGCTATAAATCAGAACTGCTAGACATACAACATACAGTATGTATCTTAACAAACCACATTTTATGTACCTTTGTGTGTCCAAACATATACTGAGTGTGGTCAACATCAATGGAGCCCAGAAGCTTCTCTGAAGCTTTCTTGTTGTCCATAAACTGTCCCTCGGGGATGACGGCAGCATTTAATACTTTGTATCTAGGTTGGAAAATATTTTGTATTGTAAAATTTATTAAAGCTGCAAACATTTAGCAGCCCCGATCCTATCCAGGACATATCACAGATTACAGATTTGTAATCTGTCACTTGACACTTTGGACATTTAAAAACTCTTGAATGAGTCTTGTTAATCAAAACAGGTGGTCAAAAACATTCCGACTATATAAGTACTATGTATGTGTTTAGTTGTAAAAAATTAAACCCATTGGGTAACTGGAAAGGCTCTTTATAAGTGTAGCAGTGGAATAAAATAACTATTTTCAAAGTATTATTGTTTTCATAGTACTCATAATGGTTATAACACAAAAAATAAAAAGACATAATAAATATACACCTTTGCTTGAAGTCACCGTAGAGGACTCTGCTGGGGAAGCCCTTTCTGCAGATTCTGATGCCCTCCAGTACACCATTACACCTCAGCTGGTGGATGACCAGAAAGTTCTCCATAAGACCTGGAGATAAAAGAGTCATTGATCGCTTATGTTTACATCTTCAAATTCATGCCTTAAGTAAAAAATAGTAACCTGGTGTTTTAGTTTCATTTGGAATCAAGCAGCGCACAAAGTGAGGGTGAGTGCTCCTCAGGTTGGTCATCAGCTTGCCCAAGTTCTCCTGTGGATCAGTAGATTTTATGTAATAAAACTATTTTAATATGTGGTTTTACACAGGAAGAAGAAAACAACGTACTCTGAAAAGGGCAGACACAGTCTGGAAGGAACCACCCTTCTTCTTGCCACCCTTCTTGCCGGCAGCAGCAGCCTCTGTAGAAGACATTCTAGTTTGTCAATTAAAAAAAAATAAAAATAATTACACATTTGTAACTTCACCCTCCAGAAAGTTTCTTACCCTCAGCTGCAGCAGCACCAGCTGAATACAGTGTGGTCATCAGTTTGTTTGCAGACTTCTGGTAGAGCTGAACAACTGAGTCATTCAGGGGGTCCTTGTTCTTTTCCAGCCAGCCAGTGATATTGTAGTCTACTGTACCGGCGTAGTGGACCAGAGAGAAGTGAGCCTCAGCCTTGCCCTTACCAGGCTTTGGTTTCTCAAAAGCCTTGCTTTTTCCAAGATGCTGGTCATGCAGCTTGTTCTTGAAGGTTGTGTCTGAGGCCTTGGGGAACATGCACTCCTCTTCAAGGATGGAGAAGATGCCCAATGGCTTTGAAGTAATAACATTTGTATTCACTCATTTCTTTTGTTTACAATTAATTAATTTCACAATTTGTCATGGGTTACCTTCTCAATAAGCTCAATGCAGGCAGCTAAGTCCATACCAAAGTCAATGAACTCCCATTGAATACCCTCTTTCTTGTATTCCTCTTGCTCCAAGACAAACATGGTGTGGTTGAAAAACTGTTGCAGTTTCTCGTTGGTAAAGTTGATGCAGAGTTGCTCCAAGGTGTTGAACTACAAACCACAGGTAAACTATTATAAATCTGAGGACAGTAGGGTGTCAGAGGTGTCAGCAGTCACCTCGAGTCTCTATCTCTAAAATCTAAAAATCAAGTTAGAAATCTGGGGGTCATAATGGACTCAGACTTAAATTTCCAGAGTCACATTAAGTCAGTTACATCATCTGCATTTTATCACCTTAAAAACATTTCTAGAGTCAAAGGGATAATGTCTCAACCGGGCTTAGAGAAACTTATCCATGCTTTTATCTCCAGCAGGTTAGATTACTGTAACGGCCTGTTCACTGGTCTCTCAAAACGAGGGTTAAGACAGCTGCAGCTTATTCAGAACGCTGCTGCTCGGGTTCTAACTAACACCAGGAAGTACAACCACATCAGTCCAGTTTTAAAATCTCTGCACTGACTTCCTGTTGCTCAGAGAAAAGACTTTAAAACAGCACTGCTGGTTTACAAGTCTCTAAATGGTATAGCACCAGAATATATTTCTGACATGATAGTTGCTTACGAAGCTCCTCGGACTCTGAGAACATCTGGGACAGGCCTTCTGCTCGTGCCCAGAGTTAGAACTAAATAGGGTGAAGCAGTGTTTGAGTTTCATGCAACAAAAACCTGGAACAGCCTCCCAGATGAAGTAAAACAAGTCTCAACTTTAACAGTGTTCAAGGGGAGAATAAAAACCTTCCTCTTTAGCTCCGCCTACAATACAACTTAAAGTGTTTTTATTTTTCTTCTTTTATATTGTTTTTAATTTTTCTTATGTTTCTAAATCTAAATCTTGTAAATTGTCTTTTATTCCCGGAAAGCACTTTGAGTTACCCAGTTTATGAATTGTGCTGTATAAATAAAATTGCCTTGCCTTGCCTATTGTTGTTCCATAGTGTTAAACTTACATCAAAGATTTCAAATCCAGCGATGTCCAACACTCCAATGTAGTAGGATCTTGCCTGCTTTGTGTCCAACATCTCATTGATGCGGACAACCATCCACAAGAACATTTTCTCATAGATAGACTTGCACAGAGCCATGACAGAATTGTTGACCTGGCAGACATTAGAAAATCATCAGAAAACATTCATTCTTGAGTTGAGTGGATTTTATTAATTAATTATACATTAATCTGTGTTGTTGTTGTGTATAGCTAACTTATTTGTTATACCTGTGGGACAGTTTGACCTTTGGTCACCATCTCATTTCCGACCTTGACTCTTGGGTAGCACAGAGCTTTCAGCATGTCAGCTGAGTTCAGGCCCAAGAGGTAAGCGATCTTGTCAGCATCTGATGAAACAGAAAAATCAAATCAGATAAGAACTGCATGTCAAAAATAATTTAAAATGAGAGACAATTAGTCAAGAGTTACCCTCAGTGCCATCTGGTTCAGCCTGCTCCTCACGCTGCTTCTGCTTGAATTTCATGCTGCCATGATGAATCACAGCACCAGTCAATTTGTAGATGTTCAACTTATCCTCAGCAGAGAAGCCCAAGATATCAATAGCCGTCTGCATAATCCAATAACATCAATTATATCTTGCACCAAAATGTACATTTGTGTGTGTTTTAACTTACATCAGTTGCAATGAACTCCTCAACATCATCGATGCTCTTGACAGTGATTTCACCCTGACTGATCATTGGGTAGTCATAAGGGTTAGTGGTGATCAGAAGTGCCTCTGCAGTATACAAACACATGGTGATGATATAGTTTTAATAACAAATCCAAATTGTTTTGATACACATTGTAAAATAAATATTTGATACATTTTATTCTCACGTTACATGTCATAACCAAAATGTCATGTCATGTCAACATACCCAGAAGCGCTGGCTGGTGGCCAGTCATGAGCTGGTAGAAGATGTGGTAGCTCCTCTCAGCAGACAGCTGGAAGGTCACACGGGACTTCTCCAGCAGATCTAAGGCAACAAAAATATTCTTTATTTTTGGTCATAGAAGTTAAAGTGCCTAACTTTCATGTAGCATTTCATCAATCTCTCCTTCTAGTTTTAATAATAACGAATTTAATCACACTTACATGTTTCAATATCACATGAAGCTAATTTTCCAGTTGAACCAAAGTGGATCCTAATGAATTTACCCTAGAAAGGCAGAATAAAGTCATTAGTACAAGTCAAAACAAAATGTCCCTGATGTGTTTTAAATGGGACTACTCACAAATCGAGAGGAGTTGTCGTTCCTCACAGTCTTGGCATTACCATAGGCCTCCAGGAGAGGGTTGGCAGCAACAATCTGGTCCTCAAGGGATCCCTGAAGGAGAGAGGTATAATGTACAACCGAAATGTCCAAATCATTTCTACATTGTCTCATAGTTGTACGTCACATAGTTTACCTTCATTTTGCTAGTGGCTTGTGGCTCACTCTTTTTGGCTCCAATAGCTGCAATTGTTGCAAAGTACTGGATGACACGTTTGGTGTTGACCGTCTTTCCAGCACCGGATTCTCCACTGGTTTAGGGAAGACATATTGTAAAACATCTGGTATTTTTTTTATAAAATCCATTTCACTCAAAGCTGCTTCTCTTATACTTACGTAATCAGGATAGACTGGTTCTCACGATCTGAAATTATGAAATAAAAGTCATTGTGATAAATTTTTGTGTCTGCAACTTTGCGCCTCTTTTTCATGTATATTTCAAACCATATTCAGAATTTGAATCCTACCAGTTTGCATGAATTGATAGGCATTGTCAGAGATGGAGAAGATGTGGGGTGGAGCCTCAATCCTCTTCTTGCCTCTGTAGGCGGCCACACAGACAGCATCGTACACAGGAAGCCACTTGTAGGGGTTCACCACGACACAGAACAGCCCAGAGTAGGTCTGTAAAACATGAACAAAGACCATATAAGAGTTATTACAATATAAAAGGTAGATTATTTTAGGTAGTTAGGTGAATCTCTGTACACTGATGCTGCTAGTAAAAACTCACGTAGATCATCCATGATGCATAACGCTCTTTGAGGTTATACAACACAGATGGCTCGTTGAGGTGGGTCATCATGGCCATGTCCTCCATCTTGTCATACTTGGGAGGGTTTCGGGGATGTAGGTCATCCTCTTTGACAGTGACAGTTTTCTAAACATATCAATTTAAAACATTATAAATGTAATTTTAAATCATTTCACTGTTCAAACACAAATATAAATAAACCTGCCTTTCCGACTTCGGTCTCAACTGTGGCTTTGCCACCCTCCCTTTTGACGACTTTGCACTTGAGATACATCTCATCGGTGTCAGGCACAAAGAATTCAGTTTTGGGATCAAATGGAGCAGTTGAGGCCTCGAGCCTCTCCTTCTCTGGCTTCCGGAGGTAAATAGCCGCCGGGCCATACTGCGCCATCTCTGCGTCAGTGCTCATTATGGCACTTAACTAAATACCTCTACTGCTTCTAAAAAAGTTTTCTTGATGCTGACTGCTGTCCAGCTATAAAACATGAGGTGGTGATTATTCAATTCTGTTCAACTGTATACTGGACTCTTTGTCCAATATAAATACATAGACACAAAGACATACACACACCAGATAGAAAGATTTAAAAGTTAAATAGACATTTTAAAAAGACAGCTGTACCAGTGCCTCCACAGCTTGGACTGATAGAAGACTTGATTAATTCAATTAATCAAGGAATTCATTACCACAACTGAAAATGATATTATTTATTAACTAAATTGTTATTTAACAAAGAATGACATGTTTGCTTTCATTTAAACACGGGTTAGTTTATTCAGAATTTTACAATTATATTTTGATTTTCAAATCTATTCTAACAAATTGATTACAAAAAGTAATGCCTGAGTATAACTCAAAAAAGCCAGAGAACCCCTGGTCTAGAGCACTTACCTGCCTTCAATGCCTGTCAGTTAAGAAGTGAAGGCAAGTCCAGCCTATGCTTTTATATACAAAGAGTCTGCCGCCTCAGCATTAAGGGTCCACTCAATTTGGTCATGAATGTTTGACACCTTGTTGCTTGATAGTGAGACATCCAATGCAGCCAATTATTTGGTACAGTTTATGCATGTGTGTGATTGTAAAAAAAATATTGATATGGACACAATGTCAGGTTCTGTTAGCACATATTTTACTTTCATTGTCAACTGATGGTTATGCTTTATTTTCATCTTATGTTTAACTAAAACTTTTACAGTGAATGACCTAAATGACTTTGTCATTAGTAAGACCATATTCCATTATCTATAGGTAATTTTTTAAAATGTGTGTTTAGTTACCTAGTATAAGAAATATTCACAAGACCAGGGGCAAATTGTAAAACATGGTGGATTTAGGGCTGCAATGAGATGGACGTCTGAATCTGGCTTCTGGTCATTGTAATACTGTATCACTGCCAGAAATGTCTTTAAATGTGTGAGAATAAAAATGTCCTGGTGTATAGTTTCATGCCATACAAATCTCATATATCTGATGTACTTTGTTGTGTATGAACTTTTCATCAGGGGGACAGGTGTCTCTTTGGAAAATACTTTAAAAGGGATTGTTCACTTGATCAATACAAGGTTATTACAAAAACTACAGACAACAGATTTCTTAGTGAAATAATTTAGTTTGGGATCATATTCAGTATAATTTCTCTATGGTTTACACAGAGTTGTTTAAAATTGATGTACCAGCAGATCGGGAGGTATTACCATGTTCAAAAATAAATCCTGCAAAGAGAAGGAGCTGTGGTTTGGTTGGCTTAGAGGGCAAGATATATTTATAGCACAACTTTTGTGGTTAATCTTCATAAAGTCAGGGTGGTAAAATAGTCGTCCTAGATAAAATCATTTTGTACCCCACCCACAAACTAATATCTAAATCAAATAAAAACATTTAAGTAAACTCAACTTCATCTTGAATGACTGTGGGGAAACTTGTGTTCTGGCTCCCTATGAGCCATCCAGTGAATATTTTCCAGTTTTTAAATGCATCTAAATGCTTTTTTGTTTTATCTCCAAGAAGTACTAGTCTTTTACGTTTTATTTTGGTAAACCGGAAGAAGCTATGTTTTTCACTTCCTGTTTCTCTTCGGACAAGACCAGAGTAACGGCCAAGTAACGGTTTCTCCTGCCTTACTGTGTCCGAAGCCAGCACATCCTGTACGTTGATAATTATAGTGTGATCTATGACTAGGCACTGTGAACTAAAACGTTTTATGTTGGTACATGTTTAGTTCTAAGTAATGTTGCTAATTTATGTGTTTAGCCATGTTAGCGCCGTGTGCCAACTAGCGTCGCATGCTAGCGCTATCATTAGCATGTTAGCTAATGTTTTGTATCACTTCATTTGTGTTGTACATGTTCGTTTTAGAACCCGGCTCAAGGCCATGACAAAATAGGACGCCACACAAACGAATAAAAAATATAGTGCTTTTATTTTAAGATAAAGTTAACTAATATTAATTTTAAATAGTAATGAAGTGTGTTTATATGTAATCAGTAGTGTGGGTGCGTATTTGGTTTTAGTGTTAATGGTGTGTGTAGTGTTGTATAATACAAAACCAAAGAACAATTAAAAGACAAGATGGTGCTGCCATGGCGACTGCCTGAGCAGAGAGCCAGAACTCTGCTGTAGGCGGGGTCTTAAATAGCAATACGTGAAACGGCCACAGCTTTACCACAGGCATGATCAATACATTCCCAGTAACGACCAGAGAGAAAGGCGTCGTAACCCCCCCCCCCCCTCCCATCTAGACGGGGATTCTAACTTTAAAGGATCACCAAGTCAATTACAGAGCCCCACCAAGTGTCAAATTAATAAAAAAATTACCACCAAAGAAAAATTCCACCACAGCAAACCAGCTTGAACCACCAAAGTACCCCACCAATACCCAGCAACTCCGGCGCCTGGAGAAGAGGACATAGACAAGGAAACAAAACAAAAACAAGTGGAACAAGTAAATGACACTCAAACTGAAAAATAACATTATTCCACATAATGAGACATTATGAAACATCTCAAACCGTTCTTGTGAATTAACACATGTTCATCAACTAAAATGACGGCCTCTGAAGCAGTACACACTTTTCTTTCGTTGTCATGTGTTGTCAAGTGGCTAAACGTTCAGGAAGCACTTTCTTAAACTGCTCCAATATCATTAAGTCACAAAGCTCGTCAAAGTTAAGTACATTTAAAGCCATTAACCAGCGTTTAAAATGAGTTATTAAATCTCTTGCAAAATCAAAATACGTTTGGCCGTTTTTATTTTCCCACGACCTAAAACGTAGCTTGTAAGCTTCTGGTGAAAGCTCAAATGCTCTTAAAACTACTGAAGTATTATTGCGCATTCAGTGTCAGACCAGATTTTAGCTTTACTCACACGTTCAAACAACAAAAAAAATGTGTCTGGGTCCTTCTCATTAAATGGTGGTAACCACCGCAGATTACTCACATCAAGGCATGAGCCGCTTTTGTCCGCATTCACCAAATGCCAACGTCCATGGACCTCCTCACGCTGTTGGCGAAGCCTCTCCATTTCCACTTGATTTCTCAACATAGACTCATGTTTAAATCTGTCATGTTCCAACTGCATTTGGAAAAGTTTCTTTTGCTGCTGAAATGTCAAACCTTGAGTTGAGACAGAAAATTTTACTGGGTCAGGCTGCTCCTCTTCAATCAACAATCCCATGTTTATTAATTACAATTTCACTGCGGCCTGAATGGCCCCTTTTTTGGGATTCTCTCCTTCCAATTCAACACCATAATGATCAACAAGTTCTAACAATTGCTCTTTCCTTAGTTTGCCAAAACCTTTCAATTTAGGCTCAGCAATAAATGCAGCAATGCCACTCATTGTGTCTTATTTTTACAACAAAAATCTACGAAATGCACTCAGGTAATGTCAAACAGCACCCCAGAGCTTCCCGTGCGCCCTTGAGGCCAAAGCCTTGGTGATAAAGTTCTCCCGCTAGACTAACGCAAAGCCAGCTACCTAAGCTCCCCTCTAGTCTTCATGCGGCCACATATGGCGGGTTTTTACGCGCTACAGTCCGATGGGTTAGAAAGGCGACTAGCACGCTAGCAAACATCTAAGCACCACAGATGGGCTCCCAAGCAAAGCTTTAACCACGTTCACTGCAACACTACCCTCCAGATCGACGGACCCAAAGGGGAACGCCGCTTAAGCCTACAAGGAATCACTCCACACCATAAGATTTTTATGCACGAGAGCTTGTGGCTGCTAACCCCACCTGATGCAATTTAAAGTCTCTCTCAACTTCATCAATAAAACATCCTTTTAAACTTTTTCTACACAAAAAATAAAATCACGCACCAAAGACAAAAGTATTATTTACCTTACCCGAAAGATGTCAAAGTCTGTTTTCCTCGTTTAAGCCTCATCAAAAGTTTACCGCCACAGTAAACTGAGAACAAACGAGCCGCAGCATGCTGTACGCTCTCCAAACATTACGCACAGAGAACGCACGAGTCCCAACCAAAAGGGCACCAATTTAGGCTACAATTACGAGAAATACTAAACACCTGGGCATAAATATAGTGTGGCTAAGCAAACATTTTAATGTACCATGCACTGGTTTAGTAAGCAAAGTCGGCTATATCAAAATCTCATCCTTTTAACACACGACAAACAAAAACAACAAAGATGTCCCAGATATGAAAACTAATACAAAGTCTACAAACTACACAACAACAAAACTAAATGGCCGGAGCCCCTAATTTGTCATAACCCGAGTCAAGGCCATGACAAAATAGGACGCCACACAAATGAATAAACAAATATAGTGCTTTTATTTTAAGATAAAGTTATCTAATAACTTTATCTTAAATAAGTAATAATAATAAGTATATAAGTATATAATAAGTATATAATAAGTAATAACTTTATCTTTAATAAGTAATTTTAAATAGTAATGAAGTGTGTTTATCAGTAGTGTGGGTGCGTGTTTTGAGTGTTAATGGTGTGTGTGTAGTGTTGTATGATACAAAACCAAAGAACAAACAAAAGACAAGGTGGTGCTGCCACAGCCCGAGGAGAGAGCCAGAATTCAGCTGTAGGCGGGGTCTTAAATAGTAGTGGAGCGTCGGGCCCTTTAAATAGTAGTGGAGCGTCGGGCCCTGGCCCCACAGCTTCACCTGCGCACAGACATGATCAATACATTCCCAATAATGACCAAAGAGGAAGGGGTTGTAACATTTGTAATAAGTCTTTGGAAATTCATAGTTCTTTTATTTCTTTTAAGACAATGTTGTACACACAGCTCATACACAGTATTCTGTTTCTCTTTACAGTTTTATCATTCATCTTCATTTATCTTCATTCATCTACATTCATCTTCATTAATCTACATTCATCTTTATCCATTCTCACATGTTCAACTTATGCTATGAATACATCTAATAAAATCCAACTTAACAACGATGTTGTGTTTTTGCAAGATGATGGTTATCTGCCTGCCTAGCAGGCGTGCGAGGCCAGAGCAACTTGTAACACAGTCTCTTTTGTGTTCCTTGCCAGCCAAGAGACAGGTTTGGCCGACATGTTTGCTGTGTTTACATGTTTCGTCTGTTTTATATTTTCACTTGTGTAAAACGAGTTGTATTGTAGTCAGAAGCTTTCAATCAGTTAGCTGTTTAGCAGCTGGTAGCCTGCATGTTTGCTTTAAATGTGGACTCCATTTGACTGTGCATATGGATGTAAAGGGGCACAGTGGCTCAGGTGCTAGGGTGGCTGTCCTATAACTGGGAGGTTGGTTGTTTTGATTCCCAGGTTCATACTATTGTCCTTATGCAAGACACTTGCAGCCACTATTGCTTTTGGCAACAAAAAATATGACTAAATATCATTTTCAACAAAACCTTTATTACGTGACAAAAACGAGACAAGACACAACGTGTGATGATGACTATAATAAAATGTATAATGCAGTATTGTTTACGAATAAAAATAAAACCAAATGGGGTTTACAAAATAATAACAATGCAAAAATGTCCAATTTTTGTTGACCAAAACGAGACGAAACAAAATGTTAAAATGTTATTTTGTCTTGTTTATTTGCATTATTATTATTTTAAAATATTTCTGTTTCTTGTGTCTGCATCAGGTCGGGCAGACACAGGCAAAGTCATTTTCTCAATACCTACTTGCTGCATTATTTAGAAGATGACAACAAACAAAGTTAAGTCTGGCAGAGAGAAAGGGACCGATGGCCATCTTTCTTAACAAGTGACTGTAAAAGAGGCTGAACATAAAGAGTGTGAAGTCACCCATAGCGTTATGAACCTCGAGATTGAAGCTCTTTCAGGTGCCATTTTTAACAGTTATGGAAGTTGCCATGTTGATTTTATGGAGCCATATGTCCCTAATTTGGGCATATGGGCTAATTTGAGTGCCCGTTTGCATGGTAACTAGTGAGCCAATCAGAAACTCGCTCATCGAAAGTCCGTTGATCACGTGTTCACCCCCTGCGGAGAGTGGTAAACCTCCAACAGAAACCTGAGATTATTTTAGCATTGCTGCTTCTTTACTGTCCTTGTTAGCGGCGACCTCTGGCTGCTGCTCTACTTCAGGTAAATTTCACTTTTACAACGATATCTTTGTTTAAATATTCTCCCACTTCACTTATCTATGTTTGTCATCTTTGTTAAGGCTGTTCAAAAACACATCTACAAATATAAATTTGATCATTTTGAAATATATATACATATATATATATATATATATATATATATATATATATATATATATATATATATATATATATATATATATATATATATATATATATATATATATATATATAAATTAGTATCTGTGGTTAAAGGGGCATTACGTAGCTTTCATAAAAACCTAACAGTTACTGACACCTGTGGCCGTTAGGAGAAACTACTGTCAGTGTCCAGCTCGCTCTCGTGTTCAGACTGGCGCGTGTTCGTACGTGCATGACTGAGTCACCGGAGCATTATCTTTCAGTCTGTTGCCCTGAAGGACTTGGACATTTACTTGCATCATGTTTACAAAGGTAAGAAAAGTTACACTTCTGTAAAAGTGTATTGCTGAACAAACTTTGAGAGTAAACTATATTTTAATGTCGAGTGCTGACACAGCAGTAAAGCAAACTCTTGAGACATGGAAGATAATAAAGCACCAGACTGACAAACGGCTCGTCTTATAAAGCGTTGTTAAACACAGTATGGCTGTTGTAACTTCGTATATATATTATCTACTGCATGTTACTTTTGTTAAAAGCGGCTAACGTTAGCTTACATCAACTAACGTAGCTTTTACCGAGGCTCAGTGTTTACAAGAGTCTCAGCAGGAGAACGGCAAAAGTTAGAGAACTTATATACTGTTCATGTGTTACTACTGTTGTTATTTGGACGAGTCTTTGCACCAACGTGTGACTGTCAACTCATTTAGCTTGTTTCTAGGTTATTACTATTACTGTAATGAATTGCTCCTGCATTATTTTGAGACATCATAAAAGTAAACTCACAGTATAATTTTAGCTTATCATTGTTTATTTCACTGTTGATGTCGTTCAGAAAACCTCAAACATGAAGTTTAGCAATATAAAAATACAGATATGCAATTTTTTTTTCCAAATCAGGACTCAAGCTCCGGTGGAAGAGAGCACTGATCGTGAGTGAAGAAAGGGGAGAACAAGAGGTGAAGAAGAAGAGGCCACGGGAGATGAAGAAGAGGAGCTGGGCCTGTCAGTGAAGAGGACAGACTGAGGGTGGCACAGCTGCTGCAGGACAACAGAGGCAGGTTGGTCATATATCTACAAATGATCACACACACAAATAAACCTCTGAACTAAACAGTGCTTGTTGTTCCATTTTTATGAACAGTAAGAACGACTGTCGCAGGAGGAGAAGGATGAAGTTCTCCAGGTTGTTGTAACTCATCTGCCAGGGGTTTCTCCACCACACCTGGACCAATCATACCCAGTCGGGGTCAGCCAGCGTGGTGCACCTGTTTGAACTGCCGGGTCAGACCAACAAACCTGGAAAACAAATGCTGCAGACAGGATCCAGTAGGGTGTCTCAGCAGGAAGGCCCACATGGAACATTGTCTGGATGTATGCCTCCAGCTACATTTGAATTTGGGAGAAATACCCAGACTCATTTAGTAATTATAAGTTTCAAAGAAGCCCCTTTTAGAGTGAATTAACAATTATCCACTACCTATACATTTACTTGTTTCTGTAAAAGTAGTTTTTTTGTAGATACACATCTCATATACACATAATTTGAGTGACTACCTCAAAAGATAGAGAGATTATTTATTACTCCTTGTTCTTTATTTACAAATGTTACACATTTTTTGAAAATACATAAATATATAATTTAACTGTTTTCCGTATATATTTACTCTAAAGACATGTTCCATTAAAGCACTCTCTTCTATTGCTGCCCTTTACGTGGCTAAAGTTATGCCCAACAAAGAGAGGGAGAAATAAAAAAAAAATGCATTGGTGTTTTGACAGTAATATTCATTTCATCAATTTACAAAGGAATGTAATACAGATGCACACAGTTTTTGAGAGGTAACAAACATGTCTTCAACATGTCAGATTAGTGCACCAAGATATTCTGGAGTTGCTCTGATAAATAACAAAACAGGCTAGACTTCTAATGGTTCCTTATGAAAGAGGGAGAAAAAAAGGACTGAAGGCATGTGACTGACACACCTGTCTTCTGCAGTTGTGTCTGGGCTAATTCAGCTGAGGGAGGCGGAACAACACCAGGTAGAAGACCAGGGGTCCGAGGGTAGTCTTGAAGAACACTCCTTGAACACTTGAAGTCTCCCATTAGACTTTAGTCGGATCCCTAACATGTTACTCTGCATCCGTGGATCTATCTGTAGTCCTTTGCCTCCTTTACTGTGCAAACACAATAGGGCTATGTTTTTTTGCTGTAGATCTTTTTTTGTCTGTTGAACAATACATTTAACATTAGATAACAACAACATGAGCATAATTTTTCAGGCTAAAAAAATATGAAATATAAAAATGTATTACTTATGAAACCTGGTCTTTATTGTTGACATGTATTGGCCGGTGGTGGTCGTGATGATTATAGTACAGTGCAGCGAGAAGAGTCCTAGCCTCATCCACTGGAGGTGAGAACGAGAAGCGCTTGCCGGCGTACATGGCTATATGCTTCTGAAAGAACTCCAGATCAGAAGATAACCTAAGAGCAAAGAAAAAAACATGAAACTTCAGAGTATATTAAGTATAACAGACATGACTTGAAATAACCAAATAATAAAAAAGTATTGTTAGTATTAGTTTTTGTTGTTCCATTGATAGTGCTGTAAATATAGTAATTACTCACACATTTAGCATATACTATCAAACAAATAAATCAGTATGTAAAATTATATATTTTTTAAATCTTACCTAAAATGTAAGAAACTTCTCAACATCCTTCAGCCACCGTCCGTTTAGGAGATAGAGACAGTTACATTTACCTTGCTTCAACACTTGGTCTTCATCCAGTGGTGGCACTCCCTCAATTTGGAACTCGTCACTGTTGACAAAGGAAATAAATTGTGTTACAGCAAAACTAAACCCATTACTGGGCTGGAGTGTCACAATTAGAATAATCAAAATTTAAATGTAATTGTCATACATTGTTGCAAGTGCACACTAGTAAAATTACAGTCTGACTTTAGTTTTTGTGTAATACTAAATGAAAACTGTCAGATTTGCATGCAGTGATTGAATCTGGATGCTGTGTCAATCCTATGTCTTTTCTTTGTGTGGATGTATGTGACCCCTGACCATTAGCCACTGTATTTTTCTCATAGCTGTAAACAACTGAACCATTTTTAGACTGCTGCCTTATCCAATCTCATCACATTTACAAAAGCATTACATTCAACAGTGTCATTATAATAAAATTTATCCTTTACATACAATTTACAAATAGACCACCAATAGATAATTAGTGACCAAATATACAAATAAAACGCAGGCGCACAGCTAATCACACTATAATCATAATCATCAGAGACCTGCAAATGTAATTTAAATAACAAAACATCAGTGAATGGGTATAAGAGAAGTGTGTCTATCCAGACAAAAGCAATAAGGCAAGACATGTGCCAGAGTTAGCATTAGATGGGCTGTGACAAAAGTTACATCATATATTACATCCTGGCTAAATTTATAAAGTTGTCATGGATCACGTTATCTCTGGTGAAGGTTATTGAATAAACGAGTCAAAAGATATAACAAAGAAAAAAGTACTTAGCAACGTGTAACCCCAAAAAGAGTTCTGAGCTCATTAGCTCAGCTACTGAGCTACTTTTTCAAAAGACATTGAAAAAAGTCATTTGAAAGCTAAGACAGCAAATTGATTAGACTTAGTAGCCTCTGAAATTGGGGTTATAATTCACTTCTCAAAAGTCTGAGAGTATTTAATCCATTAAAAACAGTAACTTTTTAGGAGTCGTTCATGTTAGCCGCTTAGCATCCCCATCTAACAAGCATGCTAATGTTATTTAGCTTTAGACAGCTGAAAACAAAACACCACAGTATATTATAAATTGTCTGTAATGATGTCTTACCTTTTCACTAAGAAAAAAAGACAGCTCAGGGTCCGTTTTTATTCCCAAAGTAGAGCATAAAGTTATCTCTCTCCATGGCTCAAATGCTCTGACTATGTTCAGTCTTGCTTTTCCACTGCTTTGGTCACACTTTCGTTTTCCTCTCCGTGTCTTGCTCGAGTAAACATGTTATGTTTTTTATTTTTTTGAGGAGTCAATGTCGGTGTCTGAGCAGTGCTAGAGGCCGGTCGTTTTTTGTTGCTGGTAGAGTCCATCTCTGCCGGCTTATCTCGCTGGCTGTAATGGCGGCTTTGCCGGGAATTCAGCGCTGTACACAGGAGCGTGCACTACGTAACACCCGGGTAAATTTACCGGGATAACCGATCCGGGCGCTACAGGCTCACACACATATATTAAACGCTTACACAAATGTAACGCTTACACACATATATTAAATGCTTACACACACATACAAAACATTCTCACACACCTATAAAACGCTTACACACACCTATGTAACGCTTACACACATATGAAACACTCTCACACACCTATGTAATGCTTACACACACAAAAGTAACGCTTACACATATATGAAACACTCTCACACATCTATTAAACGCTTACACACACCTATGTAACGCTTACACACATATATTAAACGCTTACACAAACATGAACCGCTTACACACACCTATGTAACGCTTACACAAATATGAAACACTCTCACACCCCTATAAAACGCTTACACACATATATTAAATGCTTACACACACATACAAAACATTCTCACACACCTATAAAACGCTTACACACACCTATGTAATGCTTACCCACACGTATGAAACCCACACGTATGAAACACTCTCACACACCTATGTAATGCTTACACACATGTACTCTCTCACTCTCACACACCTATGTGACGATTACACACATATGAAACACTCTCACACCCCTATAAAACGCTTACACACACCTATGTAACGCTTACACACATGAAACGCTTACATACACAAATGTAACGCTTACACACATATTAAACGCTTACACACATGTAACGCTTACACACATATGAAACACTCTCACACACCTATGTAATGCTTACACACACGTATGAAACACTCTCACACACCTATGTAACGATTACACACATATGAAACACTCTCACACACCGATGTAACGCTTACACACATGAAACGCTTACATACACAAATGTAACGCTTACACACATATATGAAACACTCACACACCTATTAAATGCATACACACACCAATGTAACACTTACACACATATATTAAACGCTTACACACACATGAAATGCTTACACACACAAATGTAATGCCTACACACATATATTAAACACTTACACACATGAACGCTTACACACACCTATGTAACGCTTACACACATATATGAAACACTCTCACACACCTATGTAACGCTTACATACATATATGAAACACTTTCACACACCTATAAAACGCTTACACACACCTATGTAACGCTTACACACATATATGAAACACTCTCACACACCTATGTAACGCTTACATACATATATGAAACACTTTCACACACCTATAAAACGCTTACACACACCTATGTGACACTTACACACATATTAAACGCTTACACACACATGAAACGCTTTCACACAAATGTAACGCTTACACACAAATGTAACGCTTACACACATATATCAAACGTTTACACACATGAAACACTTACACACATATATCAAACGTTTACACACATGAAACGGTTACACACACCTATGTAATGTTACACACACGTATGAAACACTCTCACACACCTATGTAACACTTACACACATATGAAACACTCTCACACACCTATGTAACACTTACACACACCTATATAACGCTTACACACACATATATTAAACGCTTACAAACACATGAAACGCTTACACACACAATTTTAACGTTTACACACATATATGAAACACTCTGACACCCCTATAAAACACTTACACACACCTATGTAACGCTTACACACAAATATGAAACACTCTCACACACCTATGTAACGCTTACACACAAATATGAAACACTCTCACACACCTATGTAACGCTTACACACAAATATGTAACACTCTCACACACCTATGTAACGCTTACACACATATATGAAACACTCTCACACACCTATGTAACGCTTATAAACATATGAAACACTGTCACACACTTATAACAAGCTTACACACACCTATGTACCACTTACACACATATATGATACACTCTCACACCCCTATAAAACGCTTACACACACACCTATGTAATACTTACACACATATATGAAACAATCTCAGACCTATAAAACGTTTACACACAAATGTAACGCTTACACACACATATATTAAACGCTTACACACACATGAAATGGTTACACACACCTATGTAATGCTTACATACACATACAAAACACTCTCACACACCTATGTAACACACACACATATATGAAACACTCTCACACACCTATAAAACGCTTACACACACCTATGTGACACTTACAAACCTTTATTAAACGCTTACACACATGAAACACTTACACACATATATTAAACGCTTACACACATAAAACGGTTACACACACCTATGTAACGCTTACACACATATATTAAACACTTACAAACACATGAAACGCTTACACACACAATTTTAAATCTTACACATATATTAAATGCTGACACCCACCTATGTAACGCTTACACACATATATGAAAAACTCTCACACATCTATAAAATGCTTACACACACCTATGTAACGCTTACACACATATTAAATGCTTACAAACACATGAAACACTTACACAAACAATTGTAACGCTTACACAAATATATTAAACGCTTACACACGCCTATGTAACGCTTACACACATATGAAACACTCTCACACACAAATGTAACGCTTAAACACATACAAAACGCTCACACACACATATGAAATGCTCACACACACTTATGAAACGCTTACACACACACACACAAAACACTCTCGCACACCTATTTAACGCTTACACACATGAAATGCTTACAGACACTGATGAAACAGTTACACACACATATGAAACGCTTACAGACACATGAAACGGTTACACACACCTATAAAACGGTAACACAAATAAAAAACGCTCACACACATATATGAAAGCTTACAAACACCTACAAAACACTCTCACACACCTATGAAACGCTTACACAAACATACAAAACGCTCTCACGCACACATATGAATCGCCTACACACACATACGGCATGCTTACACACAAATGAAATGCTTACATTTACAGATGAAATGCTCACGCACACATACGAAACGCTTACACACATATATGAATTGCTCACACATTTACATACTGGTTACAGATGCATGTCTTTGCTTCAATTCGGGACTTTGTCTTCCTAGGAGGGAGAGGAGAAAGATATCCCACCTTCAAACACCTTTTCACAATGTGCAAGAGATGTGCAACATTTCCTTTTGAATGTCTTTACTGAGATAGGTATCAATGAACTTTATTCAAAGAGTGTTTGTTCCTCAACCGGAAGGTTGGTGGTTCAATTCCTGCTCTCCCCACAGTTCATACTGTTGTTGTGTCCTTGGGTAAGACACTTTACCCACCTTGCATGTTATTATGTTTAACTATGTTTAACTTCATGCAACCCTGTGTTCTCTGTTCAGAGAGGGCAAATGTCCATATCTGATCAACCTTAATGTCAGCTAGCACAATATTGCTTGAAAGTAGAGTAGTACAAGATGACAAGTTTGGAAGAAAGAGCGTGTTTTCTGAAACTGTATGGTAATTATATCAAATTTTGTACAAATAAGACCCTGCTACAGTCAAGTGTATTAGCTTATTTCTTTTTTTTTATTTGCAAAGTGTGGTAGAGCATTTCCCTAATGTAATCTCTTGTAATATGCCACAATCCCAGCAAATGGAAAGTTATATTGCAGACTTCTGTCCAGCTGATGGTACTTTGTCAGTGAGAAAGGCATGATTCTACCGATTTCATGTCTAAGAATCATCAAAATTATTTGGAGAATATATATTTTTGAGCTAAAGTTTACATGGTGCTACTTAGTGTATTTTAAAGTGGAAACAGCATATTGCATTATTCCTAGTTTAGAGTAATACATTTTGTGATTATAGATGCATGGAACAAAAGAAATACCCCAGGAAGTAGGACAAATCCTTTAGGGACTTTAGGCTGCACAGAAAAGGAGGCTCTCTTCATGTTGTATGAATCTGGCTTTGGATCACTTTAATATCACTGCCAAAAATCTGTTTAAATGTGTAAAAGTGTCATGATGTGTGTATGTATGACATAAAATCTCAGATTTCTGTAATGAAATATCTCCCAGTGGACAGTGTTTCACTGGGAAAAATCTCATTTAAGAGGTTTTAAATGTCTCTTTGGTAAATATTTTAAAAGGGTTGAAGGACTGCCAGCTTGGATAAGACAAGGTCATAACAAAAAAGGTCAGTGTTATAAATAAACAGATTTCTACGTAATAATAATTCTATGTTGTTCATTTGTGATCTAAAGCCAGAATTAAGGATCATGTTCAGTATCACCTTTCATTTCTACATTTTGCAAAGTTGTTTGTCTACTAGCAGATCACAAGGTATTACCACGTTCAAAAATAAACCATGCAAAGAAAAGGTGTTGTGTTTTAGTGGCATAGAGGGCAATGTATTTATAGCACAGATTTATAGTTGACCGGAAGCAGCGGCTGTTTTTTTCCAGTTAAGTTGCTTGTTCACAATTTTTCGACTTTGACGCTTAGAGGTTTAACACCATTTGGTCAGCCTGTCTGCTGGATCTACCAAATTAAATTAATTAATATGGCATATACATGTTTTTTTAACAAAGACATAGGCCAATAAAGAGTAAAACGAACATATTAAGTCACATCAATTGCTTGTTATTCTTATTTTTGTTTCTAATAATTTGCAGCCACAACTGCCAAGGAAACTGTTCGGGATGCAAAGATAAACCCACAAATAACTTCAGCTGATATATAGGACTCTCTGAAAAAAGTGGTGTGGCTGTTTCAAGATGCACAATAAGGAGGCACTTGAAGATAAACGGGCTGCTTGGTCTAGTCGCCAGAAGAAAGCCATTAGTACACAAATGCCACAAAGCATCCTGCTTACACAGCACAGAGACAAGCCTCAAAACATCTGTACCAAAGTCATTTTGAGTAATGATACCAAAACTGAACATTTTGGCCACAACCATAAATGTTACATTTGGAGAGGTCTCAACAAGGCCTATGATGAATGTTACACCATTCCTACAGTGAAAAACCGAGGTTCGCTTATGTTTTGGTGTGGGCTACAAAGGCACAGGAAACTTGCTCAAAATTATTGGCAAGGTAAATGCAGCATGTATGCAGCATGTTATCAGAAAATACTGGAGCTGCACATGGGACTTACTTGGATGTTTAAAAATGACAACGATCCAAAGCACAAGGCCAAGTCGACCTGTCTTTGGCACAAGCAGCATAAAGTTAAGGTTCTGGACTGGCTATCTCACTGACATCATCAAGAGCTGTGGTATGTAAACTTTTTATCAGGGTCATTTGGGTATTTTATATTATGTCATTATGATTTAAAAAGAGTAAACACAATTGATTGACAATAAATGGCTTCATTCTACCACTATGAGTGAATGAAAAGTTTTTGTTTTATTATTTATACTCTCTGAAAAATTGCCAAAAAAATCCCAAATTATACCTGTAAACATATAAGCACAACTGTATATTCAAAATTTATGTGCAGAATACCAAAAGCATTTTACCAGCTCTGCTTCACTATCAAACATTGAACTGTTCTGGTGTGTCCAGCCTCATTCACTGACCAGATTAGCTGTTTAGATAAGATGTTCCAGTGAAATGTTTTCCATTACAGTCTCAAACTACAACTGCCAGAGCAACTGCCCTCACAGTAGCAGCGACTGTCATGCCACAGTCACATTTCCAGACCACATTTTGAGAAACTCAAATACCAAAAGCATTAGTCATCTCCAGCAAATAATTGGACTGTACAGATTTAATCACACATCAAAAACTATAATTGTCTCAAACTGTTTTACTGCAACCCTGTTCCCTGAAAAAGAGATGATGCGTAAAAATATGCTATGGGGGAACACTCTTTGTGTGACTGGTTGTAAAGCACATGGGTTAAACACGCCAAAATCATGGATGACATCAAGCTATACGCTAAGAGCGAGCGGGACATCGACTTGCTGATCCACACCACCAGGATCTACAGCTCTGACATTGGGATGTCATTCGGGCTTGAGAAGTGTAGTCGAATGGTGACAAAGAGAGGGAAGGTAGTCCACACAGAAGAGGTCTCACTCCCAGAAGGAACAATAGCAGACACTGAGTATGGTTACAAGTACTTTGGAATACCACAGGCAAAAGGCAACCTCGAAGAGGTAACAAGGAAAACAGCAACTGCCAAATACCTCCAACGAGTAAGGCAAGTACTAAGAAGTCAGCTCAATGGCAAGAACAAGGCACGAGCAATAAACAGCTACGCCCTACCAGTGATCAGATACCCTGCAGGAATAATAAGGTGGCCAAAGGAAGAGATACAGACCACAGACATTAAGACACAAAAGCTCGTCACCATGCATGGAGGGTTCCATCCCAAAATCCAGCACTCTGAGACTGTACGCTAGCTGTAAAGAAGGTGGCTGTGGACTAGTGAGTGTGAGAGCCACTATCCAGGATGAAACATCCAAGATCCACAAGTACATCAAAGATAAGGCCCCAACAGATGACGTGCTTAGTGAATGTCTCAGGCAATGGGGAACAGAGGAAGAGGAGCTGAAGGAGGGACCATCATGGGAGGACAAACCCCTACATGGGAATGTACCACCGTAACATAACTGGAGAGGTTGTTATCAAGAAACCCTGCCAATGGCTAGAACGGGCCGGACTGAAGGACAGCACAGAGGCACTCATCATGGCTGCACAGGAGCAGGCCCTGAGCACCAAAGCCTTAGAGCCCCAGATGTACCACACCAGACAAGACCCAAGGTGTAGGCTGTGCAAACAGGCCCCTGAGACAATCCAACAATTAACAGGGTGTAAGATGCTGGCAGGGAAAGCATACATGGAGCGCCATAACCAAGTGGCTGGCATAGTGTACAGAAACATCTGCACGGAGTACGGACTGGAAACCCCGATGTCAAAGTGGGAAATACCTCCAAAGGTGGTAGAGCATGACCGAGCCAAGATCCTGTGGGACTTCCAGATTCAGACTGACAGAATGGTAATGGCAAACCAACCAGACATCGTGGTGGTGGACAAACAGCAGAGGAAAGTTGTTGTGGTTGACGTGGCAATACCAAGTGTTTGCAACATCAGGAAAAAGGAACATGATAAATTGGAGAAATACCAAGAGCTCAGAGAAGAGCTGGAAAAGGCTTGGAAGGTAAAGGCAACAGTGGTGCCCGTGGTCATCGGAGTGACCCCCAAACTGGAAGAGTGGCTACAGCAGATCCCTGGAAGAACATCAGACATCTCGGTGCAGTACCCTCAAGCTCCCAGAGGACCCGAGCTCAAAGGATGAGACCAGGGTGAGAGAAAAAGATATATAGATAGATAGTTATATATATATATATATATATATATATATATATATATATATATATATATATATATATATATATATATATATATATATATATATAAAAATACATGTTTGCTTGTATTCAATGTGAAATACAAGCAAACATGTATGAAAGGTCATTGAGTTTCTTGGCATCTTTGCATCTTTCATCCAGTGCTGCACTAATGTTTCTGTATTCTGGTATTGGGAAAAGCAAAAGATTTGTCAAAGGATCTGCGTGAAAAAGTAATTTAACTGGAAAAAAAAAACAGGAAAGGGACATAAAAAGATATCCAAGGAATTGAGAATGCCAATCAGTAGTGTTCAAACTCTAATTAAGAAGTGGAAAATGAAAAGGTCAGGTAGACCATGTCACAGGCCAGCTCATAGCCTGTGGCAAAGAATGAGGGGACACAAACAACAAGGGTAGGCCAAGCAAAAGTATTTATTAATTCAACTCAAATAAAGAACTGCAACAAAGAAAAGGAATGGGGTGTGAGTATGTCTGAATCAGTGGTATATGTAGGGTGCCTGGATGTGTGAATCTGTATGTGTAACATGCCTAAAGTGCAAACCTAAAGCGAACCACAAAACAACATAACTAACCCAAACCATACCTGGTGTCAGACAGAGAGCCAGAGAGAGAGAGAAGAAGGGTTAGCTGGTGGTTTAAATACCTGAGCCCAGGTGGCTCCAATTACTCACGACCCTCCTCTGCCAGGAGGAACCGCCCCTACCAGGCAGAGGAGGGGACGTGACAACCAACAAAAGTTTCAGCCACAACTTCCAAGTTATGTGGCTGTTTTAAGATGCAAAATAAGAAGGCACCTGAAGAAAAAAAAGCTTGAGAAAGCCATTACTACACAAATGCCACAAAGCATCCCGCTTACAAAACGCCAAACAGTAAAGAGGCAACAAAGTCATTTGGATTGATGAGAACAAAAAGTTTTTGGCAACAGCTATAAATGTTACATTTGGAGAAGAGTCAACTAAGCCTATGATGAAAGGTACACCATTCCTACTGTGAAACATGGAGGTGGATTGCTGATGTTTTGGGGATGTGTGAGCTACAAAAGTACAGGAAACTTGGTCATAATTGATGGCAAGATGAATGCAGCATCCATCCATCCATCTTCTACCACTTTTCTGGGGCTGGGTCGCGGGGCAGCAGTCTAAACAGAGACGCCCAGACTTCCCCTCCCCAGACACTTCTTTCAGCTCTTTCGGGGGGATACCGAGACGTTCCCAGGCCAGCCGAGAAACATTGTACCTCCAGTGTGTCCCGGAACACTTCCCTAGGGAGGCGTCCATCCGAAACAAATGCCCGAGCCACCTGAGCTGGCGGCTCTACTTTGAGCTCCTCCCGACTGACTGAGCTCTTCACCCTATCTCTAAGGGAGTGCCCCGCCACCCTGTGGAGAAAGTTAATTTCGGCCGCCTGTATCCGGGATCTTGTTCTGACCCAAAGTTCATGACCGTAGGAACGTAGACCAACCGGAAAATCAAGATCTTTGCCTTGCAGCTCAGCTGTTACATGAAGAGAATGTGGGTGTTATAATAATTAAAAAATTCCAATGGGTAATTATTAGTGGTTGTTCATAGTTATTTTCCGGTCATCTCAAATCTGATCATGTCATGTCCTTTATGCTAATCCAAACATGAGCATAAAAATAACTAAACATAGACATAACTTGCCACGGTCTCCATTCTGTACCTGGTAGCTTGTCATGGGGAGTGTGTGAAAGATGATACTCCTACAGCTTTTACTGCATTATATAAAATCTAAAAAAATTAAGTAATGTATTGTTTACTTTTCCAAGCAAACCTCATCCTGTACCATTGCATACAAGTTTGTTTTGCACGTGGCAGAGTGGTTAGCACTCCTGCCTCACAGCAATAAGGTTGTGAGTTCTAAACCCGGCTGACTCAAACATTCTCGGGCCAAATCCAGTTCTTCTGTGCGGAGTCTGCATGTCCTCCCCAACCCACCTGCTCCTTTTCAGATAAAAGAAGCTGCAGAAGCAGCATCACGGTAAGATAAACTAATTCAGACAAACTTTTATTTTTATTTACACATTCTATTGAGATAATCAACTAGCCTGTATCAGTTAAGTAAATTGTATGAAACCTGAAATTAATATAAGTGTAATGTATTTCTCTGAAGAAAAATGCACAATTGCTATGGTAACCGGTGCGAGGTGGAAGTGGGCATGGCAGACGAGAGGGCACTAAGAGAGAGTGCAGGAGAAAGCAGAAGAAGGAGGAGGCCAGGATTGGGAAGACAGGTCATGTTCACTCACACACGCACACGCACACACACACATAGACCACATGAGACACAAACATCTACAGAGTTTGAATGTGCTTTTGAATAATGAGAAAAAATAAGGATTAGTCTGTTAATGAACATATATTTTATTGCATTTTTATGTGGCACAGGAGTATGGAAATTAAGGATTTGAAGACGTTAAAGACCCTAAATAAAAATCTATACTATACAAAATATTGAGATATTTTAATGTGTGGGGATTTTAAATGTAAATAAAGACAAATTTACACAGAGCTTTGTTAATTTTATGTATAGTATTTCCTTTTAAACAACAATCCCAATGGTGATATTGGGGGTAAAGTAATGTGGCCAGAGCATGCAGATGCTTTGTGGGTGTGTTCAAGCAGCTGAGTGATGCTGCCTGGTTACTTAGGTTACACCCAGAGGGATGAGTCTTGCCCAAGGGTGATTAGTGAAAATTTAAGTAAGAGAAAATGTAAAAGATTATTAGAGAGATTTATTTGAAGTAAATAGAACAATATTCTGAGGATATTCTAATTAGATGATTTAAAAAGGTAATATGTCAATTAAAAAAAATTCAAAAAGCTTGTGACAATAGATCATGAGAAACTAATCAATTAATCATAAAACTGATCTATATAAATTATTTATGTTTGCATCAGCTGAATTAAAATTTTTCCTATTTGCGGATGATACCACAGACAGTTACAGGTAAATATCTACAACTAATTGTAACTGGTAAATGGTCCTTTCTTTAAGGCTAATGCCTTAAAGAAACTTTAGCAGATGAATTGGCAGAGTATTCAGGGTTAGAGGACTTAATCTTGACCTGGGTTTACAAAAAATTTGGAAAATTGACTGGGATTTTAAAATTTGCATTGATATACATGTACTTGTTGCACTTCCATGCCTGATACATTTACATTTAGTCATTTAGCAGACGTTTTTATCCAAAGCGACTACCATTCAGCAGTGTTACATTTTAGTTGACGATTTTATAAATTAAATTTATAAATTTTATATTCTAAAGCAACTTACATTAAGGTTCTATTCTCCAGTGTTACAGCTGGAACACAACTGGAGGCAAGGAGGTAAGTGTCTTGCCCAAGGACACAACAAAAGTATGAACTGTAGGGAGAGCGAGAATCGAACCGCCTACCTTTTGGTGGAAGAACAACTGCTCTACCACTGAGCCACTGCTTGTGTTGCATTCCATGTATCTGGAGCTTGTTGGTGAGATTAATGCATGTGGCCAGTGCTGGGTCAACATTCATGTACATGCACCATGTTGAACGACTCTATGGTCAAAAGGCTTTGACCTCAGAAGATGAACAATCTGATCTGGGGGACGTCATTGTTTGCTCACTCCATGTTTTGTTTCTTTTTGTTACAGGGAGAAAGAAATTAACAGGCAGGGTCAGGCCAGAGATTTTGAGTTCAATGGGTCAACCAGCTTAACCTCTGGCCTTTTTCTACTTTGTAATACTATGTTTTAGATTTATTGAATTTAAAGAATCGGAATATTACTCTGTGGGATTTTGATTGTTTTTCATTTTAAACATATCACAGTATAATTGTTTGTCGTCTTTGATTTGAAACGTGGTACATTTTAATAATTTGAACTGATTACATATATTGGATGCCTTGGTTGCGTTTTGTCGCCGACCTAAGGCAGAGGGGTGGGCAGGAGAGTTTTCCCCTAGCAATAGGTCATTTCCCGAATGGTCAAATGTACTTAGGCTAGGTCAGCTGCCCTACTGGGTTTTCTCTCCTGCCATAGTATACAATTCACACCCAAGATTTAGTTTTATGCTAATTTTTATGCTAGTTTTCTCAGCATAATGAGGGGGGAATGTTATAATAATTTAAAAATTCCTATGGTTAATAATTATTGTCCTTCATGCTAATCCAAACATGAATTAGACATAACTAGACGTAGACATTACTTGCCCTGGACTCCATTCTGCACCTGGTAGCTTGTCATGGGGAGTGTGTGAAAGATACGCCTCCTACACCTTTTACTGCATGATAATAAATCTCATGTATTGTTTACTTTTCCAAGCAAACCTCATCCTGTACTATTGCCTACATGTTTGTACTTTGCTTCTTCTTGCAAGAATTAAACCTGTCTCTGTGTTCTTTCTGAATAATATGGATAAAGAATGCTTATAACAGTGGGAAACATGGTTACTTTGAAACATATTCAACACTAACAGCAAAACAGCTAGTCAACATCAACTCCCCACCCAGATATTAGGTACGAAGCACCCAAAAGTACAACCATGGCTCATGGCTAGAATGTCATGAGCCATGGTTGTTGTTCATTCTAACAACCGGCAACCCCAAACTCGACTACAATGGCTGAGTGAAGTACCATCAGAAAGTCTTCTAGAAGATGTGAATGCAGCATTAAAAACAATCCCTACAATGATCATCACTGAAACCAACGAGCTGATATAGACTTTAGCAGCGGTAATCCTTGAGATGCTTGGCTATGGGTCGAAGGTTAACCATAAGGTGTAAGTTCCATCATGGAATAGAAGGTTGGAGGCAAAAATCCTGGAAGCACGGAGAGAAGTGAGCCAACTGTCCGAGCTCCATAAAAACCAGGTGCCCAACAGATACAGCCCATACTTGAAGCATTGGAAACAGCCAAACAAAGACTGACAGCCTTGGCCAGCCGCCTAAAGAGGTACACGAGAACTTGAACCCTGGCAAATAAACTGGCTGTACTCTACCTAACCAGCCAGAGTGTACTCTCAATGGCAAGGTAACAACACCAAAGCAGAACCATCAAGGCTGGAGACCGAACAATACTGGAAAGGTAAATGGAAGAAGAACGCATCTCACAACAGCGATGCACAGTGGCTGGTGGATCTAAAAGCAGACCACAGCAACCTCCCTGAATAGGATCTATTCACCATCACAATGGCAGACATCCAAAAACGAGTATCAGGTATGAAAAACTGGACAGCACCAGACACTGACATGATTCATGCCTACAGGCATGAGCTCCTGGTAGCACAAATGAACCAGCTGCTAAAAGGATGGGACCGACCCTGAATGGCTAACTGAAGGCCAGACAATCCTTATCCAGAAAGATTCCCCTGAAGGGAACAGTCCCACCCAACTATAACCTGTCTCTTCACAACAGGGAACTCGAGTCAGGCATCATCAAGGCTAAGATAAGTGGGTACATGGATCAATACAAAAGCACAGCACAGAAGGAATTTGGTAGAAATACCAGAGGAGCAAAACACCAGCTGCTGGCGGATTTAATTTGTGCACTGCCTGGATTGATTACAAGAAAGACTACATCTCAATGCCACACACGAATCACAGATTCATCTAAGACAGACATGTCAAACATACGGCCCGCGGGCCGGACCCGGCCCATTAGATGATTTAATCCGGTCCGGCATAAATTTCTGAGTATGTCAAAAAAAGAAGCGAGTCTCTAGCTCATTTCTAGCTCAAGTTATGATTTTTGAAAATAAATACAAATGCTCCGTCCGGCCGCTAGAGGGCAGTAAATGTGTAAAAGAGCTCACGTCCAGCATGTGGCACTGACACGAGTCACAGGAACTTGACGCTTGTCTCGGTCACGTGATACGTTGCGGCTACAATTAAATCCCAAAGCTTGCACAATGAGTGAAAAACAAACGTCTTTGGAAAGCTTCTTCGCAAAGAGGAAAAGACCCCGTGAGGAGACAGAAAAGCATTCGACTTCCAAGACAAAGTAAGTTGTATTTAAAAGACAATACCAGGAGTCCTACTTAAAATATGGATTTATAGCGACAGGTGATTCCCGCGCACCAAGCCTCTGCAGAATCTGCAGCGGCTCTAATGTGGCAATGAAGCCTTCAAAACTGCTTCGCCACTGCATTAAAGACACATTTATTAATATATTTAGAAAATCTTACAACTTTATGCTGCTTGTATCATTTTATTTTTATGTATTTATCCGCCACATCTTAAAGGCCGGTCCGTGAAAATATTGTCTGACATAAACCGGTCCGTGGCGCATAAAAGTCCGGAGATGCCTTGTTGTTCTGTCAGTTAGCCTGTCCTACATCAGGACATCCTGAAATTGGCTGCCACTCAGGATGTGACCCTGATATTGATGCGCTTGTGAAAACTAAAAGATGCCAGGTTTTAGGGGTAAACTAAACAGTGGGTAACCTCATTTAAAATGCTGCTTGAGACATTATTAAACCTGACTTTGTTCTGTAAAAATGAATGCCTTCTGTGGAGATTTACTGTTATAATGTCACTTAAGTGCATAAATTTGGTTTGTTGAAATTGTTCATACAATGTACAGTTTTCTTGGTTTTTTTTCACAATAAGCCTATATGGAAGGGAGTAACTCAACCATCCTAAACAGTTTCTATCTCGGTTATGGTATGGTGAGTTAGCTCAGGATTAAGATTATGACAAATATTGTATTTTATACGTGGAAGAGTTTGTATTTGTTCAATCAAAGATTTGGCTGTGATTTAAAGTTGTATAATCTTGTAGATACACTGAGACGAAGTTTAAGTTACAATCACTGAGGCATTGTGTTCTTAAAATTGCACCAATTGTTTCTTCAGAAGTTTCAGCTAATTTAAAGTGTTCTCTCAAGAGGATTATTTGTGATGTGTACATCTTTAGAATGTGCCTGCATTATTTTGGACCAAATTAAAACAAAGAAAACAATCTGACGTTGTTATTATTTTTTAATTATTATGCCATGATTTTACTGGTCCGGCCCACTTGGAAATAGAATTTTCCCTATGCGGCCCCTGAGATAAAACGAGTTTGACACCCCTGATCTAAGAGCTTTCATTGCAAACTCGATGAGGCTGTAGAAGATCACACTTGAGGCCAGTTGCAGGCCAGTTGCACTAGTGGCAATCAAACATGGCATATACCAAGGAGATGCTCTCTGATTGCATTAGTACATGCATTAAAATCTCATAAATCACCAGGAATTATCATGTTCTGCACAGCAGAGGAAAGCTGATGGCAACATCAGGAAAAAGGAACTTGAGAAACTAAAGAAATAAAGAAATACCAAGGCCGTAGAGATTTTATATATATATATATATATATATATATATATATATGCATTAATGAATTAACGCCGACAATTATTTTATTGCGCGTTAACGTCGGCCAATTAATATTGTGAAAGGTGTCGGTCTGAAGAACATTCTTAGGATTGCAACAAATGACTGCACGTATGAGCCGCCCTCATGACGTACTATCGCAATATTAACCTTTCCTGCTTCTGTCTCCTAACCGTGTTTGGGAGGCACAGGGGAGATTTGTCTTCTCCAGGGCCGGACGTTTTCTTGCACCAACTATTGCCCTCACCGGAGACTACTGGACATTGCTATGCAACCATAATTAGCTCGCGGCGTTACAGTGCATTATATTCTCTGCTCTGACTGTAATGAAAACACAAAACAGACTGTAGAAGACAGAACATGGGTGCACTGTGTGTTTGTGTGTGGGTGTTGTTCTGGTGATGAGGGGGTGGAGCTCACGGCACATGCACGTAGGTCTGTAAAGGTGTGCACTTTCGGGAGGCCGGGTGGTTGAGAGTCAGGTACGGGTAGCCGCAATTTTTGTTGACCGCAAATCCAACAGCAAAGCAACGCAAAGCATACTGAACGGCTGGGATTATATATTTATCTGTTTATGCATTCTGGTTCATGTCCTTCATCTATCTGCTCAGCTGTATTATTTAATCTGCAATAAACTTACCAAACGCACATCAGATCTGAGATTATTTGTTAATTATAGTCTGTAAGCATGTCACAACTTTTAGCACCACCAGGACCCAACTCTGACCCTCACCGCGGCTACAAGGTTCTATGGGAAGCCGCTACACAGACATTTATATTGTTTACATTGTTATAATGTTATGATTGAGGCTCTGGACATAACTTGTTTTTCTATAACAACCTAAAAAAATATTAATGCCCTGGCAGTGGCAAATATCTTTGTTTTAATATTTTATTTGATTACATTAATGCTTAAGTTGAGATTTACAAGAAATATTTCTGCTGTAAAAAGCACCTTATTTGTTTAAAGTGTTTTCAAACTAAATGATATTGCACTTTTGTTAATACTGCAGTACGTTCAAAATAAAAGTATGCAATACACACATTTTTAATTCATTAGTAATTTTTTTGTTTAATGCGATTAATCGCGATTAATCTAGGCCAAGAGGAGGACCAAAGATGGACACACCATATCTCCAGAAAAATTACTCTTGGAAAATAAAGTAAGCTAGGCTAGCCCACAAACAAGTCAAAACCATGTGATATTTAGGATTTAAATGTAATTTAAATAAAATACCAAAACAAACTGTCTTGGTCTCATGTAGATTATAATCTCTCTTGTATTTTTTTATTTAGCTAAATATTTATTTAATAGTTCTAGTGGTTAGTAAAGTTAACAACATATGACAAAAAAATTTGAGGGACAGAACTAAAATGAGTCCTTTTACACTTAGTTTGTGATAAAAGTGTCTGATTCGCTAAATGTTTGAGCTTAGCCTGAGCTTAAGCCTGCTCTGGACCAGGCTCATCCGCACCCTAAGTTTCCAGTGACTGAGCGTGGTTCAGGATAAGCCTGTTTAAGGAACAAAAATGACAACTAAATGAGCCAGACTTATCCAGATTAGCCTAGCTTATTGGGTTAGCTTGTTTTATGGAACAGCCCTCAGCATTTGTATCATTTTCCTTGCTTCATGCCAGCCACGTATAAAGGAAATAGTGAAGTGGTTCCAGCTTTTTTCTATCATACAACTGCTATGTTCCTTTAACTATAATTTGGAATGACCTCCTTCCTTTGCCAGAGCTACACTGGAAAATAAAGTTGATGTGCACTTATTAGGGGTGCATATCAAGCAAGTGGCATCATTGTAACCATTGCCCATCCCTTGTGATATCCTGAAATAAATATCATTATAAATATATGGCTACCATCCTTAAAATGGTATGGTATGGGCTGAGCGGGGAAAAACAGAGTAGTCCCTAAAGTTTATTTGATGACTGCACACATATTCAGTTCAGGTTTCACAGCTTGTCTGAAAATAGAAAGGCCTTTGCAAGGCCAGCTTCATGTATCAGTGAGGACTAATGACAGGACCTGCTCAATTATATAAAGTGCAGCTCTCTGTGTAGTTGTTAATGTTCCTTTTCAACTGCATGTCCTGCATGTGGAGGATACTGTAGAATGAGTGGGTTGTACAGTAAGTCTTTGAGGATATAATATTGCAAGTTAAAGTTGCATGTTTTGCTTTAGTGTAATGTGAGCCAAATATTTTTTAATAATTAAGGAGATCTGTGCTGTTTGAAGTAGCTTTTTGATGAATATATTTGAATGATTTTGATATACTTATGGTAAACTGTTGATTTATTCTTTCAAAGCATATTAATATTGAGATAATGGAAAGTAAAGCATGCAGCTTGCTCTAACATATGAACTTAAAAGAAATACCTGTTTTCTTTTAATTAACTTTTATTAAACCAGGTCAATAACTGAACTGAATTTTATGCTATGCTGTCCCTTTTTAACAATACTCACAGATCAACATCATAAATGTTTGTCTTGAATACAGGCTTGTAAACCTAAAAAAGGCAAAATAAATGTTGAGTAATGTTTAGTAATAAAGATGAGAAGGTTTATTTTGATATAATGACAAGTACAATGCAAATATTTTCATATTTTATGAACTGTGTCAACAAGGTCCAAAAGCTTTAGCTGTTTATTCAGCAATGTCAGAATGGAAAAAAAAAAAAAAAAGATTCAGTATATCTTACAACTGTTAGCCATTGATATCATGCAAATTCTAAAAGGTCTAATCAAATTATTTCTTCACGTTCACATTATTTTTCCCCTAGAAAAACACCACTGTACAAAAAACGTTCTTAGTTTACTTGTCCACTGTGTTTTTGTGTACAAATCCAATGAATTGTTTTGTTTATGGTTAACATATTAAATATGTTCAAGTTTAGCTACTGAGACCGTTTCATGCAGCTAACTGTTAAAAGATGGGGCAGTTGGCGATTGTTAGTCTCTAAGTATTTCATTTTTTTTTTGTTGCTGCGACCACACCAATTTTAATTACCTTTATATAAAATAAGAAACAATTATTTGGTAATTCAGGCAGCCAAAGATTGCTATAAGAGAGTCTGGCACAATTTTAACATAATGTTATGAGTTATGTGAAATAAGAGGGGAGATTAATCGAAATGTAATCGACTCTAAATGCAGGACTTAAATGACTGGATAGTGGCATAAATTAATTTTAATCTCAGTTGACAGTGTATCCTGAGAGTGCTCTTAGTTAGAAGAATCGGAACTGAGACCATCAGGTCTGACAGGCAGATGAATAAATCATCAGCATACTGATTTATACAACATTTAACAATGCCAAATTTTTTATCTTGAATCTTTGGGTGGATTCACAACCTATTGCCAAAGGTTTGATAGGTAAATCAAAGAGTAATGGAAAAAACAGCTGAGAATGATCAAAATTAGTGAAAGATTCAATAATGTTGAGCCCAAACCCAAAACATATTATTGTGTAAATCATAATCAGTTAATCTGACTTTTTGGCATCAGTAGATGTTTACATTTTTGACATGCTCAGAATATATTTTTATTAAGAAGCAAGCAGATGTTTCTAAAAGATAACCTGCCAAGAACTAATCTGGTCTGGTCTGTCAGTTTTGTAATTATTCTTTTTTGTTCAGTTTAAGACTGCAATAGTTCTGTAGCTTCCATGGTCAGTCCCATCTTTACCCTTGTTTTCTTTTATCATTCTACGCTTTTTTGAAACATTTTAGTCTCAAGGTTTTTGTAGAACTTGCACATGAATCCTTCCGTGCTTGCTGTTTAGACAATCTTGAGAAGCAACCAAGATTGTCTAAACGGCAAGCTTCTTTTTTTTAGTGTTCTTGAGGTTTTCATCATTCTCCATCACTTTTCCATCAATTTATAAAATAAAATTTATATAATCTGAGAATGTCTGGGAATTTAATGACAAATAATATTTAGTCGAACTATTTTATTATTTATTTATTTTATTTGATATATTTATAACATTTCATAGTGTGCATGTAAATGTACACCTTGACGTTTTACTGCCCAGTTCAATCTGTTTTCAGTGTACTTCTCTTTCTATTGTATTGTTTCCTATTATTGGTTAGTTTTACTATGTTTAGTGTTTTTTTTATCTATACACATTGTGTCACGTGGTATTGCTCATATGACCCGAACACACCTGTTGTAACTAACCCTGATGAAGGTTATTGTCAAAAGGCGTCGATTGCAGTAAAGAAACGCTGCAGATACAGAGTGCCTCATCTCCTTTTTCTCTATTGAATTTTTGATAATATTACTTAATTTTTTGTGTCCTTAATATTTCCTTAAATGATCACCTTCCCAGCTTCACAGCTCTTGACACCTATCTTGTTGACTTAACTTGCTTTAAGCTATATTGTTATTGAAAATTATGATAAAGCTACAGCATAGAATCATTTCATGAACGAGAAAGCAGAGAAACCAATAAAGACATCTATACTAGACTCTATCTATGATTTTTTGAGACCTTGTGTTATAAGAATTTACTTTATAGATTAAATGAGCAGAGGATGGAGACGGTATATGATTTGAACAGAATAGTCAGGTTTTAATCCTGGTGAGAATGAAGCAAAACAGACACACAGTAACAATGGTACAACGGAAGGTTTTGCTTAAAGAGGTAAACAATACATGGATTTTTATATCCAGCAGGACACAGTTTAGGAGGAGATGACGGTTGCCGCCTCCACATTTCCCATTTCCCATTTCCCAGGTGGTGGTAATATGTCATGACATGAACAGACTGACTTTACATGAACAGAATGAACAGTATGGAGATATACAATTCCCATAACACCTTGTTAAAAATGTAGTTATTTCAGTGTCTACATAATGTACATTGCATTTTTAAGTCTGTCAGTATTGGTTAAAATGTGGCATGTTGTTTTATATTGACTGATAATCAGTTGTTAAAATATCCATCACATGGATAATGGAAAGCTAACAGAGACCGTGTATGTAAAATGTAGGTAGAATATATAGGGCTGCTTTTAGGATACTATACATTACAGGAGGAAAGTTTTTAAAGAAAAGGCCTCATCTGCAGAAACAATAAATGGTAACGCTTCCAGTTCTGGTGCAGATGAGAATGCTCTGGGACTTTTAAACTCCCAGTATTTAGGGCCTATCCCAATAAAAAAATTGGTAAATAATTCTGTCGTTGCTGCCCGATGCTCCTACATCCACCACTGCCAAAGCAGTAGTCGGCATCAACCAAGGAAAGAAGAACCACAAAAAAGGTGCCCTTGTAATTATTAAACTGGGAGCCAGAATTAGCTGGTGCTTCCCATCCGAAGCAGATACAAGTGGGGAAGTTCAATTTTTTAGAGAATCTAAGGACAGTTGTCTTCCAGAGCTCCTCATTGGGGACTGACATGCAGGTGTCTTTGATTGTCTACCAGACGACATCACATGTTTGCTTTAAAATGCTGAACACAGTGTAAATTTCAAGATGGAAACTGGCTATGCTGGTGAAAGAATCCCCAGTGCTAAGGAATCTGAAGAATATAAATGAGATGAGAATTGATTAGTATATATGAATAATGTACATTTGAGAGTATAAATAAAACATTTTATGAATAGTGAAAATTTGTTGTTAGGCAGTGATTAACAATAAAAGGCGAAACTGTTCCTGGGTATTCTGTGATGCCTTGGGGATCTCCTCAACCCCACCGACACGTCTTCCAATGAGGAAGCAGAGGTCGAGGGCTTAGAGGTGGACTCATCCATCACCCGGTCACTGAGGTAGTTGGGAAGCTCCTCAGTGGCAAGGCACCGGGGGTGGATGAGATACGCCCTGAGTACCTCAAGTCTTTTGACGTTGTGGGGCTGATACACCTCTGCAACATCGCGTGGCGGTTGGGACTCTGGACTGGCAGACCGGTGGGGGTCTCTCTTTTCAAGAAGGTGGACAGGTGGGTGTGCTGCAACTACAGAGGGATTACACTTCTCAGTCTTCCCGGGAAAGTCTATGCTAGGGTACTGGAGAGGATAGTTGAACCTCAGATTCAGGAGGAATAATGCGGTTTATGTCCTGGTCGTGGAACACTGGACCAGCTCTATACCCTCTCCAGGGTGCTGGAGGGTTTATGGGAGTTTGCCCAACCAGTCCACATGCGCTTTGTGGATCTGGAAAAGGCATTCGACTGTGTCCCTTGTGGTGTCCTGTGGGGGGTGCTCTGGGAGTATGTGGTCTGGGGCTGTTATGTCCTCAATAAATGAAGACAAATTTAGTCAGTGTCATAAGTTTTGGGGTTTGGCTTTTATTGGAGTCCAAACCAATACAAAAATAAAACACCCAAACAAAGTGGAGGGAGGAAGGCTTAACAGCTGGGCCAAATCAAAGAACCAAATATAACAAAACAGAGCCTAAACTGAATAACTACTCTCCGACACAAAAATAAAACAAGAAACAAAAAGGTCTGCTCTAACTGAACTACAAAAGGTCTTTACACAAAACATACAAGGGTGGCACCAACCAATAAAACCTAGTGGGACTAAACAGAAATTAACTACGTGTTGTGCTAATGTATAGGGTACCCACTCACCTGCCAACCTCCCAACCAACAACAAGGCATTTACAAGTACAGCAAACATTCAAACAATGTGAGAGCGCAAGAGACCTCTGCAGCTCATGGTGCCTCCTTTTTAAACGCTCAGCCAGGCACTGATTGGCTGCTGCAGGTGGCAAGTTATCCAATCAGGGTGGCTAACAGGTTCCACTCACAGCACCTGAGAACAGATGGGGGAGGAGGAAAGACAGGAGCAGGGAGGCATGTAACAGGGGCCCTTTACTAAGGGCTTTCCAAGCCCTGTACGACCGGAGCAGGAGCTTGTTTTGCATTGCCGGCAGTAAGTCAGGCCTGTTCCTGGTGCATGTTGGACTCCGGCAGAGCTGCCCCTTGTCACCGATACTGTTCATTATTTTTATGGACAGCATTTCTAGGCGCAGTCAGGAGCCAGAGGGAGTCTGGTTTGGGGACCACAGGATCTTGTTTTATGCCGATGATGTTGCCCTGCAGGCGCCACCAGGCCAGAAACTTCAGTCTGCACTGGGACGGTTTGCAGCCGAGTGTGAAGCGGCTAGGATAAGGATCAGTACCTCAAAGTCTGAGACCATGGTTCTCAGTCGGAAAAGGGTGGCTTGTCCCCTTCAGATTGGTGGAGAGCTCCTGCCTAAAGTGGAGGAGTTCAAGTATTTTGGGGTTTTGTTCACGAGTGAGGGAAGGAATCTCACGCGGTCAATGTACTGGTCTGTCGTGGTAAAGAAGGAGCTGAGCTGCAAGGCAAAGCTCTGAATTTACCGGTCAACCTACGTTCTTACTCTCACCTATGCTCATGAGCTTTGGGTTATGAACGAAAGAACAAGTTCCAAGATACAGGCAGCTGAAATGAGCTTTCTCCGCAGAGTGGCGGGGCGCTTCCTTAGAGTCCCACCGAGAGAAGACCCCGGGAAGACCTGGGACACGCAGGAGGGACTATGTCTCTCGGTACCCCTTGGTACCCCTCCCGGAAGAGCTGGAGGAAGTGTCTGAGAAGAGGGAAGTCTGGGCATCTCTGCTTAGACTACTGCCTCCACGACCCGGCCCCGGATAAGCGTTAGAAGATGAATCCATTGGATGGATTGATACAAGTTACAAGTTACAACAGTAACAGGCTGGTTATTTAAAATAATAAACAACAAACATTAAAGTGGGACCTATCAAAAGTAAGTTCAAAACTGTGAATATTTTTGAGAAGTGCAAATTAACCCTTTTTTCCCTCGTTCTAAGAAAAAAAATCTGTAAACACCGCGTCGTCTCATGAAATATCTGCGTACACTGAAACCACTGAAACCAACTGAAAACGGTGTAGTATATATTTGTCAGACAAGTATGGGGCGCTGTAATTCTGCCACAGATATACACTATACATGGAGAAGAAGACTTTGAGCATGCGCATAACCTTGTGCACTGTATACGAATCAAGAAGAAGAAGACGAAGATGGCGAATGCAACAACAAGAGCAAAAGCGGAGTCTTTCGTATGGACTGACGACAAAGTCGAACTACTACTTAGAGTCACACTTGACTACAAGTCAAGTGCACTTGACTGGAAGTCGTCTAAATCAACATCGACAGTGGAGCTGCCTTCCGATTCTCCAAACTCCACTGAATCCCTCGACTGTCTTCCATCTGCGGTTGTAAAACAGCGCCGGGATTTGCTCCAGGTAAAATTTGCTCCAGGTTTATGATTTCAGGCTTATGAGTTGAAGTTAAAGTAATAGTCCACATCAAAGTTGAAAATTGCATCATCAATTACTCACCCTCACGTTGTTTCAAACCTGTATGAATTTCTTTCTTCTGCTGAACACAAAGATTTTTTTTTTCAGTGTAGTTACGATGGATACATGCTCTTTGTGTAGGTGCCCACTAAGCAAAATTATGTCCGAAAGACGTCTTTTTCATTCTGGCTCCTCCGTGGACGTCATTTCAACGTCCGGTTTTGGAACAAAGACTTTGAAAAGACATCTTTCGGACATCATTTTGCTTAGTGGGTGTGTTGGTTTAGTGCATTATTCACATAGCTTTTCTGAACTTATTTTGCATAGTAATAATGTAAATTTTCTCTGCTATATTTAAAGCAAATTTGAACAGCCATAGAGGACACAGGCTGAAGAGGAAGGTTCCCATCGATCTGCCAGAGGAGGACCTTAAAATAAAGAGGAGGAGTTGGAGTTGATGGAGGACTCTTCTAGGCGCAACTCCGACAACATGCTGCAGATAAATACAAACATTTCTAACATTACCAGCACCATTCAGGAGGGTTTTTCCTTTATGAGGGAATTATTTTTCCAACAGAAATTTACACCCCCCACAGCAGCAGTGGTCAATTCCAAGGGCACCCACTATCATTCATGAACGCAACACCACACCGTACTACACCAGCCTTCCTGCACACACCTCGGCCTGATGAACCAGCAAAACAACCTCAACAGTACCACCCTGAATGTTACAAAGCTACACCACATGTCACCCCACATCAGCAAGCATAATTTTCGTACAGACGTGCACTGCTGCAAGATGACACAGAGTGACTGCCCTGTTGCACTATGTAATTCTTGATTTTATATTGTTTGCACTGCACTTCAGTTCTGTGCACGTTTGCACTTTATACAGTTTGACCTGTTTTGTGTAAATAACACAAAACAGTTGTAGTTGACATGTTGTATATAGTTATTGTGTTTTGTGCACTGTTTCACTTTATACCTGTTCAATACCAGTTTTTTCAAATGGTTCTTTGACCTAAATATTTATTTTCCAATAAAAACTAGTTCTCGAATTGTTGCAGTCATTTATTCTCACTAGATATATTCAATACAACACTTTAAAATACTCTTTTGTAAATTTTCAAAAAGATAAATACTTTAAAAAAAAACTGAACAAAATAGAAAAAAAAAACTTGACGGCCAGCATTTTTAAGTGTCAAGGTACTTTGTGAGTACTTTCCTCACTCTCTTTCCCTCTCCTTCATTACAGTCTGTGAGGTAGTTGTTGCATTGTGTAGAAGGTTGTAAGTCATTATCACCTTGCATCGTTCCTAACACAGTGTGTTCAGCCACAGTCTCCTCACAGTTTTCACAAAAATTATGGAGAACAAAGCAGGTCCTCTACCAGAGGCCTGGGAGCTTGAGGGTTCTGCGCAGTATCTTTGCTGTTCCTAGTGCTGCACTTTTCTGGATTGAGATGTCTGGTGTTCTTCCAGGGATCTGCTGTAGCCACTCTTCCAGTTTGGGGGTCACTGCCCCGAGTGCTCCGATGACCACGGGCACCACTGTCGCCTTCACCTTCCAAGTCTTCTCTAGCTCTTCTCCGAGCCCTTGGTATTTCTCTAGATTCTCATGTTCCTTTTTCCTGATGTTGCAATCACTTGGTATTGCCACATCAACCACAACGACTTTCCTCTGCTGTTTGTCCACCACCACGATGTCTGGTTGGTTCGCCATTACCATTCTGTCAGTCTGAATCTGGAAGTCCCACAGGATCTTGACTCGGTCATTCTCTACCACCTTTGGAGGTGTTTCCCACTTTGACCTTGGGGTTTCCAGTCCGTACTCCGTGCAGATGTTCCTGTACACTATGCCAGCCACTTGGTTATGGCGTTCCATGTATGCTTTCCCTGCCAGCATCTTACACTCTGCAGTTAAGTGTTGGATTGTCTCAGGGGCCTGTTTGCACAGCCTACACCTTGGGTTTTGTCTGGTGTGGTAGATCTGGGCCTCTATTGCTCTGGTGCTCAGGGCTTGTTCCTGTGCAGCCATGATGAGTGCCTCTGTGCTGTCCTTCAGTCAGGCCCGTTCTAGCCATTGGTAGGATTTTGTGATATCAGCCACTTCAGGTATGTTCCGGTGGTACATCCCATGTAGGGGTTTGTCCTCCCATGACGGTCCCTCCTCCAGCTCCTCTTCCTCACCATTGCCTGAGACATTCACTAAGCACGTCATCTGTTGGGGCCTTATCTTTGATGTACTTGTGGCTCTTGGATGTTTCATCCTGGATAGTGGCTTTCACACTCACTAGTCCACGGCCGCCTTCCTTACGGCTAGCATACAGTCTCAGGGTGCTGGATTTGGGATGGAACCCTCCATGCATGGTGAGGAGCTTTCGTGTCTTAACGTCTGTGGTCTGTATCTCTTCCTTTGGCCACCTTAGTATCTGATCACTGGCAGGGCGTAGCTGTTTATTGCCCGTGCCTTGTTCTTGCCATTGAGATGACTTCTTAGGACTTGCCTTACTCGTTGGGGGTATTTGGCAGTTGCTGTTTTCCTTGTTACCTCTTCAAGGTTGCCATTTGCCTGTGGTATTCCAAGGTACTTGTAACCACCCTCAATGTCTGCTATTGTTCCTTCTGGTAGTGAGACCCCTTCTGTGTAGACTGCCTTCCCGCTCTTTGTCACCATTCGACTACACTTCTCAAGCCCGAATGACATCCCAATGTCAGAGCTGTAGATCCTGGTGGTGTGGATCAGTGAGTCAATGTCCCGCCCGCTCTTAGCGTATAGCTTGATGTCATCCATGTATAGGAGGTGACTGATGGTGGCCCCATTCCTGAGTCAGTATCCATAGCAAGTCTTGTTGTTTATTTGGCTGAGGGGGTTCAGACCTATGCAGAACAGCAGTGGGGACAGAGTATCTCCTTGGTATATGCCACATTTGATGGATACTTGTGCAAGTGGCTTGCCATTGGCCTCAAGGGTTGTGTTCCATAGCCTCATCGAGTTTGCAATAAAGTGTCTTAGAGTCCTGTTGATGTTGTAGATCTCCAAGCATTCAATGATCCATGTGTGTGGCATTGAGTCATATGCTTTCTTGTAATCAATCCAGGCAGTGCACAGGTTGGTGTGTCGGGTTCTGCAGTCTTGGGTGACTGTTCTGTCAACCAAGAGTTGGTGTTTGGCTCCTCTGGTTTCTTTGCCGATGCCCTTCTGTGCTTTGCTCATGTGTTGATCCATGTACCCACTTATCTTAGCCGCGATGATGCCTGACATGAGCTTCCATGTTGTGGAGAGACAAGTTATTGGCTGATAGTTGGATGGGACTGTACCCTTTGTGGGATCCTTCAGGATCAGGATTGTATGCCCTTCGGTAAGCCACTCCGGGTGTGTCCCATCCTTAGCAGCTGGTTCATGTGTGCTGCAATGCACTTGTGGAGTGCAGTGAACTTCTTTAGCCAGTAGGTGTGGATCCTGTCAGGGCCCGGAGCTGTCCAGTTTTTTATACCTGAGACTCTTTCTTGGATGTCTGCTGCTGTGATGGTAACTGGATTCTGTTCAGGGAGGTTGCTGTGGTCCTCTCTCAGAGCCACCAGCCACTGTGCATCGTTGTTGTGTGATGCCTCCCTCTCCCATATACTTTTCCAGTATTGTTCAGTTTCCAGCCTTGATGAGTCGGCTCTGCTGTTATTTTTACCCTGCCACTGAGCGTACACTTTCGCAGGTTGAGTTGCGAACAGCTGGTTTATTCTTCTGGCTTCATTCTCTCTTGTGTACCTCTTTAGGCGGCTGGCCAAGGCTTGGAGCCTTTGTTTAGCAGTTCCAAGTGCTTGGCATCTGGTTGTACCAATTGGGTACTTGTTTTCTCATTGCACCTCTCTGGCCTCTGTCAGTTGGCTCACGTCTCTCCGTGCCTTCTTGATTTTAGCCTCCAGCCTTTGTTTACATGGTGGGTACTGTTTCTCATGGTTGCTCTTATAGCCAATCATCGAGGATCACTGCTGCTAAGGTGTATATCAGCTCATTGGTTTCAGTGATGGTTGTGGTAGGGATCACACTCAATGCTGCATTCACATGTTCTAGGAGACTTTCTGATGGTACTTCACTTAGCCGTTGTAGTTGGCGTCGGGGTTGCCTTTCATTCATCCTCGCCCTGATCTTGTCTTTCAGGTCAGTCGCTGCCTCGTTCAACGTTATTGCACTTGTTGGGGCTTTGTACCCAATCTCTGGTTGGTGAGCCCCCATTGGCTCCCCTCTGATCTCTCGTCCTGGCTCCCCCTTGCCGTAGCATTTGTGTTGTATCTCGTCAATCTCAAGTTGTGATAGCAGTTGCCGCTTGTGGATGTTGGAACACTGAGCTACTAGTTGCTTCGATGTAAGCGTGGACTGTGGGTTTCGAAGTAACCATTCATCCCACATCCTCTTCATGTAACCCCTCTAACTGGGGTTACTGGAGTAGTAGCATTCCAACAGAGCCTTGTTATCGCATTTCGCCCATCTCCGTGTTGTTCTTGTTCCTGTTCTTGTTCCAGTAGCCCATTTGTCATCAAGTTGCTCTGGTTCCCCAACACCTGACGCAGACCTTGTTTGGCCGGTCGCCGTCTGATCCGGCTTCTCATAGCATTTATTGTCTCTCATCATTTTTATGAGGTAGGCAGTAGCGTGAAGGGTCTTGCCTAAGGACCCCCACTGGATAGCGCCCCGAGGGGGATTCGAACCCGGGTCCCCTGTGTGAAAAGTCGTGTCCTTACCAGCTGATGTTGTGTTCGTAAGAGCTAATTTATGTTATTTATCTGTCCTGTAGCTCTTACAGTGTTTCAAGAAGAAGGCTTTTTGAAATATCAGTATGGTTCACCATTGTCTGGCTGGGGTTTAGCTACAGACAGGATGGGAGGTGAAGGATTTGAGCTGGATGAACTGAGTGTGTCCTGGGAGGTAGGAGTGGAACAATGTGAGGGCTGTGTCTGTGATGCTGATGGAGGAGAGTCTGTGCAGAAGGACAGAGTGTGAGATGGTATCAATAGCTGCAGTTTGATCGAGCAGAAGGAGGACGGAGAGTGAGCTGGAGTCAGCAGAGAGTAGAAGGTCATTAGTTATTTTAAGGTAGAAATAAATCAAAGCATCACAGAAGACCAAGGAACAGTTTAGCATTTTATTGTTAATCACGTCTGACCAACAGTTATTCACTATTAATAAAATATGGTTTATGCCAGGGTAAACATCAGGGTGTTCTTTCCAGGTTTCTCCAGACAACTCTCAGCAGTGGCTGGTCATCAGGAAGGAGAAAAAATTGACAAAGTGCCCAAATGTCTTTGCTGATGGCAAACAAATATTGTCAAAAACACAGGATGACACCCAAGAGTAATGGTCCAAGAGTTGGAGCCCGGAGATCTTTGATGAGTGAGAGACCACTGTACACAAAAGAGTAAAACACTATACTGGCTTTGCTGTTGTTGTATGCAAGGTGATGGAAAATTAATTATTGGATTCATATATCCATATAATGGAGTAGTAGGTATACACTGTGTGCACAATTAGGCAAGTTGTTTTTTGTGGATACATTTTGTTATTGTACAACTGCTCCAAAATGTTAACAAACCCTCAAACCTGAACATTTAGGTAGTAAAAGTGAAGTTTTGGCTTTCTTAAGAGAATATCTACTGTACATGTACACCATAATTAGGCAACTCTTAGGCTGTGTCCAAATTCAGGGTCTACATCCTCCTTAGGATCCTTCCTACCTGGTTGAAGGAGGAGGGGTCCTCCGACGAACGCAAAACCCGGAAGTCGGTGTTTGTGAATTTGGACAGCCTACCCTTCTTTCAGTTCCCTCCCTTACCCGTTGCTCATTTCCTGTCGCCTAGCAACCGTGACAGCGCTAAGCTTTTTTTTTTTGTTTGCTTCGGTGAAGAGCTCATCGTTCTCTCCCCGGAGCTTTATAAAAACTTCTGTCTGCTCTTTCGTCCCTGGAAGCGTTAAAAACAGCTTCAATCACTAACAGATTAGCTGTGTGTAAGGGGATATTACACAGGCAGTAAGGAAGAAGCTAGTTTACGAGTAATGTTTTTTGGTATATAAACGTACAAATGTAAAAAAAAAATACTTAACAAAATGTAAGACAACCACTGAAAAAAAACACGTATTTTTTTAAAAGCCAGTTTTTAAAAAACGTAGGTCTAAAAGCATACTCCTCTCCCACTCCGCTACCGCTCGCTTCATTGGCCATTACGCTCTGCCGAAAAGAATTATGGGATAGGTAGGACGGGAAAGGATCCACCACACCCATCCTTCCAATTCGGGGAAAAGGAGGACGTATTTGTGGGCCGCATTTGAAGGATCCTACGAATTTGGACAGCCTTCGTCGCTGCGCTGTGACGTAACATCCTTCAAATGAGGACTCCGAAGGATGCAGACCCTGAATTTGGACACAGCCTTAGTGTGTAGGATTATTATGCAACTAAATGAAAAAGAAAGATTTTCCCATCTCACTTGTTTATTTTCACCTCTTAAAGTGAGAATAATAAACTCAAAATTTTGAAAAAAACCTTTCTGAAATGAAAAAATAAATAAATAAATGAAACTCAGTGACTAATATAGCCACCCTTCTTTTCGATAACAGCCTGCCATCCACGGAGTCAGTCAGTTTCTTAACCTGGTCAGAATCAACTTTTTGTGCAGCTGCAACCGCAGCCTCCCTGACACTGTTTAGAGGGGTGTACTCATTGACGGTATAAGGGCTGGACATAGCAAGCCCGCTTCCGGGTCTGTGCCAAATAGGAAGTAGGGGTTGGCTCCATCAAGCATGACCCCTATTGACATCCATTGAAAAATCGGCGGCAATTACGAAGTGACTATTTTTCTCACAGTCATCATTCTAACGCTGCCGCCTTTCTTTGAACACAATCTTATTATTCCCGTAATTGCTATATTGATATTTGTCACATAACTCATACTATTAAGATTAATAACCTACCTATCAGATGCCTCTATTCTGCCATGTCGGATCGTGGGGGCGTGGCTGATCTCGCTACCGGCATTTTGTAGATTTAAGCTGCTCTCGGTAAAAAAAAGCAGCTGGAATATAGCGTTATATGAACAGAAGAGAGACTCGTGGAGACCTAACTATTTTAAATCAGTGAAGTTCAAGCTTTTTGCTACACCCAAAGATTGTTTTTAGTTAGTCTTTGTTTTCCGAAACTTTTTAGCCAGTAAGTCTTCGTTTTTTGTTAATTAGTTTGTTAGTTGCTGCTGTTCATGTATGGAGATCGCTTGCTTTTAGCTAAAAGCTAACGCTAGCTGTGTTTGATTTAACTCCGCTAATTTAAGTTACTTTTTCATCGTACAACTGCACTAAATGAAGCACGCTCCAGTTTCAAGGTGAGTACATTTTTGCATGTTTTAAAATACTGTCAGAATATATACATTTGTTATACGTTTTTTAGACCCGAAGGTGGCTCTCCACCGTTTTAACGATAGCTTAATATGATACACTGGACCAAACTTGGTAATAATATGATATAAGGTCATATCTAACCTTCAATTTGGAAGGAATTAAGCATAATGTTTTTTTTTAGTTTTTAGTAAGATAATATTAAGGATAAATGTATCTGACTGAAAAATTACTGTGTAGTTTGCAAAGTCAGTAAATGCCATAATATAATCATAATAATATAATCAAAATTAGAAGTGGGCTTAATGTACTCTTTTACAAAGATCTGGGTTGTGTCATTTTGGTAAATACATTTGACACATGTCTGTTTTATTAAAATAGAAATTGTTCTCTCACAGATTTCCTAAATGTGATGCTGTCAAACTGAGGCTAAAGGTGATGCTGAGGCTGATCAGAAGAAAGGCTCTTGTTGTGGTGTGAGCACTTTGAAGAAGATATTCAGACAAAGGTGAGTGTTAGATTAAACTACACATTACATTAAACATTACACGTGCAGTGCCCACTAACCTCTGAGACTTTTTTACTCTAGAAAACACTTTCCTTACTCTGCAGTCATACATCTCTTGAAAATTACTGTAGCTAAAGTGCATGTGTTAGTTTTATATTTGTACATTTATCATCTGTAAATCATGACAACAGTAGACAGGTAAATGTTTAAGCCAGGTTTTAAACATGACAGACATGACCTCTGACACTGTACATTTCACATTAACTGAAATGTACTGTACATTAATTATTATATTTAGGAAAATGTAAGTTCAAATCAAAGTCCAGGGTGCACGTAGCAAGAAGGTCGTGAGTTCAAAACCCGGCAGACTCAAACATTCTCTCGGCTGACTCCGGTCTTTCTGTGAGGAGTCTGCATGTCCTCCACGTGTTACCGTGGGTTCTCTCCGGTACTCGGCTTCCTCCCACCGTCCAAACACATGCATGTAAAGGTTAATTGACAACTCTAAAGTGTGAATGAAAGTGAGAGAGAATGGTTGTCTGTCAATGTCTGTCTCTATATGTCAGCCCTGTGACTAACTGGCCACTGTCCAGGGTGGACCCCGCTTCAGGCCCAAAGCTGCTGGGATAGGCTCCAGTCACCCGCGACCCCTAACGGGACAAAGCGGTAGAAAATGAATGAATGAAATCAAAGTCCACTATTTTCTTAAAAACAGTTCTTACACACACAGTAACACAGTGAGCTGGTGAAATGTTTTTTTTCCTGTGATTAACTGTGTTCAGAGGTGACCGGGCCCAACAGCAAGACTTGTTTTAAACATAACTTTTACTTTGTTTTCTGTTTTAGAGCTCCTCTACAGTTACCTGTCTGCTGCTGCTTTTCTGTCGGCCCAGTCCAGTCAGGTCCTCTGCTGCTCTGTTCTTCTCTGCTCCTCGACAGTTGACATAGCCCAGCCTCGGCTTCCTCAGCTTCATCCTACATCACATCCTGGTCCATCTACAACTTGAGCGTTTTTTTAAATAAACTTAAAACAAAATACAATCTCCATTCATTTATGTGCTTCTAGGTTTGAAAGCATATATAAACTGTTTTTAAGATCTTGAATCTGACATAATGTATACACTTTGTTTTTAAGTGCACAGAGTTAATAACTTGTAAAAGGCTTTTTTAAAGAAACTTTTAAATAACGTGAAAGTAGATGAAAGCAAACAGACAAAACTTTAAATCATTTATTACTATAGTGTTATTTTAGAATGCCATAAGCAATAGAAGGTATTGTGGAAAAGAACCAGAAATCATAAAACATATTGTTTTGTGTATTATTAAATTGTAATGATAAAGTAGTGCTCAAAGATGGAAGGGTTTCTTGAACTTTCAGGTTGCTCCTGAGGTCTTTGACCTGCAGCTGCACAGGTAAGGAAACTGAAAAACAAAAATCAAAACTGGTTTAATTCATATTTACTCCATCTCAAAAATACAGCATATTTGTTTACAATTTCTAAATAACCAGTTTTTTAAAAAATGTATGCAATGTGTCTATTTTAAGAAAACTATAATTAAGCTAAGATATATATCATACAGAAACTATAATTCTAAATGATCTACTTTATATATTTTTACAACATACAGTTTATAACTACGAGGCTATCTATTGATAAGCAGGTTAGTACTATTGCTAGCTGTAGATGTATTTTAGAACAAAGATGACAACATGGTGCTTACTAAAGCAGGAGAATATTTAAAAACCGTAGATGTTGGTGTAAAAGTGAAATTCACCTGAAGTAGAGCAGCAGCAGAGGGCTCAGTGAAGGAGCAGAGATGTTTTAGCTCAGGTCTCTGTCGTAGCCAATAACCGTAGAAGGGGTAAATAATAGTGACCTGAAAGGGAGATATAATCATTAAATTAGATAATGCTTACCTAATAATACACTTCGTTTTACCCATATATTATTCTATACATAATTTGGGTAAAAACTAAATATAAGAAAGTCAATTAGTTTTAATAACTAATGCCATTAGTAATTAAAACGAGATTTAGCAATAAAAAAGGAAACTGCTCTGATTACAGTTAACTACTAGCATATGTTCGCATGCAAGTAACAATGTTTTTAACCTACTTTAAAAAAAAAATCTTTCAATACTATATGTTGATTAAAATCAAGTTATTATGAGTGAAATTAAAGAAATAAAAAAAAATGAATTACAAATAAATATAACATTTACCTCAAGTTAGCCAGCAGTCAAAATGCAGCAAAAACAGAGGATGAGATTGGTCAGCGCCTTCTACCGTCAATGGCTTTGCCGCTATCTGCAGGAATTTCACCTTTCAACTTTCAACAAGCCCGGTTCTGATTGGCTCGCTGGTTACCATGCTAACGCGCACTCAAACCTAGCTCATATGCCCAAATTAGGACTTCTGGCTCCAAAAAATCAACATGGCGGCCCCCACAACGGCTAAAAATGGCGACTGAAATGGGTTCATTTTCGAAGTTCGTAACGCTATGGGTGACGTCACACTCCTTATGTCCAGCCCTTCTACAGTCATTGGGTGTACTGTATACCTTCAATGTAAATTTCCTGCTTAAGAAGGGCCCAAAAGATCTCAATGGGGGCCATGTCATTATTTTTTCATTCATTTTTAAGGCCTTTCCTGGCCAGCCACGCAGTGGAGAACTTTGATGCATATGATGGAGCGTTGTCTTGCATAAAAATCAAAGTCTTCTTGAAAGATGCAGGCTTTTTCCTGTACCACTGCTTGAAGAAAGTGTCTTCAAAAATTGGCATTAGGTTTGAGAGTTGATTTTGAGTCCATTATTAACCCAAAAAGGTCCTAGCTCATCTTTAATAACACCTGCCCATACCAGTATCCCACCTCCACCTTGCTGGCGTCTTAGTCAAGTGAAGCTCTGTGTCCATTACTGATCCAACTACGGGCCCATCCATCTGGTCCGTCAAGAGTCACTTTCATTTAATCAATCTGTCTTCAGATATTTCTTGGCCCATTTTTGATGTTTTAACTTATGCGTTTTGTTCAGAGGTGGTCAGGTTTCAGCATTTCTTACCTCCGCCATGTCTCTGAGAACTGAACACCTCGTACTTCTTGGTTGCAGGTAGGTTGCAGTTGTGGAATTTGGCAGCACTGGAGGGTAATGGGTTCCTGGTAGCTTCACGTTTGATTCTTTGCAAATCTTTGGTGATTAATTTGTTGATTAACTTCTTGACACATGTTTTTGTGAACCTGTTGAGAATTTGCTATTGCTATTTGATGGTTCTGTGATCGCACCCCAGTATCTTAGATATTTCAAATTTGCTGCATCCCTATGAAAGACTGACTGAAAGTCAGCTAAATTTCTTTTTTGGCCCATTTTACCTGAGGAGAAGAATCTGCCTAATAGTTATGCACACCTTGATATAGGGTGTTAATCTCCTTAGACCACACCAGCCCTTGTTACACAAATACATATCACCTGATAATGCATTAAATCCAATAAGGATTCAAGTTTATACAGCTTGGAATTGGAAACTATGGATAAAATGATGATATGGTCAAAATAATCACTTGCCTAATAATTGTGCACACAGTGTAACTGCTTCAAAGTAGCATTTAGCATTGGTGTAAATAGTTGTGTGTGAGTGTCACCAACCTCTACTCTTTTAGTGAGCATCTTGATGTTTGCAGATCCTTGATTTTTTTCTTGAGGCGGGATCTTAATGCTAGCTTCTCATTCTGAAATTGATGCACACCTAGCTGCTAAAGACATTCTACATGTTGGTAAGGTTTGTCTGATACTGTCTTGAACATTGTGACTTAACTTAAGGATATAAGACAGGTTATACTATCTAAACCCTAAAGTACACTTCACTGAAGCAGGGATACCACTTAGGTGGCAATGACATTTCTGTAATACAACCATGAGTTAATATTGCTCTACTAAGGCTAGTTGGCATGCTGTATAGACACTTTTGATTACTGAGTGTTTGGGCTGGCGTTGAATACTTCACTAGTGACTGGAATTAGACTTCTATTACACACATTTGGTAGGGGGAGCTTATGATGTTGTGTTCCATTGGCTCACCTTTTCAACTGCTTTTGGACATAGAATGAAAAGGAGGGAGCTGGCCCACTCAGCTGACATCCTGGCAGGGAGCAGTATAAGACATTAGGGATTGAGGTAGGCTGACGTGATTGACCTGAATGTGCACTGGAAGCTGTTATGCCGCTCCTCACCCTATTCCAATCTCCCATTTTATCCTTCCCTCTAGAATCCAAGATACTTGAACTCCTCCCCTAGAGGCAGGAGTTCTCCAACAACCTGAAGGGTACAAATTGGTACCCAAACTGCTCTCTGCTTATCAGTGTATGCTTCTCTGTCTCGTCTCGTCATACTAATTTTTCTCTTATTTTCTTGGACTCTACTGTCTGCTGGACTCCTAAAAACTGATATGGATCTCATTAACTGGTCTCTGAGCGCTATTGACACTATTTTTTCCCAAAAGAAGGGTGCTCCGGGGGAACCCATTTACCCTGGTGGGACCTTTGCGACAGGCTACTTACAAGAAGCCTGGAAAAACTGTCAAGTTCTGTGTTTGGAAGCCCTGTCAGTGGAGGAAGTGGAGGACCTATATCTTTTCGGATTCATGATAGCGGGATTCCTGCTCATTGTTCTGGGAATGCCTTCAACTAACGGAAAATTTGAAAGACAGCTGCCTTTAAATCTACCCAGCCACTGTCTGCTGAAATTAAAATGTGCTTCGGTGAAGTGGGTGACATTTTGAAGGATCAATGAGACGCACAATCTGAGGAGATGACCCGAGACCTCTCAGCACGGACTGTGGACATACAGAAAAAAGTTTACAACACCGAGAAGCAGACCTGTGAGCTACTGTGCGGCTTAACTGATATGACGGGGTTACAACAATGGGGCACACAAATTGAAGAGTTAATACATAGTTTTACTGGTCTGTCCATGAAACAGGAAACATCTACTTTGCTCCACGACAACTGACGCTGAGAACCAGAACTGGTTGATTATGACCCGGAAGAATTACCAAAGATTAAAATATATAAATCACAAATTTCTGTCTGCTGTACCTCCCATAGACTTTTTCAGGGAGTCTGAGGAGTGTAATCCCCCTGTAGTTGGAATACACACTCCAGTCTCCCTTCTTTAAAAAAGTTGGAAATTTGTCTTGGACAAAAAGGCAGTACTGCAGCACAACACAAAACACAGTGACACACAAATGATAAATACATAAATAACAAGGACAACCGGAGGCGCTGGTGGGCTCAGGCACAAACACTCGCCATCTGCGTGTGCCAGCTGAGGTCACTATCGATGTGCACGCCCAGGTATTTGAAGGACGTGACCTGTTTGATGGTGTTTCCATGAATAGTCACTGGGCACCAATCCCCCACTGATCTGGGGTCGAGCAGCGTCTCCTCTTACTTTTGTTGAGTCTATAGGAATCGCACCAGTCCACAAATACATCCACAGCAGATTTATGGTTATTTAAGTTTTTTGTGAGCAGACTGAGGATAACGGTATCATCTAAAAACTTTATTACATATTGGCTAGGCTGAGAACTGACACAGTCATTAGTATACAGAGTGAAAAGGAATGGTGAACTGACGCACCCTTGAAGGGCCCCTGTACTGCTTACAGTTATGCTGGAGAGTTAAGTTTCACTTGTTGTGATTGATTTAAAAGAAAGAAATGGTACCATTTGATTAGAAAAGGGTTCACATTCAGCTGAACTAATTTATTCAGAAGAATGTTTGGTTGGATGGAGTTAAAAGCAGAACTAAAATCAATAAAAAGAAACCTAGCACATGCAGCAGGATTTTCTATATATTTCAAAGCCAGATGCATTAATGTTGAAATTGCATCGTTTGTGCTACGGTTCTTACGCAAACTGTAAACTATCAAGGGCTGGCTCTATATCCATGCGAAGTACCTGTAATAGAGGTCTCTCCAGTGCTTTCATAAAATTAGAGTTGAGAGCCACAGGACGATAGTCATTGTTCACCAGGGGACATGCCGATTTTGGAACTGGAATTATGATGGATTTTTTCCAGAGCTCCGGCACTGAGTGTGTGTCAACAGAGAGGTGAAAGTGTCTGTGCCAAACTGGTAAGAGCTCATCTGCAAATGTTTTAGGATCACCTGGAGACCATGAAGAGATAAAACAAGAACCTGCAGCATTAGTCATTCCTCTCACTTTAATAAATATAGGGAAAACAGATATATAGCTATTTGATTATAAAAACTAGTACAGCTAGTTGATTTTTTAACAGTAAAATTATACAAAAAAACACAAGTTAAATGAATTAATCCCTATTTTGTTTTTCTTCAAAGGAGATCCCAGATTTGACTGAACAGATCGGTGAGTCTGGAAAGAGCATCCATGAGCTGGAGAAATCCAAGAAGACTGTTGAGACAGAGAAGGTTGAAATACAGACAGCATTGGAGGAAGCTGAGGTATCGTTAAATCTTTTAAGGTATACATTTTATTCATTTATATTTTCTAACATTTATACATGTTTTTACTAAAGCAACAGTATTTGATCTTTTGTGTAATCTTTTCAAAAGGGAACACTGGAGCATGAGGAGGCCAAGATTCTCCGTGTTCAGCTGGAGCTCAACCAAATCAAAGGTGAGGTTGACAGGAAGCTGGCAGAGAAGGACGAGGAGATGGAGCAGATCAAGAGGAACAGCCAGAGGATCATTGACTCCATGCAGAGCACTCTTGATTCTGAGGTCAGGAGCAGGAATGATGCTCTGAGAATCAAAAAGAAGATGGAGGGAGACCTGAATGAGATGGAGATTCAGCTGAGCCATGCCAACAGACAGGCTGCTGAGGCCCAGAAACAACTGAGGAATGTTCAGGGCCAGCTCAAGGTGATTTAATCAAGTCCTTCAAACAAAAGTAGGATCAAAGTTTTCACTAAAGAGTATGTGAGTGAAATGTTTTCTTTGCTGTTACCAGGATGCCCAACTGCACCTTGACGATGCCGTCAGAGGACAGGAAGATATATATGGACATGGAATCTGGCAACAGTCATGGGTGAATTTTCCGGGTGGAAATGTGGGGTCAGGACCCCTACTTCTCAAGGGATGACCCCCTATTGTAATAGTTATGACCCTATTTGTGACAATACATAGTAAATGCCGCTCTGTACAATAGAAAATACACACCCCACTGAATATCTTTATTGCGAACAATCAATTTGTTTAAGTTTGGAAAGGAACGGTTTAAGTTTGGAAAGGAACTCCCCCCTTCACGTCACACAGTGGTATGGGCCGGTGCTCAGGTGCGGCAATCTCATGACGTTAGCTCAGGTTAAAAGGCGGTATGTATACTAGAACTGTAATTATGTACATTTTTTAACTCAAAACTTTGAGTTAAAAAATCTTATAGTTATATTCTCCCCTTAAATTATTATATCTCTTTTGGAAAACATTTTATGAATATTACTGGATAGTTGATTGTTTTTAGCTTTATATATTAATAACAATGTTTTTAATTTAACAAAATCTTCAAGTTTTATGGTATGTGATTTTAGGAACAGTGTGTTAGAATGATCTCTAAATACTACATTAAACTGGCAGTTGACTGCCAAATGAAATGGCAAAAAATATGTTAAAAATAGTTATTTTGAAAGAATGCCAACTACAATGCACGTTCATATTTTATGAACTCCATCAGCAAGGTAAAAATGTTGTTGCCCTTTATTCAGCACTGTTGACTGACTGGAAAAAAGAAAAAAAAGTCATATGCTTGCTTCATCTTCAGTTTATGACAACATAAAACATCAGAATATTTTATTAAATAATTACCTTCCCAGCATCACGGCATCTTGACTCTAATCTTGTTGAACTGAGACTCAGCAATGTCAGCACGGATATTAAGTTGCCCCCGTGTTGTTCCTTCGGGCTGATAATAATCATTAGACCCCCACAACTGCTGGAGATAGTAGGTGTGTTTGAGATGATCTGTGCCTCACCTGGATTGTAGATGAGAAACAGGCGGCCACAGAGGTGGGCGATATAAACGGCTGAGTTTAGTCGGACACACTTTGGAGCAGCCCAAACGTGAACAGGAAATCGCACTTGCCTCACAGCAAGAAGGTCCTGGGTTCATTTTCCATCCAGGACAGGGTCTTTCTGTGTGGCGTTTGCATGTTCTCCCCGTTTCTGGAAAAAGTTCAAAATGTTTCTGTCCTAGGTCTCAGAGAGGGTACTTTAGAGCAGTGTGCAATTTGACTTCTTTTTTGTCTTCTTTTCCATTGGCGTTTTTCTGTTGATCTGTCGCATAGGTTTCCTCTGAGTGCTACAGTTTCCCCTACCACTAACAACATGTACAAAAGTCATCCCCACACACACAGATGGGGACAAGACTCACCTAAAAAGAGCTTTGAAATCTCATTGGGACTTTCCTGGATAAATACCTAAATATAGGTTAAAAAAAAAAAAAAATCACTGGTGTTGTTCACATCTAGTTATTCGTAGATGTAACAACTAGAATAACAAATAGAAGACATGCATTCAGTGAGGACAGCTATCTACGGAGAAGGTGATTATGTTCCAAATATTGACAATCATTTTTTTTTAATGCAAACTGGATTTTAAGATTCACATATAACTGTGTGATTATATTTCCACACTTTTCATATTGTCTTTGTGTCTTTGGGCAAAACACTTAACCTTGCTTCCATTGATACAGCTCTGGTGTATGAATGTGTGAGAATGTTGGAACAACAGATGGAAATTAGCCTAAGTTCATGAACATGCACTGTCCCAATCAAATAAAATGAATAAATTAATTAATTCTTACATTTGATGAACCCATATCGCAATACCGCATTTATCTGCTAGGCAGAAGCACTTTAGCAGAAAGCTAAATCCAGGAAGTTTTGTGATTGAGCATGCTTTTGTTTGTTTTTTAAAATAGTTTTTTCTAAATTGAGAAAACTCAAGTGCTTACATATGAAACACCTACCAGATGTAAGTGCCAGCATCTATGCCTGTTGCATTCTGTGCAACGTTTGTTTAGACCCAGATGACCAAGTTGATGAAAAAGAGGCTTTAGCTCAAAGAGACACCTCAGCCACACAACCAAAACGCCAACCACTACAAAATTTTTATTTGCAATACCCTTTAAAGCCTCAACTCTGACTCATCTTTTCTCTAAATGTTACATTTGTAAGCGGGTGTGCAGTATGCCACAGTGTGATGAGGCACTGAATCAAACTACCTTGTGTCTTTATCAAGACATCTGCAGTGCCTCCCCGTGGCAGCTCATGATAACTGGCGCAGGCCTGGCTTTATTTGAACGCACCCCTTGTAACTGCAACCCACTTTCACCTTGATGCAGAGAATGTTGATACTTATGTTTTTAGTAGTGCTGGGCAAGATAACACGTTATTTTCGGGTTAACGCATTAATGAATTAACGCCGACAATTATTTTATTGTGCTTTAACGTTGGCCAATTAATATTGAGAAAGATGTCGGTCTGAAGAACATTCTTATGACTGCACGTATGAGCCGCCCTCATGACACACCATCACAATGTTAACCTTTTTTTGTTTAACCTTTTGTTAACCTGCTTCTGTCTCCTAACCGTGTTTGGGAGACACAGGGGAGATCAGTCTTCTCCAGGGCAAGTTTTCTTCCCGGGGTTAACTCCCGAAACTTTGCGCTGTTTAGTGTGATGATGGCATATAACAGGGGTCCTCAATTAAAATCAGACGAGGTCCACTTAGTTAACTTTTCTCAAGTGAGGGGTCCGGAAAATTTAAATAAAAGGTTATGTGTTTGAATATAATTCTTTAAAGTAAAGTCTCATTTATTCCACACCTACAGCCTCTTAAACAATATGGAGATGAATGTAGATAATCCACTGTTTTCTGTATTTTATCCTTTGTTTCCATGTTTAGCTTTTCCCAAACACATCTCACAGACAACAGGTAAAAAAAAAACAAATCAAAAGAGGCTAAAGCTAAAGCTCAGGACTTGGTGGTTTATTGACAATAGCCTGGAATCCTGCATATAAGTCCTAATACTCCTTTATACATGTGTGAGAACATTTTAAATACAAAATAATCAAATCAAACCAAAACATATTTGTTAAATAAATATGACAAAGATGCAGTCATAATTGATCTCTTTATATTGTCATTCCTCTGAAAACAACAGGAACAAGGGAAAATGCACTGAGCAGTAGCTCAGTGGGTAGAGCAGTCGTCTTTCAGCCTGAAGGTAGTTGGTTCGATTCCCACTCTCCCCACAGTTCATACTGTCGTTGTGTCCTTGGGCAAGACACTTAACCCACCTTGCCTCCAGTGACTGTAACACTGGTAATTACTGTAGAACAATGTAAGTCGCTTTGGATAAAAGCGTCTGCCAAAATGAATAAATGTATATGAATAAATGTAGCATTAGCTGTTGCTAAAAAAATAACTGTTTCTGTTAATTATTAGCAACAGCTAATGCTAACACAACTTAAGGAAGACTTAACCTGTGTCACTCATCTCTAAACCCACCTCTCACACCTTTTCTGTTTTTAATCTCCCAAATGAACATGTATTGGGTTCAAATGAACATGTGTTGGGTTCAAATGAATGTGTGTTGGGTTCAAATGAACGCAAATAGCGTGAGCTAATTCCTCATGTTGTTTGTAAATGAGGTCAAATATGCGACAAACGAGTCAAGTCCCTAAATTACAATACAATAAAGAAGTTGACAGACAAATGTACAACTCACCACATTATTAGACGTCCTCACGTTCCTCTGAGTCTTTTTAATCCTGACATGAAAACTGTCCAGTCCTGGTTCAGTTCTGGATTGATTCTCTGATTATCACAGCAGCCGGGACAAGAGGAAAAGGAGCTGCAGGTGCTGTATTTTCTGATTGAAACAAACAATCCCTCTCCGTCCATAACGTCAGTGAATCTTCGTTATTTTTTGTCAAGGCTCAACTTTTAGATTTTAGTCGTTTCTAACGCATTATCGGGCTACGCTAAACATGTTGAAATTTCCCGCTGCTCTGTCCGTAACCATAGTAACCTGAGGACCCGCGCGTGTTGACATAGCTGTCCTAGGAGTGCCGGTTCAAAAAAAGGTTTTACTTGTAATTATGAATACTGTCTTGCGGTCCAGATCAAAGCCTCTCGGGGTCCGGATCCGGACCGCGGTCTGCCTATTAGTGACCTCTGGCATATAAGAACAAAGCTGTCTTGCTTCCTTTTGAGATGCTTTATTTTTCTGGCTGCTGAAGAATACACCACACATATCCAACTGCACTGGTCACCGTATTACTCTCGCACCACACTTATCCGCTGCTCTGCGGGGACTCAAACAGGGGGAGACAGACGCACCCTCCTCGAACACGCGCATGCACTCACTGTCATTCACACACACGCACTGAGCTGTCTTAAACTAAATACAATGAAGACACATTCCGGAACAACAACAAGAATACACAAGTTGTATTAAAAGGAGAGGACAACAAAAGCGACGGCGTTACAACATGCACCAACTGCTGCCTTCACCGGAAACTACTGGACATCGCTATGCAACCATAATTACCTTGTGGCGTTACAGTTCATTATATTGATAAACAGCGGGAACTGCACTCACATGCTCTAACTGTAATAAAATAAAAACACAAGAGAGACATTTATATTGTTTACATTGTTATAATGTTATGATCGAGGCTCTAGACATAACTTGGTTTTCTATTACAAACTAAACAAAATAATGCCCTGGCAGTGGCAAATATTTTTGGTTTAATATTTAATTTGATTACATTAATGTTTAAATTGAGATTTACAAGAAATATTTCAACTGCTACTAACTTTTAACTGCTGTAAAATGCGCCTTATTGCAATTAATCGCAGAACTTTTTTCGATTAATCGCAATTAAACGCATTAATCAGCACTAATATATATATATATATATATATATATATATAAACATATGCAATTATTTATTACAATAAGGTATATTTGTTGAAAATTATAGTTTAAAAAAAAATTTTAATTGCAGAAATAATGCCGCACACTTTACCCCACCGTCTGTTGGTTCCACAGAATCACACCACTTTGACTATTACTCTGTATCTTTAATGTTCTATGACCACATTGTACCTTTAAGTTAGTCTTTCAATTATAACCCCCCATTGCTTTTGGTAAAAAAAAATATAAATATTACTGGAAAGTTTGTTGATTGTTTTTTATCTTTATATATTAATAACAATGTTTTTAAATTAACAAAATCTTCAAGTTGTATGGTATGTGATTTTAGGAACATTGTGTTAGAATGATCTCTAAATGCTACATTAAACTGATATTGGGCTGTTCTATTTAATAGTAAATCCAAGTCAGCGCTTGGTTTAAAAGCTTATTCTAACTGAAGTGGCAAAGAAATCGCAAAAAAATATGTTAAAAATGTTTATTTTGAAACAATGCCAAGTACAATGCAAGTACATATTTTATGAACTCCATAAGCAAGACAAAAAAGTTGTTTCTCTTTATTCAGCACTGTTGACTGACTGGAAAAAAAAAAAAGTCAAATGCTTATTTCATCTTCAGTGTATGACAACATAAAAAATCAGATTATTTCATTAAATAATTACCTTCCCAGCATCACGGCTCTTGACTCTAATCTTGTTGACCTGAGACTCAGCGATGTCAGCACGCTCCTGAGCTTCCTCCAGTTCATTTTGAACCTTTCTGAGTCTGGACATGTGAGTGTTTGCCTGCTCCTCCTTTTTAGATGTAACCATGTACATATTACTTATTGGTAAAATGTTAATGTTTAAAAAAAAGTGCTGCAAAAGCATTTTCATTGACTTACAGCCTCCTCAGCTTGTCTCTTGTAACCTTTGACTTTAAGCTGCAGCTTGTCCACCAGATCCTGGAGTCTGGTCACATTCTTCTTGTCCTCCTCAGTCTTTGAAAGGAAGATCAAGAAAATAAGCAATATAGATATGTAGATGTGAAGCTCATTCATGTTCACTAAGACGACTCTTACAATAGTTTGTAATATTTAACAAATATATTTAACAATTATATTCAAAAGACTAGCATTCTCATGTTCTTGGCCATTAAACACTGACACAGTTTCTAAGGTGTGTTCTACAAAGAAAAGTAAAATACCTGATAGGTCAGCTCCTTGACTCTCCTCTCATACTTGCGGACTCCTTTAATTGCATCAGCTCCACGTCTCTGCTCAGCTTCAACTTCTGCTTCAAGCTCACGCACCTTTATAAAAGACATTTAAAATATGTTGGTTTAAAATGTATTACACAATATGTTACAAAAAAAAATTCAACAAAGGCACGCACCCTGGACTCCAGTTTCTGGAGTTGCTTCTTGCCGCCCTTCATGGCGAGGTTTTCAGCCTCATCCAGACGGTGCTGCAGATCCTTGACAGTGACCTCCAGGTTCTTCTTCATCCTCTCAAGATGAGAACTGGTGTCCTGCTCCTTCTTCAGCTCCTCAGCCATCATGGCAGCCTGAAATGTTAAAGAGTGTAAGTATTCTCTTTAGTTTAGGTAGTAGTAGTTTAGTGGTTTAGTGTTTATAGTCATTATGAACTCACGTCAGTGATAGCTTTTTTAGCTTTCTCTTCAGCATTTCTTGCTTCCTGAATTGTATCATCCACTTCACCCTGAACCTGGACCAGATCAGCCTCCAGCTTCTTCTTGGTGTTCAGAAGATTGGTGTTCTGTGTTACCAAGAGACACATAATTAGATGGATGGTTTTATTTAGTTAGCTATTACTCTCAGAGAATAATCTAAAGCCAGACCTGAGAGTGAAGCAGTCCGACACGCTCACTAGCGTCCACCAACTCCTGCTCAGCCACCTTGTGTGCTCTTTCTGTCTGTTCCAGAGCAGCTCTCAGTTCCTCAATCTCAGACAGCATCAGGCCATTTCTGCGCTCCACCATAGCAACCTGCTCCTTCATATCTTCATGTCCTCTGATGGCATCGTCAAGGTGCAGTTGGGCATCCTGGTAATATCAAAGAGAACATTTCACTCACATACTCTTTAGTACAAACTTTGATCCTACTTTTGTTTAAAGGACTTGATTAAATCACCTTGAGCTGGCCCTGGACATTCCTCAGTTGTTTCTGGGCCTCAGCAGCCTGTCTGTTGGCATGGCTCAGCTGAATCTCCATCTCATTCAGGTCTCCCTCCATCTTCTTTTTGATTCTCAGAGCATCATTCCTGCTCCTGACCTCAGAATCAAGAGTGCTCTGCATGGAGTCAATGATCCTCTGGCTGTTCCTCTTGATCTGCTCCATCTCCTCGTCCTTCTCTGCCAGCTTCCTGTCAACCTCACCTTTGATTTGGTTGAGCTCCAGCTGAACACGGAGAATCTTGGCCTCCTCATGCTCCAGTGTGCCCTTTTGAAAAGATTACACAAAATATAAAATATTGTCACTTTGGTAAAAACATGTAAAAATGTTTGAAAAATTAGATAGTGTTAAAAAAAATAATTTAAAGTTAAATGATTGAACAATACCTCAGCTTCGTCCAATGCTGTCTGTATTTCAACCTTCTCTGTCTCAACAGTCTTCTTGGCTTTCTCCAGCTCATGGATGCTCTTTCCAGTCTCACCGATCTGTTCAGTCAAATCTGAGATCTCCTCTGAAGAAAAAAAAGGGATTTAGTCAGTTGCTTTATTTTTTTTTTTTTGTTATTGTAATGTTAGATACTGTAGATGCAAATTAGAATAAATTTCAAAACTCAAATATATACTATAAAGAAAAATGACTTACGCTGCAGGTTCTTGTTCTCTCTCTTCATGGTCTCCAGGTGATCCAGAGCCTCCTCATAAGAGTTCTTCATCTTAAAAAGCTCAGTGCTCAAAGAACGAGCCTCCTTCTGGGCTCCCTCCAGTTCAGCCTGACCCTCCTCATACTTCTGCTTCCACTCTGCCAGGACCTGAGAATATGTGCTGTGAGTTAAAAATGTATATGATAGAGATATGATTGGGTCTTATTTTCATTGTTGTTTACTTTGTCAAAGTTTCTCTGCTTCTTGTCCAGGTTGGCAGCCAGAGCATTAGCTCTCTCCACATCAATCATGAGGTCCTCCACCTCACCATGCAGCCTCTGTTTGGTCTTCTCCAAAGAGGCACACTTTGAGTTCACAGCCTGAATGGATTCCTCAGCCTCCTGCAGACGCTGGGCAAGCTTTTTCCTGTGGTTAAGGAATAAGAGAAGGAAACACAAATACAGAATAAACACATAAATCACCTTGAATAAAACTCAGAGAAGAAAATTAATAATTTTATTCACTTGGACTCCTCCAGCTCCTCTGTGCGCTGAATAGCATCAGTCTCATATTTGCTTCTCCACTGAGCCACTTCACTGTTGGCCTTGGACATTCCTCTCTGCAGCTCAGCCTTGGCCTCCTGCTCCTCCTCAAACTGCTCTCTGAGCAGATCACAGTCATGACGGGCAGACTGGACAGCATGAGCCAGGGCGTTCTTGGCCTGTTCAAATCAACATTTAGTATATAGTATTCAGTCACCTCTGTTGAACATGAAAAGAAAAATATAATATTTATGAAAATACATTTTTCATACCTTGACTTCCTCCTCAAGGTGTCTCTTCAGCTCTTCAATCTGCTGAGTAAAAGCCTGTTTGCCTCTGGTCAGCTGGGAAACCAGAGCTTCCTTCTCCTCAATCTGACGAGCAAACTCACCTGTAATGGATTAATAATCATTTAGTGTCAAAGAGTTCAGGACTAACAAGAAATATACTTTTAGTTTTAGTGCCATACCATTCTCTGTCTGCAGTCTAGCTCTCTGAGCATTAATGTCATTGAGCTGGCGAACATTCTCATCATTTTTGGCCTTGAGCTCACTTAACTGGTCCTCAAGAGTCCTGCACATTTTTTCTAAGTTGCCCTATTTAAAGCAGACGAGAGATAATATTTATGAGGTGAGAGGACTTTGCAAGTAGCTTCAGTTTTAGCCTACTTGTTCAGATTGTATTGTAGGAACATGTAACCCTGAATCTATGGAAACATAGTTTTTCACCTTTGATTTAGCCACAGCTTCCATGTTGCTGGAGAGGTCATCAATCTCCATTTTGTACTCGCTCTTCTCTTTCTCCAGCTTCTGTTTGACCCGCTGGAGGTTGTCGATCTGCTCTCCCAGCTCAGCAACACTGTCAGCTTGCTTCTTGCGAAGAGCTGCAGCGGTCGCCTCATGCTGCAGGGTGGACTCTTCAAGATCACGACGCAGCTTCTGGAACTCAGCCTCACGTTTCTTGTTCACCTCGATCTGGGCGGATGTGGCTCCACCAGCTTCCTCCAGCCTCTCACTGATCTCCTCCAGCTCCCTGGAGAGGTCAGCTCTCTGCTTCTCCACCTTTGCACGAGCTGCTCTCTCAGCCTCGATCTCCTCCTCCAGCTCCTCAATGCGAGCCTACATTTGATCAGAGCAACAAAACAAAAACATATTTTTTTGTGTTTTTGTTTTAACCAAATGTAACTTTAAAGGTATTTACCTGGAGTTCCTTGATCTTCTTCTGAAGCTGAGCACCAAGGGACTGTTCATCCTCAATCTTGCTGAGGAACTGACTGATCTCAAAGTCTTTCCTAAAAACACATTTTTAACATATTTGTTTCATTTTTCGTTCACAAATTTCCAAACTTGTATAGGAATATGAGTCAATTAAACAACTCCATTCATAGCGTGCAATTCTTAAAGTATTGTAAGTATACTTTTTGATTTTCTCATCAGATTGCTGCTTGTCATTCTCCAGATCCATGATGGATTCTTGGGCCAGTTTCAAGTCTCCCTCCAGCTTCCTCTTGGCTCTCTCAAGGTCCATGCGGAGTTTCTTCTCTTGCTCCAGAGATCCCTCAAGCTACAGTTTTCAAAAGGTTATCCCAGTAAGACACATTTTATTGACTTTGACACAGCCGTTATTATCAATAAAAAACAAGGTTTCCTCACATCGTCCACTTGCTGTTCCAGCTTGGTCTTGGCTTTGGTCAGAGTGTTGACTTTGTCTTCCTCAGCCTGGAGGTCATCCAGAGTTTGCTGGTGGGCCTCTTGGAGGGCTTTTTTCTCTTTGGTCAGTTTGGCAATAGACTCATCTTGAGATGTCATCTCCTCTGTCAGGTTTTTTACCTAAAAATGACCACATTTCTTTTAGCTCACATTAAACTGATGGAAATGTCCACCTTATATCATCATTACAGAGACATTGTGGACCTACAACACTTAAATGAAAATTATCTGCCTCTGTTCATCGTAAAAATTGTATCTGTATTTCAGTAACATTTACAACATTTGATGTGTTGGTTTTGTTATGAATGCAAATATCCTTATTTTAAACTTCAGTTTTGTATATATGTAATATAATATGACAAACCTTGTTCTCAGTGGCATGTTTCTCTTTCTCCACTTTGGCCAAGGTGAGCTCCAAATCGTCAATGTCTTTTTTCAACTCAGAGCATTCATCCTCCAGCTTCCTCTTCTTCGCAGTCAGCTCAGCGTTGATTTCCTCCTCATCCTCCAGTCTCTCAGTTGTCTCTTTGAGTTTGGCTTCAAGTTGTATTTTGCTTTTAATGAGCCCCTCACACCTTTCCTCAGCATCAGAGAGATTGTCAACTTCCTATAGCACATACATAAACAGAGATTTATAATGGCATTCATATTTACATTCTTATCTAAATACCATTAATATTCCATAAAATTATTCACTGACCGCAGCTACTTGCAACTGCAGGTCATTTTTCTCTCGCAGAACAGCAATCATTTTCTCTTCCAGCTCTTTCTTCTTTGCCAAAGCAGCGGCCAGGTCAGTCTTCATCTTCTCATAGTTCTCTTTCATATTCTGCAGTTCTTTCTCAGTCTCTGCACTCTGAAGCAGAGGCTTGATCTTGAAGTACAGACTCATCCATGGCCAGTCTTTGACAGACGTGAAGGAGCGGATGTTGTACTGGATGGTGTAGATAGAGTCTCTAGATACATTCACAGAAATGGATCAATGTTTGAGTTTAAGTTGGTTATTTGGTCTGGTCATAATATATATATATATATATATATATATATATATATATATATATATATATATATATATATATATATATATATATATATATATATATATATGATTGTACCTTCTCTCCGTCATCTTAACAAACTCCTTCCTCATGACATATCCTCTGGCGAGAGCCTGAAGCATTCGGACCAGTGAGGCGAGTTTCTCGTCCCTCATTTCCTCCAGGATACCCAGCAGACCAGCTTTAAAGAACACCTGTTATACAACCAAACAAAAATGACACAGCTATACATCAGAACTTCCAGACATAGAACATATCTTAACAGACCACATTTCATGTACCTTTGTGTGTCCAAACATATACTGAGTGTGGTCCACATCAATGGAGCCCAGAAGCTTCTCTGAAGCTTTCTTGTTGTCCATAAACTGTCCATCGGGGATGACGGCAGCATTTAATACTTTGTATCTAGGTTGTAAAATATATTATTTTGTTAAATTTAAGTTGCCAACATTTAGAGACGTAGCTAAAACCCTATCCTGGCCAAATTGCTTAATGCCTAATTATTTATTATTGATTAATTATTCTATATATCTAGTCAATTCTTGACTGAACATGTAATAAATATATACCTTTGCTTGAAGTCACCGTAGAGGACTCTGCTGGGGAAGCCCTTTCTGCAGATTCTGATGCCCTCCAGTACACCATTACACCTCAGCTGGTGGATGACCAGAAAGTTCTCCATAAGACCTGGAGATAAAAGAGTCATTGATCGCTTATGTTTACATTTTCAAATTCATGCCTTAAGTTAAAAACAGTAACCTGGTGTTTTAGTTTCATTTGGAATCAAGCAGCGCACAAAGTGAGGGTGAGTGCTCCTCAGGTTGGTCATCAGCTTGCCCAAGTTCTCCTGTGGATCAGCAGATATTATGTAATGACACTTTTTTAATTTGTGCTTTTACAGAACAAGAAGAAAACAACATACTCTGAAAAGGGCAGACACAGTCTGGAAGGAACCACCCTTCTTCTTGCCACCCTTCTTACCGGCAGCAGCAGCCTCTGTAGAAGACATTGTAGTCTGTTAATTTTTTATAGCTGTTTTTCATTACACATTTGTAACTTCAACTTTCAGAGAGATTCATACCCTCAGCTGCAGCAGCAGTAGCTGAATACAGTGTGGTCATCAGTTTGTTTGCAGCCTTCTGGTAGAGCTGAACAACTGAGTCATTCAGAGGGTCCTTGTTCTTTTCCAGCCAGCCAGTGATATTGTAGTCTACTGTACCGGCGTAGTGGACCAGAGAGAAGTGAGCCTCAGCCTTGCCCTTACCAGGCTTTGGTTTCTCAAAAGCCGGGGTTTTTCCAAGATGCTGGTCATGCAGCTTGTTCTTGAAGGTTGTGTCAGAGGCCTTGGGGAACATGCACTCCTCTTCAAGGATGGAGAAGATGCCCAATGGCTTTGAAGTAATAACATATGTTGTCACTGATTTCTTTTGTTTACAATTAATTAATTTCACATTAGTCATGGGTTACCTTCTCAATAAGCTCAATGCAGGCAGCTAAGTCCATACCAAAGTCAATGAACTCCCATTGAATACCCTCTTTCTTGTATTCCTCTTGCTCCAAGACAAACATGGTTTGGTTGAAAAACTGTTGCAGTTTCTCGTTGGTGAAGTTGATGCAGAGTTGCTCCAAGCTGTTGAACTACAAACACATGTAAACTATTAAAATCTGAGCAAGACATAGTACTTATGCTATTGTTGTACCATAGTGTTAAACTTACATCAAAGATCTCAAATCCAGCGATGTCCAACACTCCAATGTAGTAGGCTCTTGCCTGCTTTGTGTCCAACATCTCATTGATGCGGACAACCATCCACAAGAACATTTTCTCATAGATAGACTTGCACATAGCCATAACAGCATTGTTGACCTGGCAGACATTAGAAAATCATCAGAAAACGTAATTCTTTTTGAGTTGACAAATTTTTTCATTCATTCAATATACATTAATTTTATTGTCATGAAGAGCTAATTTATTTGTAATACCTGTGGGACAGTTTGACCTTTGGTCACCATCTCATTCCGACCTTGACTCTAGGGTAGCACAGAGCTTTCAGCATGTCAGCTGAGTTCAGGCCCAAGAGGTAAGAGATCTTGTCAGCATCTGATGAAACAGAAAAATCAAATCAGATAAGAACTGCATGTCAAAAATAATTTAAAATGAGAGACAATTCCAGTCAAGAGTTACCCTCAGTGCCATCTGGTTCAGCCTGCTCCTCACGCTGCTTCTGCTTGAATTTCATGCTGCCATGATGAATCACAGCACCAGTCAATTTGTAGATGTTCAACTTATCCTCAGCAGTGAAGCCCAAGATATCAATAGCCGACTGCATAATCCAATAACATCAATTAGATCTTGCACCAAAATGTACATTTGTGTGCGTTTTAACTTACATCAGTTGCAATGAACTCCTCAACATCATCGATGCTCTTGACAGTGATTTGACCCTGACTGATCATTGGGTAGTCATAAGGGTTAGTGGTGATCAGAAGGGCCTCTGCAGTATACAAACATGGCAAAGATACATTTTTATTAACAAAACTAAATCCTTTTCATATTGATTTATAAAAAAATATTTAAGACATTTTAATTCTCATGTCAAAACCAAAATGTCAGAACATACCCAGAAGCGCAGGCTGGTGGCCAGTCATGAGCTGGTAGAAGATGTGGTAGCTCCTCTCAGCAGACAGCTGGAAGGTCACACGGGACTTCTCCAGCAGATCTAAGGCAACAAAAATATTCTTTATTTTTGGTCATAGAAATTAAAGTGCCTAACTTTCATGTAGCATTTCATCAATCTCTCCTTCTAGCTTTAATAATAACAAATTTAATCACACTTACATGTTTCAATATCACATGAAGCTAATTTCCCAGTTGAACCAAAGTGGATCCTAATGAATTTACCCTAGATGGCCAAAATAAAGTCATTAGTAAAAGTCAAAACAAAATGTCCCTGATGTGTTTTAAATGGGACTACTCACAAATCGAGAGGAGTTGTCATTCCTCACAGTCTTGGCATTACCATAGGCCTCCAGGAGAGGGTTGGCAGCAACAATCTGGTCCTCAAGGGATCCCTGAAGGAGAGAGGTATAATGTACAACCAAAATGTCCAGATCATTTCTACATTGTGTCACAGTTGTACGTCACATAGTTTACCTTGATTTTGCTAGTGGCTTGTGGCTCACTCTTTTTGGCTCCAATAGCTGCAATTGATGCAAAGTACTGGATGACACGTTTGGTGTTGACCGTCTTTCCAGCACCGGATTCTCCGCTGGTTTAGGGGAAATATATTGTAAAATAATAAAAAAAAAATCCATTTCACTCAAAGCTTCTTCTCTCATACTTACGTAATCAGGACAGACTGGTTCTCTTGATCTGAAATCATGAAATAAAAGTATTCATTTATTTTCTACCGCTTTGTCCCGTTAGGGGTCGCGGGTGGCTGGAGCCTATCCCAGCAGCTTTGGGCCTGAGGCGGAGTACACCCTGGACAGTGGCCAGTTAGTCGCAGGGCTGACATATAGAGACAGACAGAGACAGACAACCATTCACTATCACATTCATTCACTAGGGACACTTTAGAGTTACCAATTAACCTGTACAAGCATGTTTTTGGACGGTGGGAGGAAGCCGGAGTACCCGGAGAGAACCCACGGTAACACGTGGAGGACATTTGAGTCGGCCGGGTTTTAAACTCACGACCTTCTTGCTGTAAGGCAGAAGTGCTAACCACTCTGCCACGTGCACCCCGAAATAAAAGTAATTGGGTTAATATTTTATGCCTGAAACATTGCATATCTTTTTTATTTATGTATATTTATAACCATATTTAGTATTTGAATCTTACCAGTTTGCATGAACTGATAGGCATTGTCAGAGATGGAGAAGATGTGGGGTGGAGCCTCAATCCTCTTCTTGCCTCTGTAGGCGGCCACACAGACAGTATCGTACACAGGAAGCCACTTGTAGGGGTTCACCACGACACAGAACAACCCAGAGTAGGTCTGTAAAACATGAACAAAGACCATATAAGAGTTATTACAACATTACAGGTAGATTATTTTAGGTAGTTAGGTAAATCTCTGTACACTGATGCTGCTAGTAAAAACTCACGTAGATCATCCATGATGCAAAACGCTCTTTGAGGTTATACAACACAGTTGGCTCATTGAGGTGGGTCATCATGGCCATGTCCTCCATCTTGTCATACTTGGGAGGGTTTCTGGGATTAAGTTCCTCCTCTTTGACAGTAAGAGTTTTCTAAACATGTATCATTTTAAAACATTGTAAATTTAATTTTAAATAAATCCTCAAATAATTAAATTTTTCAAACACAAATATGAGAAACCTGCCTTTCCGACTTCGGTCTCCACTGTGGCTTTGCCACCCTCCCTTTTGATGACTTTGCACTTGAGATACATCTCATCGGTGTCAGGCACAAAGAACTCGGTCTTGGGATCAAGCGGTGCAGTCGCAGCTTCAATCCTCTCCTCTCTGGCTTTCGGAGGTAAATGGCCGGGCCATACTGCTCCATCTCAGCGTCAGTGCTCATGATGGCACTTAACTAAATACCTCTACTGCTTCTGAAATGTGATTCTTTGATGCTGTCTAGATGCCCACTGGTTGTCAGACACAAGGTTGTGATGAATTACTTTTCATTTTACAACTTAAATTTACAGTAGTAAGAGACTAAATAATATTACAAACAGCTCTATTGTAATTTAAACAGGGACTAGTTTGATTCTTTTTTTTTTGCCATTCCCGGGCAAAAAGATTTTTGTATAGTTGTTTGTCAAACTCAATTAGTATTCATGCTTAAACTAATTCAAATGTATATGCAATAGCTGTATAAAATCATGTAAATATCAAATTAATGCATTTCAAAAACTCAAAAGCCAGAGAACCCTGGTTTAGAGCACTTACCTGCCTTCAATGGCTGTCAGTTAAGAAGTGAAGTCCAGTCGAGCCCGTGCTTTTATATACAAAGAGTCTGCCCCCTCAGCATTAGGGGTCTGCTCAATTTGGTCAGGAATGCTTGACAACTTGTTGTCAAACATTCCACATTCAACTTGCTTGATAGTGAGTCCAGTGCATCTAAATAATAATTCTGCTTTTCAATTTAATGCAGTGATACTATTATTTGGATAGATTTATGATTTATTATATTTTGGCAAAGTTAAGCTACACATTTATTTCTTTGTGTTTGGGATAAATATTTAAAAAGTATAGAATTTCTTCATGATATGGACACAATGTAACTGGTTTTGTTAGCATATGTTTTACTTGAAAAATATCATCTGATTATTTTAGGTATTTTAAAAAGTTTCTGACACAAATTATTTTTTTACATCAATATTGCCACATTTCTTTAAATAAGTTTTAATATTTTTACACTTTACACTTTTTTTTACACTTTTTACACTTTACACTTTTTATTTGTGCTTATAGATACATATACTTATAGAAACAAGACACATCTCCAGTACATTAAGTGCAATACATGGTTTAGAAATTTTAAGCTGTAAAGAGAAGGAGGTTACTAATGCACTTTCCATTGGGAGGACAGGTGTTAAATGTCTCTTTCATAAATTCTTTAAAAGGGTTGAGGGATTGCCAGCTTGGATAACACAATGTCATCATAAAAACCTTTAAGGTTAAAGATGTAATTAAACAAATTTCTAAATAAATAATTAATTCCATGTATGTAATTTCTGATCAAATATTTGAGTCTATGATCGTGTTTACTTTGACCTTTTATTTATTATATTTACAGAGTTGCTTAATATTTGTGCATCAGCAGATCATGAGGTATTACCGTGTTCAAAAATAAATCCTGCAAAGAGAAGGAGCTCTGGTTTAGTTGGCATAGAGGACAAGATGTATTTATAGCACAAATTTATAGTTAATGCTGAGACAAAATACTTTACTAAAACAGGGAGGTAAAACATATGTTCTTAATATAATAATTTATTCAAGGTAAAATGTATTTATCTAAAAATAAATAAATACATGGGGCAACTTCTTTAGAAGTTGCTTTAAAATTGTCAAAATGTAAAACAAGGGAATGGATTCAAAATAGTACATCCATTGTATTTACATCAGACATCTTGTTGGTCACATAAGGTTTCCTAATTACTGCAGCAGTTTGATGTTTGCAAGATCACAAATGCACAAAAATCCATCTTGCACTGCTCCACCCAACGTGTCTGTGACTGAAGCATTTACAGGTAGGCCAAGAGTTTGAGGATGTGGTAACGGTTTTACCGGTAATATTGATTTTGCAATCTGACAATCTGGAGATACAATAATATGTTCTGTCTCTAATTCAGAATAAAACCTGCATGTTAGCCATGTAGTGAAAGTAACCATGGCAATAAAATCTGCTTAAAAACAAACCACCTTCTGTAGCCAGAAAACTGAGAGTTTGAGAACTCACTGGTAAACTAACACCATCTGGAGTCACTAGATGGTTGGATTGTGTGTCTTTTTCTTTTCTGGGGCCTAGTAGCATCAACAAAATTTTTTTGGTGTTTAGAAGAAGATTATGGGTTCTTTCTTAAACCTATACCTTATCGTGGTGGAAGGGTTTGAGTAAACAATTGATTCTAGAAGTTATGTTGTCCAGGGCTTTATGCCCCTGGTAGGGTCTACCAAGGCAAACAGATCCAAAGTAATGGGTCAAACAAAGAGCGGTGGCCATAAGGTCTCCAGTATCTGTCAAAGCGGCAATACTCAAACCCGGTGGTAAGGGATGCCGTCAAGCTGATGAAGAAGAGTCCTACCAGTTCTTGCTGGCTTTTGGGACTCCTGAGGCAGATGATAGGTACCGGCAGACCAAGCAGGATGCAGACCAGGGTGATTGTGCAGGACAAAACTTGGGTCTGGAAGGGGTTTGGTGAGGCCATGGAAAAGGACTAGAGGTTGGTAATGAAGAAATTCTAACAAACAGTCCAGCACCTGCCAACACTGTTTACAGTGGAAGTGAGCAGATGTTGACCTTAACTGGGGATTTAATCAGATGGTGGAAGGATTACTTCAAGGATTTTCTCAATTCCACCAACAAGTCACGGAGGTAGGTAGGAAGCTTCTGGGTGGCAAGGCACCCAGGGGTGGATGAGATCCGACATGAGTACATCAAGTCTCTGGTTGTTGTGGAGCTGTTTTGGCTGACTCTGCAGCATCACGTGACGGGTACAGAGGTGGTGGTTCCTTTTTTTAAAAAGGGAGACTGGAGGGTGTTTTCCAACTACATGGGGATTACACTCCTCAGACTCCCTGAAAAAGTATGTCAGGGTACTGGAGAGGAGAATGTGGACAATAATCAAACCTCAGATTCAAGAGCAACAATGTGTTATTTGTCCTGGTCATGGAACACTGGACCAGCTCTATACCCTCTCTGGAATTATGTGCTTTGTGGATTTGGAGAAGGCATTCAACCGTGTCCTTTATCTGCATATTTTGGTGGGTGCTCCTGGAGTATGAGAATTAGCACCTTCAAATCCGTGGCCATGGTTCTCAGCCAGAAAAGGGTGGTTAGTACTCTTCCGGTTGTTGGAGAGCTCCTGCCTCAAGGGGAGGAGTTATTAGCTCCACAGTTCATACTGTCGTTGTTTCCTTGGGCGAGACACTTGCCTCCAGTGACTGAAACACTAGTAATTACTGGTAATTACATTAGAACAATGTAAGTCGCTTAGGATAAAAGCATCAGCTAAATGAATAAATGTCAGTAAATGAATAAATAAAATAGGATGAGGACCTTGGCCACTTGGGAGAAGCTCAGAGTAGGCTCCTCCACATTGAGAAAAGCCGTTTGAGGTGGCTCAGGTATCTGATCCGGATGCCTCCTGGACGCCTTTCCGGGGAGGTGTTCGACTGGGAGGAGACTCTAGGGAAGACCTAGGAAACACTGAAGGGGCTATGTTTCTAAACTGGCCTGGAAATGCCTCAGTATTCTTCCGAAAGAACCGGAGGAAGTACTTATAGTGTGTTCATGGAAAAAAGCCCATGTATTTAAATTGACATTGGACATTGGACGGAGGGATCGTAGTGTGGATTTGGATCCATAATGCCTACCAAGTTAATGGGGATTCTGAGACTTTGCGATTACCCCATTATTATGACCCCAAAACTTAATTACTGCGGGCATAGTTGGTTTTCAGACACCCCTAGGTTTGCTCACTCTCCATCTGGGAACCTTCGCCAGTGTCCCAGACCCCTGATCTTTCCTAAGCCACGGTCACATCCCACAGACCTATTATTTGTCCACTGCTGACCACGCCCACTATTTGTCCACAAACCCATTATTTTTTCAGAATGGGCCCACAAGCGGTCAGATGGGCATGTGCCACATAATATAATAATTGGGCCAAAGTGGCTCCGGGAGACATGCCCTTGCCTTTGGAACACAACGGACTTTTCTTAACAAATCCAAGTTGCCCATTATTTCAATATATTTTCTGTAGTGTGTTGGAAAGTCCCGTTGCAGAATTCCACGGTCCATGAACACACTATTTAGGAGATCTCACTTTAGATTTATTTAATGTAATAAAATAGTGTGTTTGTGAACAGTGTCAGGAACACAACTTTTCAGGAATGGCAAAAAGACTCACTTTGCAGACCCACACGAGGGAGATGGTTAAAAAGGTTTAATTCAAACACACACAAGGAAACAACAAACTTGAGGATACAATCCAGCCCCGGACAGGGGAAAGCACACAGACTATAAAAGGGAACACAATGAGACACAGGTGGAGCACATTTAGGGCGGAGCAGGTAATCACAAAGGAGGGAAAGACACAAGGGCAGGAAGTCAATCTGACATACAGGCAGGGGTGAGACACTTCACAATAAGACACAGGAAGTTAACTACAAAACATACAACAGACACGAGGTTGGGACATGACAGTACCCCCCCACCCCTTAAAGGCCGACACCGGGAAGCCAAAAACCTCTGTGGACAGAGACAGAACAGTGTCAAGGATGAAGTCTGGGTCCAAACACCCGCCCCAACGATGCACCCCATACATGATCGGAGGGGTGGAGGGGATCCGGAGATAGAGCACCGAGAACGACGGGCACCGGCACGGGAACCGGTTGAACAGACACGGGCAGGGCAGGGCAGGGTCAGGCGGAGCAGGAGCAGGCGGAGCAGGGTCAGGGTCAGACGGATCAAGGTCAGGATCTGGGGCTGGCTCGGAAGGAGCTGGAGCTGGCTCGGAAGGAGCTGGAGCTGGAACTGTCTCAGAAGGAGCTGGAGCTGGAACTAACTCGTGAGCTGGGTCTGGCGCTGAAACTGAAGGGGCTGATAGGCGGGAATAGGCCTGATTCCGGTTCCTAGCTACCTCCATCATCCCTTGGCGGAACGAGATGACCCGCTCCTCCATTTGGTGAAGGCGTTGACCATGTGCCTGAAGGACATCAAAAACCGGATCCGCGGAGTCCATATTTCTGGCTGGATTGTACTGTCAGGAACACAACTTTTCAGGAATGGCAAAAAGACTCACTTTGCAGACCCACACGAGGGAGATGGTTAAAAAGGTTTAATTCAAACACGCACAAGGAAACCAACTTGAAGATACAATCCAGCCCCGGACAGGGGAAGCACACAGACTATAAAGGGAACACAATGAGACACAGGTGGAGCACATTAAGGGCGGAGCAGGTAATCACAAAGGAGGGAAAGACACAAGGGCAGGAAGTCAATCTGACATACAGGCAGGGGTGAGACACTTCACAATAAGATACAGGAAGTTAACTACAAAACATACAACAGACACGAGGTTGGGACATGACAATCAGGACTTGATTTTGCTGACTCAGGGGCTCCTGCTGATTACAGCTAAATAGTTTTAATAACAATATTTCAAAACACCCTGTATACAAACACACTATCTAGATCATTGAATAAGCCTGACGTGGGATCAACTGTTGCATAAATCAGTTACATTATATTCACCTGACACATAATGAATGTGGGCATACTAATTAAAGTTCCAATGTTTCTACAAACTATATGACTGCACTCAGTAGGTCACCCTGAGTGTTTAGCACTAAGGCTCGTTGTAAAATCCCACTGTCCACGAACACATTATTTTGTTATATTGAAGTGTCTATACACTTAGAAAAATAATAGTTCAGAAAAAAGGCTTTGACAATTAATATAGCCACCAGTAAGAGCTAATATTAACATAGTTCTTTGAACTTATAGTCATCTTGGTTTACACCTATGAAGGGATGTGTAAGCAGGGTTAGTGACAGGAGTCACATGACTTCCTGTGAAATCACTCTGAACTTGACAAATGGAGAGATCAGAGACATTTTTAGTGCAGGGTGGACATCTAGAGGTTTTGCGAAAGTAAGACCATTAGACCTTTGGATAAAAGCGTCAGCTAAATGAATAAATGTAAATGTATTTGATAGCCACATATTCATCGACATCATAGGTGCCTCTCGAGATGTCCTTAATGAATACAAGGCTAAAAATAAATTTGATTAAAATTTTTACCTTTGAGACAATTTATGCAAATGTGGATTAACCTAATTAAATTTACAACCAACAAAGATTTATGAATTGCACGAAAGATGCTTTAACTGTTAATTAAACCAGAAAATTTGAGACAACTGGTCCAATGACTGGACAGAACAAAATAGCACTGAGGATGCTATTAACTAAAAAGGGGTGGGGTCTACAAAATGATTTCATACTAAGTAATAAAGATCTATTTACCAGCATAACTAAAGCATTTAAGAAAGGACTTCACACTGTAGCAGATGAATTCTGAGAGTATTCTCGAATAGAGGACTTAATCTTGACCTGGTTTTACAACATATTTGGGAAATTGAATGAGATTTTAGAATCTGTATTGATATAGATGTACTTGTTGTTGCACTTCCATGTATGATAATTTTTGCTTGTGTTGCTTTCGATGTATTTGGAGCTTGTTGGTGAGATTGATGGATGTGGCCATTGCTGGGTCAACATTCCTGTACATACACCTGCCAAATGACACTATGGTCAAGGCCACATTAATTATGAATGTGCATATGTTTCACTCCATGTTTTTTTGCGTGCCAAGAGAGGAGTTGTGGTACTATATGAGGATCTCTGGAGTGGCAGAGCAGTATGTTAGAGTGGTGCAGGACACATATAAGAGCAGTAGGACAGCGGTAATGTGTGCGATAGGTGTGGCAGATTAGTTCACGGTGAAGGTTCTTCTTGGGCCCAAATCACTTAGCATCATGGTAAAACTAAAACTGAAAATATTCATAAAGCCACATACAGCATATTTTTAGGGCAAGGCCCTGCAAGGAAAAACTATTAATTTTCTTTACATACAAGGGAGATGTGCAGGTCAGGACAGTCCTCCAATGTCACAATTGCAGTTTCAGGACTCCCACCAAGAAGAACATAAACTACAGCAGGGCTGAGTCCAGAAAGGCGTGGCCCACCGTGAAGAAAGGAATGCCCAATCATTCTTCCTGCCACACTGAACAAATCACTTTAAGTGAGAGGCTGAGGGAACTAAATGGCCAGGCTCCCCTTCAAACAAAACTAGTAATGCTGGAGTTTTTTGTTAAACTCAGTAAGAGCAGCATCAAAACAGTCTCAAAATAGCAAAAAACAAATCAAATGAAGTAGTTCCTCTTGCTCATTGGGCCTCTTTTCATACTGCGTATCAAGGAGATAACACACTTCAAGGGGTTTCATTTTAGATATATTGTCATTACACATGTACAAGTACAATACAACGAAAATTAAGTAGATTGCACACCAATGCAGCCATTTTTTGTTGGAAAGATGATCTTCATGAAAAAAGAAATAAGACATTTTACAGACATAGCATACAACGTACTGTATCTATGTTTGTAGTTACAAATGTATTCACAATAACAGGGGTAGAGTCAAACAGGGTCGGACAGATGTCGAATGGCAGACGGTTGGAGACTGTTTTATGGAAGTAAAGTCAAGGCTTCTGTTGGGCGATGTTTTGGCTGTGCTTTGGAGAGGCTCAGTGGCCTTGAGGGACGAAAAGTCTCAAGAGGATTTATAAGATAAGACCCAGCTGCTGGCTAGGCTTCCAAGAGGGACAAGGCGTGCGTCCATTTCGTGGAGTGACCTTGATGTTTCCTTTTCTTGTCAGGCCTGATGCAATACAAAGCAGCTCACCGGTCAGTTTCTCGATGTTATCCACTCTTCTCTGGATGAAAATCCCTTCATAGTATCTCACAGGTCTGACTCCCGGTGTTAAAGTCCTTTCTGTATTGTCCACAGTCCGTGCTGAAGATGTCGGATCAGCTCCTCGGATTGTGCGACTCTTTGATGTTTGTCACGTCACAGAAGCACAGTTTATCGATTCTTAGGAGTCCAGCCGGCAGTAAAATTAAAGAAATAAGAGAAAAGTGCGAGACGAGACATAAAAAGCACACACTGATAAGCAGACAGCAGAGAGGAGGGAAAAGATGTCCACCTTGTCCAAGAGCAGAAAATGAATGATTTTCTTTTGAGGTAGAAGGGAAGGGGGGGTAAATGAACAATTATTATATATATATAATTATATAAGCCTTTATTTTTTTTTATATCAGCATGTGTCAGATCAAAAGCATTTATACAGCTATAGCGCTAATAAGATAAAATGTTATAATTTACATATTTGCGTCCATAAAATACATCATGTATAAATATAAAATGACCTGTAATTTCCATCTGCACAGATGTTTTTTCTGGCTGAAGGGCACCCTTCTGAAGGGCACCCCGCCTCTGTTCACTTAGAAGAGAAAATATAAAAATATTTATTTACCGATTGTGATGGCCCTAACTTCTGGAACAGGTGAGACTCCAGTGCAAACCCCAAACAAAGGCAGAAGGTTTAAAAAAAATAAAAAATAATAAAATTATTTGCCAGAAAAAATACAAAAAAAATGGCAAATCCCAAAAACAGGGAGGTCCGAGCTCACACATATCCAGTACATGAAACACCAGGAAACTCTAGGAAAACAAGCCTCTAACACATGGAATAACTAAAAAAAATCCCTTAGCCCTCAAGCAAAACTGACAGCAGCCTCATGGTAGGGGTGAAGACAACTTGGCATAGAGCAAGGGCCACACAGGTATATATAGACACAGACAACAAGGGACATGTAAAACACATTAGGGCGGAGCAGGTAATCGCACAGAAGGAGAACACAACAGGCAGGAAGAAAATCAAAAACACACCGACAGGGGTAAGACATTTCAAAATAAAAACCAGGAACTCAAATACAATCTTGAAACAAAATCAGATACAATAATGAAACATGACATCAGAAACAAAACAGACAAGAATACCGAAACCCTAACAAGACAGATGAACTACTACAAGCTCAGTGGGTAGAGCAGTCGTCCTTCAACCGGAAGGTAGTAGGTTCGATTCCCGCTCTCCCCAAAATACTGTCGTTGTGTCCTTGGGCAAGACACTTAACCCACCTTGCCTCCAGTGGCTGTAACACTGGTAATTACTGTAGAACAATGTAAGTCGGATAAAAGCGTCAGCAAATGAATAAATGTAAATGTAAATGTACAAAACCAGGAATGGATCCTGACACCGACAGAAACATTAATGGTACTTGTGGATATATCAAAAAATATTAATATATGCCAAATTACAAACTAATAACTAACCACAAAGACGCTGTACAGTTACTCATTGAAGTAAGTGCTGAAAGCAGGTGCTTACAGATTGCATGATTTCACTAGCCTGTTAAAAAATTGAGAGAAAACATAAACATAGGATTGATTGCTCAGGCCTCATTTCTTGGAAGTAAGTTCCATACCTTTTAAACATTGCATTTTTGTACACTGAATTTTTGACACTGTATTTTGCTACAGAATTTATATACACTAAATTCTTTAGTCCTGTTGTGTAAATTTGGTGTAAAAAAAGTTTGGTTTAAAAAGACACAAAATTACCTTCATAGACTGGAATCTTTATTACCGACTATGATGTTTGCAAATGACATTGTGATCAGTAGTGAGAGCAGGGAGCAGGTGGAGGAAAGTCTAGAGAGGTGGAGGTTTGCTCTGTAGAGAAGAGGGATGAAGATTAGTCGCAGCAAAACAGAATACATGTGTGTGAATGAGAGGGAACAGTGAGATCACAGGGAGAAGAAGTAAAGAAGGTGCAGGGTCAACAGTCCAGAGCAATGGAGAGTGTGTAAAAGAAGTGCAGGCAGGTTGAAATGGGTGGAGATAAGTGTCAGGTGTGTTGTGTGATAAAAGAGTACCAACAAGAATGAAAGGAAAGGTTTACAGGACAGTAGTGAGACCAGCAATGCTGTAAGGTTTGGAGAAATTTGTACTGAGGAAAAGACAGGAGGAAGAGCTAGAGGTAGCAGAGCTGAAGATGTTGCGGTTCTCTTTGGGAGGGACGAGGATGAATAGAATCAGAAATGAGAACAATTGAATAATTAATTAATAGTTAACAAAATCACATAATCTGCGTTTGACAAATTTATTATTAAATTCTTAATTTTTTACTATATTTAGGTTTGATGCATTACTTATTGATATTACGTTTCTATGTTTTTAAGTTATTACCTAATCTGTGCACTCGTGGGACAGACACTGGGTCTATGGGGATGCGATCTAAGTCATACGAGTGTAATAGTTCTAAGGAGGAAACAGAAGTGTATAAGACAGTGTCCTGGTCCCAAACCTGGGTTGTCACCTAGACTATTAGCCAGATTTAGAAAATAGAGCCACATATTATGTCTTCAGAAACTTCAGACTTCAGAAACTGTAGAACCCTTATATTCTGAAGTATCCTCCACATGAAGGACATGCGTTTAAAAATGAACACAAACAACTACACAGAGAACTGCACCTTATATAATCAGCAGGTCCTGCTATCAGATAGTCCTCAGTGATACATGAAGCTGGCTTTGCAAATGTCTTTCTAATTTCAGACTGTCAAGCTGTTTACTTAATAACTAAAAATGTGTGCCATCATCAAATAAACGTTAAGGACAACTTAATAATCTGATATAGCTTGCAAGGCCCAGACCACACCATATTAAAGATTGTAGTCATGTATTTAGAACATTTATTTGAAGATGCACCTCTTATAAGTGTACACAAACTATATTTCATAATATAGCTCTAGCAAAGGAATAAGGCCACTCTAAATCTCTAGAGCTCAACTAAAAACTAGGTTAAGGGACATAGCAGTTAAATGATACATAATAGGCAGGAACATTATCAGTATTTTATAGCAGGTTGGAGTGCAGTACAAAAAAGCATGAGCCTCTTCCTGCAAACTTCCAGCACACCAATCTTGAATTCAATGTTATGTAACTCAATAAGAATTTGCTATTTCTTACACTTGTAAAACTAGGCACAGCGTGCAAGATAATGTAAATGATTATTAATCAGAAAATATTTGATCAATAATAATCTTATTTATAGTTTGGGTTTACAATTAACAAATCAAACAACTTAAAAGCAAACACAGGGGAATGGGGGTGTGGATGTGTGCGTTCAACCACAACAACCACAGACATAACTCGCACAGAAAAAGGATGAATCTCACTGGAATTGATTTACTATATAGTTTAGAGCAGGGGTCTCAAACTCAAATTACTTGGGGGCCGCAGGAGGCAGAGTCTGGGTGAGGCTGGGCAGGATCAGGTATTCCACAAAAAAAGCTTTGTTAAATTCTCTCAAACGTCATTATTAACAGTTCTTTAAGTTCAGTGGGTTCTTCTGAACCTGAGCTATTCTGAACTTAAATGGAATATTGAAGAACATGAATGAGCTGGCTGAGTGGCCCCATTGGATGTCCACTCCCCTCGGTGATATTGTCAACATAACATCGGCGTTTATTTGCGGATTCGTCATGATAACAAATCCACATGGATACAAATGCCATCAACTTTCAAACAAATCCACCAAATTCAAATGTTGGGAAAACAAAATACAATCCGCATGATGCCAAATCCAATCCCGTTAACATTGACTTTGTCCAGCTCGAGCTCAAACATGCTAACATGCTAACACAGTAAGAAGCAGTAATTTTATGACGGCTATGTGATTTCACACAGGCTCCTCCATGAAATGTTTCTCTGCCTGCATCAAGCCCAAGCTATGGCCCGCCCTCAGGAGCCATATACTCCACTGTGATGGTAGGTTGGTTCAGTTCCAGCTTGCTCAAAAAGGAACCTTCCATAAACAACGTGGTAACATGCCATTCATATAAAACTTGCAGGGCGCACTAACATTAAACTTTCATATCGTTCTGCGGGCCACAAAATATTGTCTTGCGGGCTGCAGTTGGCCCCCGGGCCGCGGCTTTGAGACCCCTGGTTTAGAGGCCCTAGCTTCCTAACAGTAGCCCTCCCCATTTGGTGCCAATTTAGCTGAGAGTTTCCTCCTGACAAGGAATTTCACTATTGGAATATAAAAGGATAATAAAAATAATAAATAAATAAAAAATAAAAACATTAGCCTCAATGTGAATTTGCGATGTCTGACATGTTTTATCACTCCAACATTCCAAAACATTTGCGGCAACAGCTGATTAAACATTGACATTTCATTATCCAGTGAAGATGAGCCTTTAAGTATGCAAATCTTGTACAGGAGCTATAACTTAAGTATGGCTGCACTTACTTAATTTGAATGTCTGTGGGACAATTTGAGGAGCTCCTCCAGACAGTGGCCCCACATCTGATGAGACAAGCTACAGTAGTGTCCAAACCAAATGTAGCTACTAGATCATAGCTGGCCAAAAACATTTCAAATGGTACTGTAAAATCATGACTACATTGTGATCCTGACTCTTTTTAGATGTGATAAAGTCTTTTTTAAATTCTGTGAATGTATTTTCAAAGCATCACTGGAAACCCAGGAACTGTTTAGCCTTTTACTGTTAATCATGTCTAAACAACAATTATTCTCAGCAGCGGCTGATCATCAGGAAGGAGAAAAATGTGATGGGACAAATGTCCCTGCTAATGGTAAACAAACATTGTCAAAAACACAGGAGGACACCCAGGAGTGATGGTCCAAGGGTTGGAGCCCAGAGATCTTTGGTGAGTGAGAGACCATTATATACAAAGGAGTAAAACACTATACTGGCTTTGCTGTTGTTGTGTGCAAGGTGATGGTAACATTAATTATTGGATTTGCCATTGGATTCTTCTTGAGGCGGGCTCTTACTGCTAGCTTCTCATTCTGAAATGGATGCACACCTAGCTTCCAAAGACATTCTACATGTTGGTAAGGTTTGTCTGATGCTGTCTTGAAGTACACTTCACTGAAGCAGGGATACCACTTAGGTGGCAATGACATTTCTGTAATGCAACCATGAGTTAATATTGCTCTACTAAGGCTAGTTGGCATGCTGTGTAGGCACTTTTGATTCTTGAGTGTTTGGGCTGGCGTTGAATCCTTTGTTCACTAGGAAATGGAATTAGACTTCTATTACACACCTTTGGTAGGGGTTGCTGGATCCTAGCTTATGATATTGTGTTCCATCTTTTCAACTGCTGTTGGATGAAGAATGACAGTGAGGGAGCCTAAGCGCGGAGAAAGTCCTGTGCGCTGGCCCCCTCAGCTGACATCCTGACAGGGAGCAGTATAAGGCATTAGTGATTGAGGTAGGCTGACCTTATAGACTTGAAGGTGCACTGGAAGCTGTCCTGGCCGTCCTTGTGCTCTGAAATCAGTTATTGCTACTCTGTGTTTAGCCATAGTCACTTTAGGTAAATTTGTTGATTAAATACAATAGAAAAAAAGATGATGCTTGTCTGAAAGACATAAATTTTCCATCCATCTACACATCTTCTTCAACTTATCCAGGGCTGGGTCGCGAAAGCAGCAGTCTAAGTAGAAATGCCTAGATTTCCCACCTCCCTAGACACTTCTTCCAGCTCTTTTCGTGGGAATACAGTGGCATTCCAAGGCCCTTTCAGAGACATAGTCCCTTCAGCATGTCCTAGATATTCCCTAGGGCCTCCTCCGAGTGGAACATGTCCGGTACACCTTCCCAGGAAGGCGTCCAGGAAGCATCTGGATCAGATACCTGAGCCACCTGAGCTGGCTTCTCTCAATGTGGAGGAGCAGTGGTTCTACTCTGAGCTTGTCCCAATTGGCCTCCTGTTTCTTTTTTCCCTCATTTGTTAATTAGACTCCAAGATACTTGACCTCCTCAGCATGAGGGAGGAGGTCTCCAATAACCTGAACGATAAAAACTACCATTTTCCGGCTGGGAACCATGATCACGGATTTGGAGGTTCTGATTCTCATCCCAGCCGCTTCACACTCTGCTGCAAATCGTCCCAGAGCATGCTAAAAGTCCTGCCTTTATGAAGACAACATGATAACCGGACTTAATCCGGCCCCTGTCTGCGACTAGAAATCCTGTCCGCAAAAAATAATGGACAGGACAAAGGTGACAAAGAGCAGCCCTGCTAGAGTCCAAAATTCACTAAGAACAAGTCTGACTTACTGCTGGCAATGCAAACCAATTTCATGCTCTGGTTGTACAGGACCCAGACAGTGCATAGCAGAGGGCCTCAGACCCCATACTCCAGAAGCACCCCCTACAGGATGCCGATAAGGACAGGGTTGTCCCTTTCCAAATCCACAAAGCACACATGGACTGGTTGGGCAAACTCCCATGCAACCTCCAACATTCCAGCGAAGGTTTAGACCTGGACCAGTGTTCCATGACCAGGACAAATACCGCATTGTTTCTTTTGAATCTGAGGTTTGACTATTGTCCGAATTCTTCTCTCGAGTACCCCTGTACTCCCCTGTAATAATTAATTCCCCTGTTGTAATTCTCCTGTAGTTGGAAAACACCCTCCAATTCCCCTTCTATAAAATAGGGACCACCACTCCAGTCTGCCAGTCCAGAGGTACTGTCCCCACAATGTGATGTTACAGAGGCGTGTCAGCCGAGACAGCTCAACAACAACCAGAGACTTGAGGTACTCATGGCGGATCTCATCCACCCCTAGGTGCCTTGCCACCTATCTAACTTTGTTTCTTGTTGGTGGGATTGATAAAATCCTCGAAGTAAATATTCCACCGTCTGATGCTAGTCCCTTTTCATGGCCTCACCAAACCCTTTCCAGACCCAAGTTTTGGCCTGCATCCTTGTCTGCCGGTACTGACGGCATCCCTTACCACTGGGTTCAGGGATTGCCGCCTCGATACACTGGAGACCTTTCGGCCACTGCTCTTAGTTTGACCCATCACTTAAACCCTGTTTGGGACAGCCTACCAGGGGCATAAAGCCCCGTACAACATAGTTCCTTGGATCAATCGTGTATTCAAACCCCTCCACCACGTTAAGGTAGCGGTTAAAGGAAGAGGACCTAATCTTTTCCTAAACACTAAAAAACATTAACAAGGGCCCAGAAAAGTAAAAAAAAACCAGACAATCCAACCATGTAGTGACTCCAGATGGTGTTAGTTTAGCAGTGAGTATTTAAACTTTTAGTTTTCTGGCTACAGAAGGTGGTTTGGTTTTAAGCGGGTTTCATTGCCATGGTAACTTCCACTACTAAAGGCTAAAGTGCACCAGAGCAGGTTTTAGTCTGGTTGAGAGACTGCAAAACAGATTTCTGTCACTCCAGAGTGGCAGATGGCAAATCCAATAATACCAGTAAAACAGTCACCACATCCTTAAACCTATTTCCTACCTGTAAATACTTCGGTCACAGACACTTTGGGAGAAGCATTGCAAGATGAATTTTTGTGAGCTTGTGATCTTGCAAACATCAAACTGCTGCAGTAATTATGTGCCCAACTTTGGGTCCATTCTTTTGTTTTACATTTTGACAATTTTAAAGCAACTTCTAAAGTTCAAGAAGTTTGCCACATGTATTTATTTATTTTATATAAGGACATTTATCTTATATAAATGATTATATTAAGAACATAGGTTTTACCTCCCAGTTTTTAATAAAGTATTTTGTCTCAGCATTAACTATAAATTTGTGCTATAAATACATCTTGTCCTCTATGCCAACTAAACCAGAGCTCCTTCTCTTTGCAGGATTTATTTTTGAACACGGTAATACCTCATGATCTGCTGATGCACAAATATTAAGCAACTCTGTAAATATAATAAATAAAAGGTCAAAGTAAACACGATCATAGACTCAAATATTTGATCAGAAATTACATACATGGAATTAATTATTTACTTAGAAATTTGTTTAATTACATCTTTAACCTTAAAGGTTTTTATGATGACATTGTGTTATCCAAGCTAGCAATCCCTCAACCCTTTTAAAGAATTTATGAAAGAGACATTTAACACCTGTCCTCCCAATGGAAAGTGCATTAGTAACCTCCTTCTCTTTACAGCTTAAAATTTCTAAACCATGTATTGCACTTAATGTACTGGAGATGTGTCTTGTTTCTATAAGTATATGTATCTATAAGCACAAATAAAAAGTGTAAAGTGTAAAAAAAGTGTAAAGTGTAAAAATATTAAAACTTATTTAAAGAAATAATGCAATATTGATGTAAAAAAATAATTTGTGTCAGAAACTTTTTAAAATACTTAAAATAATCAGATGATATTTTTCAAGTAAAACATATGCTAACAAAACCAGTTACATTGTGTCCATATCATGAAGAAATTGTATACTTTTTAAATATTTATCCCAAACACAAAGAAATAAATGTGTAGCTTAACTTTGCCAAAATATAATAAATCATAAATCTATCCAAATAATAGTATCACTGCATTAAATTGAAAAGCAGAATTATTATTTAGATGCACTGGACTCACTATCAAGCAAGTTGAATGTGGAATGTTTGACAACAAGTTGTCAAGCATTCCTGACCAAATTGAGCAGACCCCTAATGCTGAGGGGGCAGACTCTTTGTATATAAAAGCACGGGCTCGACTGGACTTCACTTCTTAACTGACAGCCATTGAAGGCAGGTAAGTGCTCTAAACCAGGGGTTCTCTGGCTTTTTTGAGTTTTTGAAATGCATTAATTTGATATTTACATGATTTTATACAGCTATTGCATATACATTTGAATTAGTTTAAGCATGAATACTAATTGAGTTTGACAAACAACTATACAAAAATCTTTTTGCCCGGGGAATGGCAAAAAAAAAAAAAAAGAATCAAACTAGTCCCTGTTTAAATTACAATAGAGCTGTTTGTAATATTATTTAGTCTCTTACTACTGTAAATTTAAGTTGTAAAAATGAATAGTAATTCATCACAACCTTGTGTCTGACAACCAGTGGGCATCTAGACAGCATCAAAGAATCACATTTCAGAAGCAGTAGAGGTATTTAGTTAAGTGCCATCATGAGCACTGACGCTGAGATGGAGCAGTATGGCCCGGCGGCCATTTACCTCCGAAAGCCAGAGAGGGAGAGGATTGAAGCTGCGACTGCACCGTTTGATCCCAAGACCGAGTTCTTTGTGCCTGACACCGATGAGATGTATCTCAAGTGCAAAGTCATCAAAAGGGAGGGTGGCAAAGCCACAGTGGAGACCGAAGTCGGAAAGGCAGGTTTCTCATATTTGTGTTTGAAAAATTTAATTATTTGAGGATTTATTTAAAATTATATTTACAATGTTTTAAAATGATACATGTTTAGAAAACTCTTACTGTCAAAGAGGAGGAACTTAATCCCAGAAACCCTCCCAAGTATGACAAGATGGAGGACATGGCCATGATGACCCACCTCAATGAGCCAACTGTGTTGTATAACCTCAAAGAGCGTTTTGCATCATGGATGATCTACGTGAGTTTTTACTAGCAGCATCAGTGTAAAGAGATTTACCTAACTACCTAAAATAATCTACCTGTAATGTTGTAATAACTCTTATATGGTCTTTGTTCATGTTTTACAGACCTACTCTGGGCTGTTCTGTGTCGTGGTGAACCCCTACAAGTGGCTTCCTGTGTACGATACTGTCTGTGTGGCCGCCTACAGAGGCAAGAAGAGGATTGAGGCTCCACCCCACATCTTCTCCATCTCTGACAATGCCTATCAGTTCATGCAAACTGGTAAGATTCAAATACTAAATATGGTTAGAAATATACATAAATAAAAAAGATATGCAAAGTTTCAGGCATAAAATATTAACCCAATTACTTTTATTTCATGATTTCAGATCAAGAGAACCAGTCTGTCCTCATTACGTAAGTATGAGAGAAGAAGCTTTGAGTGAAATGGATTTTTTTTTTATTATTTTACAATATATTTCCCCTAAACCAGCGGAGAATCCGGTGCTGGAAAGACGGTCAACACCAAACGTGTCATCCAGTACTTTGCATCAATTGCAGCTATTGGAGCCAAAAAGAGTGAGCCACAAGCCACTAGCAAAATCAAGGTAAACTATGTGACGTACAACTGTGACACAATGTAGAAATGATCTGGACATTTTGGTTGTACATTATACCTCTCTCCTTCAGGGATCCCTTGAGGACCAGATTGTTGCTGCCAACCCTCTCTTGGAGGCCTATGGTAATGCCAAGACTGTGAGGAACGACAACTCCTCTCGATTTGTGAGTAGTCCCATTTAAAACACATCAGGGACATTTTGTTTTGACTTTTACTAATGACTTTATTTTGGCCATCTAGGGTAAATTCATTAGGATCCACTTTGGTTCAACTGGGAAATTAGCTTCATGTGATATTGAAACATGTAAGTGTGATTAAATGTGTTATTATTGAAGCTAGAAGGACCTATTGATAGAATGCTAGAATGTTAAGCACATACATTTGACCAAAAATAAAGAATATTTTTGTTGCCTTAGATCTGCTGGAGAAGTCCCGTGTGACCTTCCAGCTGTCTGCTGAGAGGAGCTACCACATCTTCTACCAGCTCATGACTGGCCACCAGCCAGCGCTTCTGGGTATGTTCTGACATTTTGGTTATGACATGTAACGTGAGAATTAAAATGTATCAAATATTTATTTTACAATGTGTATCAAAACAATTTGGATTTGTTATTAAAACTATATCATCACCATGTGTTTGTATACTGCAGAGGCACTTCTGATCACCACTAACCCTTATGACTACCCAATGATCAGTCAGGGTCAAATCACTGTCAAGAGCATCGATGATGTTGAGGAGTTCATTGCAACTGATGTAAGTTAAAACGCACACAAATGTACATTTTGGTGCAAGATCTAATTGATGTTATTGGATTATGCAGTCGGCTATTGATATCTTGGGCTTCACTGCTGAGGATAAGTTGAACATCTACAAATTGACTGGTGCTGTGATTCATCATGGCAGCATGAAATTCAAGCAGAAGCAGCGTGAGGAGCAGGCTGAACCAGATGGCACTGAGGGTAACTCTTGACTGGAATTGTCTCTCATTTTAAATTATTTTTGACATGCAGTTCTTATCTGATTTGATTTTTCTGTTTCATCAGATGCTGACAAGATCGCTTACCTCTTGGGCCTGAACTCAGCTGACATGCTGAAAGCTCTGTGCTACCCTAGAGTCAAGGTCGGAAATGAGATGGTGACCAAAGGTCAAACTGTCCCACAGGTATTACAAATAAATTAGCTCTTCATGACAATAAAATTAATGTATATTGAATGAATGAAAAAATTTGTCAACTCAAAAAGAATTACGTTTTCTGATGATTTTCTAATGTCTGCCAGGTCAACAATGCTGTTATGGCTATGTGCAAGTCTATCTATGAGAAAATGTTCTTGTGGATGGTTGTCCGCATCAATGAGATGTTGGACACAAAGCAGGCAAGAGCCTACTACATTGGAGTGTTGGACATCGCTGGATTTGAGATCTTTGATGTAAGTTTAACACTATGGTACAACAATAGCATAAGTACTATGTGTTGCTTAGATTTTAATAGTTTACATGTGTTTGTAGTTCAACAGCTTGGAGCAACTCTGCATCAACTTCACCAACGAGAAACTGCAACAGTTTTTCAACCAAACCATGTTTGTCTTGGAGCAAGAGGAGTACAAGAAAGAGGGTATTCAATGGGAGTTCATTGACTTTGGTATGGACTTAGCTGCCTGCATTGAGCTTATTGAGAAGGTAACCCATGACTAATGTGAAATTAATTAATTGTAAACAAAAGAAATCAGTGACAACATATGTTATTACTTCAAAGCCATTGGGCATCTTCTCCATCCTTGAAGAGGAGTGCATGTTCCCCAAGGCCTCAGACACAACCTTCAAGAACAAGCTGCATGATCAGCATCTTGGAAAAACCCCGGCTTTTGAGAAACCAAAGCCTGGTAAGGGCAAGGCTGAGGCTCACTTCTCTCTGGTCCACTACGCCGGTACAGTAGACTACAATATCACTGGCTGGCTGGAAAAGAACAAGGACCCCCTGAATGACTCAGTTGTTCAGCTCTACCAGAAGGCTGGAAACAAACTGATGACCACACTGTATTCAGCTACTGCTGCTGCAGCTGAGGGTATGAATCTCTCTGAAAGTTGAAGTTACAAATGTGTAATGAAAAACAGCTAAAAAAAATTGACAGACTACAATGTCTTCTACAGAGGCTGCTGCTGCCGGCAAGAAGGGTGGCAAGAAGAAGGGTGGTTCCTTCCAGACTGTGTCTGCCCTTTTCAGAGTATGTTGTTTTCTTCTTGTTCTGTAAAAGCACAAATTAAAAAAGTGTCATTACATAATATCTGCTGATCCACAGGAGAACTTGGGCAAGCTGATGACCAACCTGAGGAGCACTCACCCTCACTTTGTGCGCTGCTTGATTCCAAATGAAACTAAAACACCAGGTTACTGTTTTTAACTTAAGGCATGAATTTGAAAATGTAAACATAAGCGATCAATGACTCTTTTATCTCCAGGTCTTATGGAGAACTTTCTGGTCATCCACCAGCTGAGGTGTAATGGTGTACTGGAGGGCATCAGAATCTGCAGAAAGGGCTTCCCCAGCAGAGTCCTCTATGGTGACTTCAAGCAAAGGTGTATATTTATTACATGTTCAGTCAAGAATTGACTAGATATATAGAATAATTAATCAATTAATAATTAGGCATTAAGCAATTTGGCCAGGATAGGGTTTTAGCTACGTCTCTAAATGTTGGCAACTTAAATTTAACAAAATAATATATTTTCCAACCTAGATACAAAGTATTAAATGCTGCCGTCATCCCCGATGGACAGTTTATGGACAACAAGAAAGCTTCAGAGAAGCTTCTGGGCTCCATTGATGTGGACCACACTCAGTATATGTTTGGACACACAAAGGTACATGAAATGTGGTCTGTTAAGATATGTTCTATGTCTGGAAGTTCTGATGTATAGCTGTGTCATTTTTGTTTGGTTGTATGACAGGTGTTCTTTAAAGCTGGTCTGCTGGGTATCCTGGAGGAAATGAGGGACGAGAAACTCGCCTCACTGGTCCGAATGCTTCAGGCTCTCGCCAGAGGATATGTCATGAGGAAGGAGTTTGTTAAGATGACGGAGAGAAGGTACAATCATATATATATATATATATATATATATATATATATATATATATATATATATATATATATATATATATATATATATATATTATGACCAGACCAAATAACCAACTTAAACTCAAACATTGATCCATTTCTGTGAATGTATCTAGAGACTCTATCTACACCATCCAGTACAACATCCGCTCCTTCACGTCTGTCAAAGACTGGCCATGGATGAGTCTGTACTTCAAGATCAAGCCTCTGCTTCAGAGTGCAGAGACTGAGAAAGAACTGCAGAATATGAAAGAGAACTATGAGAAGATGAAGACTGACCTGGCCGCTGCTTTGGCAAAGAAGAAAGAGCTGGAAGAGAAAATGATTGCTGTTCTGCGAGAGAAAAATGACCTGCAGTTGCAAGTAGCTGCGGTCAGTGAATAATTTTATGGAATATTAATGGTATTTAGATAAGAATGTAAATATGAATGCCATTATAAATCTCTGTTTATGTATGTGCTATAGGAAGTTGACAATCTCTCTGATGCTGAGGAAAGGTGTGAGGGGCTCATTAAAAGCAAAATCCAACTTGAAGCCAAACTCAAAGAGACAACTGAGAGACTGGAGGATGAGGAGGAAATCAACGCTGAGCTGACTGCGAAGAAGAGGAAGCTGGAGGATGAATGCTCTGAGTTGAAAAAAGACATTGACGATTTGGAGCTCACCTTGGCCAAAGTGGAGAAAGAGAAACATGCCACTGAGAACAAGGTTTGTCATATTATATTACATATATACAAAACTGAAGTTTAAAATAAGGATATTTGCATTCATAACAAAACCAACACATCAAATGTTGTAAATGTTACTGAAATACAGATACAATTTTTACGATGAAAAGAGGCAGATAATTTTCATTTAAGTGTTGTAGGTCCACAATGTCTCTTTAATGATGATATAAGGTGGACATTTCCATCAGTTTAATGTGAGCTAAAAGAAATGTGGTCATTTTTAGGTAAAAAACCTGACAGAGGAGATGACATCTCAAGATGAGTCTATTGCCAAACTGACCAAAGAGAAAAAAGCCCTCCAAGAGGCCCACCAGCAAACTCTGGATGACCTCCAGGCAGAGGAAGACAAAGTCAACACTCTGACCAAAGCCAAGACCAAGCTGGAACAGCAAGTGGACGATGTGAGGAAACCTTGTTTTTGTATTGATAATAACGGTTGTGTCAAAGTCAATAAAATGTGTCTTACTGGGATAACCTTTTGAAAACTGTAGCTTGAGGGATCTCTGGAGCAAGAGAAGAAACTCCGCATGGACCTTGAGAGAGCCAAGAGGAAGCTGGAGGGAGACTTGAAACTGGCCCAAGAATCCATCATGGATCTGGAGAATGACAAGCAGCAATCTGATGAGAAAATCAAAAAGTATACTTACAATACTTTAAGAATCGCACGCTATGAATGGAGTTGTTTAATTGACTCATATTCCTATACAAGTTTGGAAATTTGTGAACGAAAAATGAAACAAATATGTCAAAAATGTGTTTTTAGGAAAGACTTTGAGATCAGTCAGTTCCTCAGCAAGATTGAGGATGAACAGTCCCTTGGTGCTCAGCTTCAGAAGAAGATCAAGGAACTCCAGGTAAATACCTTTAAAGTTACATTTGGTTAAAACAAAAACACAAAAAAATATGTTTTTTTTGTTGCTCTGATCAAATGTAGGCTCGCATTGAGGAGCTGGAGGAGGAGATCGAGGCTGAGAGAGCAGCTCGTGCAAAGGTGGAGAAGCAGAGAGCTGACCTCTCCAGGGAGCTGGAGGAGATCAGTGAGAGGCTGGAGGAAGCTGGTGGAGCCACATCCGCCCAGATCGAGGTGAACAAGAAACGTGAGGCTGAGTTCCAGAAGCTGCGTCGTGATCTTGAAGAGTCCACCCTGCAGCATGAGGCGACCGCTGCAGCTCTTCGCAAGAAGCAAGCTGACAGTGTTGCTGAGCTGGGAGAGCAGATCGACAACCTCCAGCGGGTCAAACAGAAGCTGGAGAAAGAGAAGAGCGAGTACAAAATGGAGATCGATGACCTCTCCAGCAACATGGAAGCTGTGGCTAAATCAAAGGTGAAAAACTATGTTTCCATAGATTCAGGGTTACATGTTCCTACAATACAATCTGAACAAGTAGGCTAAAACTGAAGCTACTTGCAAAGTCCTCTCACCTCATAAATATTATCTCTCGTCTGCTTTAAATAGGGCAACTTAGAAAAAATGTGCAGGACTCTTGAGGACCAGTTAAGTGAGCTCAAGGCCAAAAATGATGAGAATGTTCGCCAGCTCAATGACACTAATGCTCAGAGAGCTAGACTGCAGACAGAGAATGGTATGGCACTAAAACTAAAAGTATATTTCTTGTTAGTCCTGAACTCTTTGACACTAAATGATTATTAATCCATTACAGGTGAGTTTGCTCGTCAGATTGAGGAGAAGGAAGCTCTGGTTTCCCAGCTGACCAGAGGCAAACAGGCTTTTACTCAGCAGATTGAAGAGCTGAAGAGACACCTTGAGGAGGAAGTCAAGGTAAGAAAAATGTATTTTCATAAATATTATATTTTTATTTTCATGTTCAACAGAGGTGACTGAATACTATATACTAAATGTTGATTTGAAAAGGCCAAGAACGCCCTGGCTCATGCTGTCCAGTCTGCCCGTCATGACTGTGATCTGCTCAGAGAGCAGTTTGAGGAGGAGCAGGAGGCCAAGGCTGAGCTGCAGAGAGGAATGTCCAAGGCCAACAGTGAAGTGGCTCAGTGGAGAAGCAAATATGAGACTGATGCTATTCAGCGCACAGAGGAGCTGGAGGAGTCCAAGTGAATATAATTATTCATGTTTAGTTTGAGTTTTTGTTGAGGTGTTTCTAAGTGTGTATTCTGTGTTTGTGTTTCCTTCTCTTATTCCTTAACCACAGAAAAAAGCTTGCCCAGCGTCTGCAGGAGGCTGAGGAATCCATTCAGGCTGTGAACTCAAAGTGTGCCTCTTTGGAGAAGACCAAACAGAGGCTGCATGGTGAGGTGGAGGACCTCATGATTGATGTGGAGAGAGCTAATGCTCTGGCTGCCAACCTGGACAAGAAGCAGAGAAACTTTGACAAAGTAAACAACAATGAAAATGACAGATAGATATCTCTACCATATACATATTTAACTCACAGTACATATTCTCAGGTCCTGGCAGAGTGGAAGCAGAAGTATGAGGAGGGTCAGGCTGAACTGGAGGGAGCCCAGAAGGAGGCTCGTTCTTTGAGCACTGAGCTTTTTAAGATGAAGAACTCTTATGAGGAGGCTCTGGATCACCTGGAGACCATGAAGAGAGAGAACAAGAACCTGCAGCGTTAGTCATTCCTCTCATATTAATAAAAATAGGGAAAACAGAAATACAGCTAGTGATTATAAAATTGTATTCAACTCTAAAATGCAGTACTAACAGTACAATTAAACAACACAAAACAAGTTATATTAATAAATCACCTTTTTGTTTTTCTTCAGAGGAGATCTCAGATTTGACTGAACAGATCGGTGAGACTGGAAAGAGCATCCATGAGCTGGAGAAAGCCAAGAAGACTGTTGAGACAGAGAAGGTTGAAATACAGACAGCATTGGAGGAAGCTGAGGTATTGTTCAATCATTTAACTTTAAATTTAAATTTTATTTTAACACTATCTAATTTTTCTAATGTTTTTACCAAAGTGACAATATTTTTATATTTTATATTTTGTGTAATCTTTTCAAAAGGGCACACTGGAGCATGAGGAGGCCAAGATTCTCCGTGTTCAGCTGGAGCTCAACCAAATCAAAGGTGAGGTTGACAGGAAGCTGGCAGAGAAGGACGAGGAGATGGAGCAGATCAAGAGGAACAGCCAGAGGATCACTGACTCCATGCAGAGCGCTCTTGATTCTGAGGTCAGGAGCAGAAATGATGCTCTGAGAATCAAAAAGAAGATGGAGGGAGACCTGAATGAGATGGAGATTCAGCTGAGCCATGCCAACAGACAGGCTGCTGAGGCCCAGAAACAACTGAGGAATGTCCAGGGCCAGCTCAAGGTGATTTAATCAAGTCCATCAAACAAAAGTAGGATCAAAGGTATTACTAAAGAGTATTTGAGTGAAATGTTCTCTTTGCTGTTACCAGGATGCCCAACTGCACCTTGACGATGCCGTCAGAGGACAGGAAGATATGAAGGAGCAGGTTGCTATGGTGGAGCGCAGAAATGGCCTGATGCTGTCTGAGATTGAGGAACTGAGAGCTGCTCTGGAACAGACAGAAAGAGCACGCAAGGTGGCTGAGCAGGAGTTGGTGGACGCTAGTGAGCGTGTCGGACTGCTTCACTCTCAGGTCTGGCTTTAGATTATTCTCTGAGAGTAATAGCTAAATAAATAAAACCATTCATCAAGTATGTTTCTCTTGGTAACACAGAACACCAATCTTCTGAACACCAAGAAGAAGCTGGAGGCTGATCTGGTCCAGGTTCAGGGTGAAGTGGATGATACAATTCAGGAAGCAAGAAATGCTGAAGAGAAAGCTAAAAAAGCTATCACTGACGTGAGTTCATAATGACTATAAACACTAAACCACTAAACTACTACTACCTAAACTAAAGAGAATACTTACACTCTTTAACATTTCAGGCTGCCATGATGGCTGAGGAGCTGAAGAAGGAGCAGGACACCAGTTCTCATCTTGAGAGGATGAAGAAGAACCTGGAGGTCACTGTCAAGGATCTGCAGCACCGTCTGGATGAGGCTGAAAACCTCGCCATGAAGGGCGGCAAGAAGCAACTCCAGAAACTGGAGTCCAGGGTGCGTGCCTTTGTTGAAGTGTTTGTTTGTAATAAATACTGTTTAATACATTTTAAACTAATGTATTTTAAATGTATTTTTGAAAGGTGCGTGAGCTTGAAGCAGAAGTTGAAGCTGAGCAGAAACGTGGAGCTGATGCAATTAAAGGAGTCCGCAAGTATGAGAGGAGAGTCAAGGAGCTGACCTATCAGGTATTTTACTTTTCTTTGTAGAACACACCTTAGAAACTGTGTCAGTGTTTAATGTCCAAGAACCTGAGAATGCTAGTCTTTTGGAAATATATACTTTTTTGGAGAGTTTTCTTAATAATCAGAACTTCATATCTACATATATCAGTGATTTTCTAAATCTTTCTTTGATGACAGACTGAGGAGGACAAGAAGAATGTGCACAGACTCCAGGATTTGGTGGACAAGCTGCAGCTTAAAGTCAAAGGTTACAAGAGACAAGCTGAGGAGGCTGTACGTTCAAGAATATATTCTTTTATCTACTGTAATTTAATCAACTATAGCCTACTGCTATAATTAATTTTACAAACATTAACATTTAACAAATAACTAATAATGAATTTATCAATACTAATTCATAAATGTATGATATATTTGACAGGAGGAGCAGGCCAACACTCACATGTCCAGACTCAGAAAGGTTCAACATGAACTGGAGGAAGCTCAGGAGCGTGCTGACATGGCTGAGTCTCAGGTCAACAAGATCAGAGTCAAGAGCCGTGATGCTGGGAAGGTAATCATTTAATAAAATATTTAGGACACAAAAATAAAGTAATATTTTTTATTTATCCAACGCATTTTGACATAGCCTTTATCAGGGTCAGTTACAACATGTGTGTACCACAATTAAAGGGGAGAGGTGGTCATATAAAATGACAAAATATGTATTTACATGAAAAAACATTTAACATAATAATACTAACATAAAAATAAGACACAATACAATAGAGAGAGAACACTGAAAAGAGAACCAAACTGGACAGTAAACAGCCATTACAGTACATTAGTAACAGTACATTACTCTGCAAAATAAAATAGTTACAATAGTAAAGACACAGTCAACATTTGGAGAACGAAACAACCAACAAAGGTGCATTAGATCATTAATGAATACTGAAAATTATTATAAAAAAGCATAGGATGATTAAAGAAAAAAAAAGGTAAAGAGGAAACTGACTGTGGAAGCTACAGACATATTGCCCTCTTAAACTATGATCAAAAAAGAATAACTGTACATCCTGACCAGACCAGATTTGTTCCTGGCAGGTTATCTTTTAGTAACACCTACTTTAATACAATATCCTCTGACCATGTTAAAAATACAAATATCACTTGATGCCCATACGCCATTTTGACTGATAATGTTTTACAAAATAATACATTTTTGGTTTAGACCCAACATTATTGAATGGGTTAAAATAATATTCTATTATTTTTTATTAATTCTGATAAATCATAGCTGTTTTTTCCATTACTCTTTGATTTACCTATGGAACCTTTGGCAATAGATTAAGGATCCACCCAAAGATTCAAGATATAAAATGTGGCATTAAGAAAGTTGTATAAATCTGTATGTATTGATCTGCTGGTCAGACCCAATGGTCTCAGTTCCGATTCTTTTTTCATAATTTATATCAAGTGACTAAGAGCACTCTCAGATTACACTGTCAACTGGGATTAAAGTGAACTATCCAGTCATTTAAGTCTTGCATTTAGAATCGCTTCCATTTCCATTAATCTTTAGTCATTTTACATATCTGGGTAAAAAAGCATTATGTTTAAATTTTGCCAGGCTCTCTTAGAGCAATCTCTGGTTGGCTGAATTACCAAGAAACTGTTTCTTATTTTATATCAACTTAATTAAAATTTGTGTATCTGCGGAAAAAAATAAAATAGCTAAAATAAAATTTTGGGAAACTAACATTCACTAACTGCCATAAACAGAACAATCCATTGGATTTGTACACAAAAACACAGTGGACAAAATTTTGTATGTTTGTTATGTTTTTCTAGTGAAAAATACACTGAATGTGAAGAAAGCATTTGATTTAAAATTTGCATGATCTCAATGGCTAACAGTTGAAGGTATACTAAATCTTTTTTTTTTTCTTTTCTAGTCTGACATTGCTGAATAAACAGCAACATCTTTTGGACTTTGTTGATACAGTTCATAAAATATGAAAAGACTTGCATTGTACTTGTCATTGTATCAAAATAAACCTTCTCATCTTTATTACTAAAGATTTATTTTGCCTTTTATTTGTCAGTTAATTACAAATTAAGTTTATAATCCAAGCCCTTACCATTTTCTATTAAACATAGCTCACTAGCCCAGTGAAGCTACCAGTTCAACTATGTTAAAATAGAATTACTGAAATAAGAAAAGGATAATATCTCATTGTCCTACTTTTTTGACCACAAGCCTGTATAGAAGACAAGATTTATGACTTTGATGTGTCAGTATTGTTAAAAAGGGACATCATAGCATAAGAATAGAAAACACAAGTGATCAGTTATTGAACAGATTTATAAAGCAAGTTAACTGAAGAAAATGTGTATTTATTTTGTTAGAATTCACATGTTAGAGCAAGCTGCATGCTTTACTTAATGCATTGAAAGAATGAATCAACTGTATATCTAAATCAAACATTTTTCTATAAAAAGCTACTTCAAACAACCCAGATGAAACTTTAACTTGCATTAATAAATCCTCAAAGACTTACTGTACAACCTACTCATTCTACAGTATCCTCCACATGCAGGACATGCAGTTGAAAAAGAACATTAACAACTACAGAGAACTGCACTTTATATAATCGAGCACGTCTTGTCATTAGATAGTCCTCAGTGATACATGAAGCTGGCCTTGCAAATGCCTTTCTATTTTCAGACTGTTGAGCTGTTGACCTGAAAATGAAACTGAAAATGTGTGCAGTCATTAAATAAATTTTGGGACTACTTAATAATCAGTTTTTCCCCACGCAGCCCATACCATACCATATTAAGGATGGTAACCATATATTTTTAATGATATTTATTTCAGGATATCCCAAGGGGTTGGCAATGGTTGCATTGAGGCCACCTGCTTGATATGAACCCCTAATAAGTGCACATCAACTTTATTTTCCAATATAGCTCTGGCAAATGAAGGAGGCCACTCTAGGTTTTGATGAGTATAAAACTTGGCTGGCATGAAGCAAGGGAAATGATACAAATGCTGAGGGCTGTTCCATAAAACAAGCTAACTGAGCCCACCTTGTGTTCTGTTGAATGCAGTCTGTTTCTGTATTGTATTTGATTTCTTGTTTCGTTATTGTATCTGAGTTCTGTATCATTATTGTATCTGATGTACTGGTTTAATTGTGAAGTGTCTTACCCCTGTCTGTGTGTTCTGATTGACTTCATGCTTTGTGTCCTTCCCTCCTGTGTTACCTGCTCCGCCCCCTAATGTGTGTCACCTGTCCCTCGTTGGTGTTCCTTTATAACCCGTGTGTTTTCCCCTGTTCAGTGCCAGGTTGTCTTCACCCCTGCAGTGAGTCTGTTGCGCTGGCGGGCCTTGTGTGCCGGCTGTGGATTGGTTTCCTAGTGTTTGTCTTTTTGTAAATCTAGTTACCCCGTGCGTTCTGTGTGCTATCCTGGTCTTGTGTATTCTGTGTTAAGTGCTCGGCATACAATGCTGTACTTTTTGTTTGGGGAAAATGAAAACCTGGAAATACCTCTGCTTGTGTTTGGGGTTCTTCACTGTGAATCTCACCTGTTCTGGACTGTAGGTCCATTACACTAACCCTATAAGCTAGGCTTATTTGGATAAGTCTTATTTTATTTTCACTTCTGTTCCATAAAACAGGCTCATTCTGAGCCATTCTCAGCCCAAACATTTAGGGAATCGCAAACTTAATGTAAAAGCACTCTTTTTATATCTGTCAATAACCTTATAATCCTAAATATCACATTTATTTGTCATGTTTGTGGGTTAGCCTAGCTTACTTTATTTTTCCAGTTATTTTTCTGGATATTTTATGGCTTGTTTAGTAATTTTATTGCAAATTATAACCTACTTAATGACAGTCAATTTGCGACTACATATGTTATATTGGTATGTCTATACAATGCTTCTATTTCATTTTCCTAAAGATCATTGCACCTGAAAAAATAGGCTGCATAGTGTGGCTTGTTATTTTTGTTGTCCCCGTCCGAAACATCTCAGAACTTCATAACATCCCACTCTCTCCGGCATACTGTCGTTGTGTCCTTGTGCAAGACACTTAACCTACATTGCCTCCAGTGACGTTCTGTAACACTGGTTAATAGTTTAATGCATGTAAAGCGCTTTGAGTGCCTACTACAGTAGGTGGAAAAGCACTATATAAAGATTATTATTATTGAGCACGTGAAGCGAGACTGTTAAATAACAGTTTCAAGACCGATTCCAAGACTCAAACCAAGTACTACAGAAAAAAAACATTAGTCCATCTAGTCAAATCAAATGTGACGTTTTCATCCATACAGTCCTCAGCTCAGAGCTTTTCCTTGTGTGCTTCACCTGTTGCTAACCCGGTGACGCATTTACATTATATGTTACTCTGCAGTGCAGTTTGCAAGCAACCTGCTTTTTGTTAAAAGCCCTTTGTCAATAAATTTGTCGATCCCCGCTTAAAACATTCCAAAAAACATCATAACATCCCGTTCTCCCCCGCATACTGTAGTTGTGTCCTTGGGCAAGACACTTAACCTACATTGCCTCCAGTGAAGTTCTGTAACACTGGTAATATGTATGTAAAGCGCTTTGAGTGCCTACTACAGTAGGTGGAAAAGCGCTATATAAAAAAATAAATAAATAAATCTTGAATCTTGATTAGAAATTTGACTAAATAGGTATATTTATAGACCAGAAAGCATTTGTCTCAATAGACCATGCAATACTTCTTAAGAAATAAAAAGAATTTGGGGTAAGGGGAATCGCACATATAATAACATTGCTCTTATAATCACACATATAAGATTCCAAAATAGGACACTATACAAATTGTGAATAAAAACAGAATGCAATGATGTGGTAGTTTTTATTCAGAATACAACATAGATGAAATATCAAATGTTTAAACTTAGAAAATGTATAATTTTAAGGCAAAAAATAAGTTTAATTTAAATTTCATGGCATCAACACATCGCATAAAAGTTGTGACAACGCCATGTGTACCGCTGTGTGGAAACCCCTCTTCTTCTTATAACAGTCTGCAAACATCTGGGGACTGAGGAGACAAGTTAAGTTTAGGAATAGCGATGTTGTCCCATTCTTGTCTAATACAGGCTTCGAGTTGCTCAACTGTCTTAGGTCTTCTTTGTCGCATCTTCCTCTTTATGATGCACCAAATGTTTTCTTTGGGTGAAAGATCTGGCCATTTCAGAACCGGATCCTTCTTCTACGCAGCTATGATGTTGTAATTGATGGAGTATGCGGTCTGGCATTGTCTTCTGATAATTTTAGTCCTTAGTCAGGCACTACCCTCTCAAAGAGAGGAGTTGTCTCTCTCTATCTCTAAGGGAGTGCCCCATCACCCTGCCGAGAAAGATAATTTTGGTCGCCTGTATCTGTGATCTTGTTCTTTCGTTGACCCATAGCTCATAACCATAGGTGAGAGTTGGAACATAGATCAAACTGGAGAGCTTTGTCTTGCTGTTCAGCTCCTTCTTTACCACCACAAACCGGTCTATCAACTGCATCAATGCAGAAGCTGCACTGATCCACCTGTCAACCTCACACTCCCTCCTTCATTCACTCGTGAACAAGACCCCAAGATACTTAAACTCCTCCACTTGAGGCAGGAGCTCTACACCAACCTGAAAAGGGAAAGCCACCCTTTTCTAACTGAGAACCATGGTCTCAAACTTGGAGGTGCTGAGCCTCATCCCAGCTGCTTAACACTTGGCTGAAAACCGTCCCAGTGCACACTGAAGGTCCTGGCTTGATGTAGCCAACATGAAGACATCATCTGCAAAAAGCAGAGACAAGATCCTTTTATCCCCAAACCAGACTTCCTCTGGCCACTGGCTGCGCCTAGAAATTCTGTCCATAAAGATAATGAACAGGACCGGTGACAAAGTGCAGCCCTGCCGGAGTCCATCATGCACCAGGAACAGGGCTGACTTACTGCCGCCAAGCTCCGGTTGTACAGGGACCGGACAGCCCTTAAGAAAGGGCCACGGACCCCATACTCCCAGAGCACCCCTCACAGGGCGCCACGAGGGACAACGTGAAATGCCTTCTCCAGATCCACAAAGCACATGTAGACTGGTTGGGCAAACTCCCATAAACCCTCCAGCACCCTGGAGAGGGTATAGAACTGGTCCAGTGTTCCACGACTGGTACGAAAACCGCATTGTTCCTCCTGGATCTGAGGTTCGACTATCGGTCGCATTCTCCTCTCTAGTACCCTGGCATTCACTGTCCCGGGTGAGGCTGAAGAGTGTGGGCTATATGTAGTTGGAACACACCCTTCGGTCCCCCTTCTTGAAAAGAGGGACCACCACCCTGGTCTGCCAGTCCAGGGGTACCGTCCCCAACCACCATGCGATGTAACAAGGCGTGTCAGCCAAGACAGCCCCACAACATCCAGAGACTTGAGGTACTCAGAGCATATCTCATCCACCCCTGTTGACTTGCCACCGGGGAGCTTCCTCAGTAACTTCAGCTTGGATGATGGACAAGTCCACCTTCAGAATCAGAATCAGAAAGACCTTTATTGCCAAGTGTGTTTTCACACACAATGAATTTGTTTTGGTGCTGAAGCTTCCAGTGCACATAAACAATATAATACAACACTGAGAATAAAAATGTGAAGAAAAATATAAACAGTATAAGGTCACGGTTATGTTTAGTCAGAAAAGACAGAATATGAGCATTACAGTATTTGGTTGGAGGAATAAATATAAATAATCCCCTGAGTTTAGGAAATATTGCACTATACAGAGGGAGTATTTGCACTTACAGGCATTTGCCTTGGAGGGGGTGGGGGTTAACTGTTCAAAAGGGAAATGGCCTGTGGGAAGAAACTTTTCCTAAGCCTAGATGTTCTAGTGGCCTGGGATCGGAGACGGCGTCCTGACGGTAACAGTTCAAACAGGAAGTGTCCGGGGTGAGTGGAGTCTTGATGATTTTACCCACTCTCTTCCTCACTCTGGAAGAGTACAGGTCCTGTAGGGTTGGCAGGTGGACACCAATAATCCTCTCTGCATTTCGGATGGTACGTTGCAGTCTCCTGATGTCTAATTTGGTAGCTGAACCAAACCAGACAGTGATGGAAGAGCACAAAACAGACTCAATGATAGCCGAGTAGAACTGAATCAGCAGCTCCTGTGGCAGGTTGAACTTCCTCAGCTGACGAAGGAAGTACAGTCTCTGCTGAGCCTTTTTCACATTGGAGTCAATGTGATTGTCCCACTTCAGGTCCTGAGAGATGGTAGTGCCCAGGAACCTGAATGACTCTACTACGTCCACAGTGCTGTTCATAATGGTGAGTGGGAGGAGTGATGGGCTGTTCCTCCTGATGTCCACCATCATCTCCACCGTTTTGAGCGATATCAGCTCAACCGCTGATATCACACCAGACAGTCAGCTGTTCAACCTCCACTCTGTAAGCAGACTCGTCACTTCTGGATGAGGCCCATGACAGTGGTGTCATCTGCAAATTTCAGGAGCTTGACAGAGGGGTATTTTGAAGTGCAGTCATTGGTATACAGGGAGAAGAGCAGTGGGGAGAGAACACACCCCTGAGGGGCGCCAGTGCTGATTGTGAGAGTTTTTGATGTGAGTTTACCAAGTCTGCTGCTGCCGGTCTGTCAGGAAACTGGAGATCCACTGACATATTGAGGATGGTATGGAGAGCTGGGTCAGTTTGGCTGTGAGGAGATCAGGCATGATGGTATTAAAGGCAGAACTAAAGTCCACAAATAGGATCCTTGCATAAGTCCTAGGCCTGTAGGACCTGCAGGATGCAATGCAGTCCAATGTTGACTGCATCATCTACAGACCTGTTTGCTCTGTAGCCAAATTGAAGAGGATCCAGCAAGGGTCCAGTAATGTGCTTCAGGTGGGCCAACATCAGTCTTTCAAATGACTTCATGACAACAGACGTGAGAGCGACAGGTCTGTAGTCATTTAGTCCAGTGATTTTGGGTTTTTAGGGGACGGGAATGATAGTGGAGCGTTTGAAGCAGCTGGGAACTTTACACTGCTCTAATGATTTGTTGAAGATCTGCGTGAAGACTGGGGCCAGATGGTCAGCGCATGCTTTCAAACACGCAGAAGAGATGCCGTCTGGGCCTGACACTTTCTTGGTTTTCTGTTTTTTGAAGACTCGACTCACTTCCTCCACACAGACCTTAAGCTCAGGTGGGTTGGCAGGAGGGGGGAGGAGAGGAGGTGCAGGAGGTGATGGTGAGAATGTGAAGTGCAGATCAGAGCGGGTGTATGGTGTGAGACTGGGCTTTTCAAACCTGCAGTAGAATGCATTCAGATTGTCAGCCAGTTGTGGATTCTCCACAGATCGGGTTGATGGTGACTTGTAATTAGTGATGGTCTTCAGGCCTTTCTGTTTGAGTTTCCCAGTAAACCATGGTTTATCATTAGTGAATGATAAGAATGACCGGGTAGGAATACATGTGTTCTCACAGAAACTGATGTACGATGTTACAGTATCTGTGAGCTCATCCAGATCAGTGGTAGCGGCTTCAAAAACAGTCCAATCAGTGAAATCGAAACAGGCTTGTAAGTCCTGCTCTGCTTCATTAGTCCATCTTTTTACAGTCCTTATTACAGGTTTAGCTGATTTCAGTTTCTGCCTGTAGGTTGGTATAAGATGAACCACACAGTGATCAGTGACAGCCCCAAAGCTGCTCGTGGGAACGAGTGATATACATCCTTTATTGTTGTATAGCAGTGGTCCAGTATATTACTGCCTCTGGTGGGACATGTAACATGCTGTCTGTATTTTGGCAGTTCACGGGAGAGATTTGCTTTGTTAAAATCCCGAAGAATGATTAAAAGAGAGTCTGAGTACCTTTGTTCCGTTTCAGCTATTTGTTCAGCCAGCTGTTGTAGCGCCGCGGTCACACGCGTCCGGAGGAATGTAAACACTTGCAAGAACGAAAGAGGAAAACTCACGTGGCGAGTCGAAAGGTTTGCAATTTATGAAGAGCGCCTCAAAATTAGGTCCGTCTGGCCCCGCGTTTTAAAAACACAGCTGCCCTTCCAACGAGAATGTCCAGCAAAACGTCCGAATAATCAAAAAATGTAAAAAAGTTGTCTGGTGTGTGTTTCGTCTTTGGTAAAACAAACCGGAAAAGAGTGACTAGACATAGAACAAACAAAGAAAAACAACACAATAACTGAGGAGCTCCACACCGAGGCTGCCATCCGCGGCGCCTATCTTGGCATCATGAGGAGATCCTCAAAGTATTCCGTCCACCGTCTAACAACTGCTACCAGACCTGAGTTTTTGCCTCCACAAACACCCGGGCTGCAGTCCGCTTGGCTTGCTGGTAGCTATCAGCTGCCTCAGGAGTCCCATCAGCCAAACAGGCTTGATAGGTCTCCTTCTACAGCTTGACGGCATCCCTTACTTCCAGTGACACCACTGGGTTTGGAGGTTGCCGCCGTGACTGGCACCGGATACTTTACAGCACAGCTCCGAGTGAATGCGTCGACAATGGAGGTGGAGAACATAGTCCAATCAGACTCAATGTCTCCAGCCTCTCTCGGGATCTGTTCGAAGCTCTGATGGAGGTGGACGTTAAAGACCTTTCTGACAAGCCTTTTAGAGAAAGACGCCTGGCTCCAGGATGGGGCCCCGATTGCGGCATACTAGGCAATGTAATGGCCCTTTTATTATCCATAAAGGGTTTTGAAACGCTCTTTCTCTGGCCTGTCACCTAGGACCTGTTTGCCTTCAGAGACCCTACCAGGGGCATATAGCCCCGACAACATAGCTCCTAGGATCATTCAGCGCTCAAACCCCTCCACTACGACAAGGTGGTGGTTCAAAATATTCTACATATTTTGATTTTTTTGACCATAGACACTCCAACGCCAAACAATGATAGAGGGAGGGGGGTCCATCTTTCCAGGATTTTTTTTTGTCAAAATAGCCGTAACCGTCTGGTTAAATGGGAAGTATATTAAGGAGTCAGTTCTATTTCTTATATTACTCATTGGCATTGGAAAGAATTTAGAAAAAAATATTTTGTTGCAGTGGTTCAGTGGTAGAGCGGTCGTTCTTTAACCGGAAGGTAGGTGGGTCAATTCCCGCTCTCCCCACAGTTCATACTGTCGTTGTGTCCTTGGGCAAGACACTTAACCCCCCTTGCCAGTGGTGTTCCAGCTGTAACACTGGTGCATAGATGCTTAATGTACGTCGCTTTGGATAAAAGCGTCAGCTAAATGAATTAATTCATTCATTCATTGAAGTGTTCACATTAGTCCCTCTTTCTCCAAGATATGTGTTTAAGTAAGTTTTTTCTAATGATAGTTGTGTCAACGTTTGAGTGTGCCTGTAGTTTTTTATGTTAAATAACGTATTAGCCATTGTAGCCATGTAGCTATTGCCTTCTGAAACTAAGAAATAAGGAAATAAAACACAAGTTGGACCAGAGGTAAGGCTAGGGGAGTCTGTGTTTACATTAGTGACTATTGGTTGTTCACAAACACTGTTCTACACTAGTTGAGATCAGTGCCGGTCCTTTTATCTACAGAGGGAAATAACAGTCAGGGCTAACAGAAGCAATAGGACCATCAGTAAACAACAGACTGTGCATCCAGACAGATTTCTCTTCACCATCTGTGCTAACCAGAAACTATGGCTGACAGGAGAGGTCCACAGGGGCTCAGGACTCAGGACTCGGGAACATTTTCATCAGCCAGAGCTAACTTGTCCTGTGGATACAGGGAAGGCAAACAATACTACATCAATACAATCTCTTGTCATTTCAGCAACAGAGCAACAGCAAACCCTCACAGCTTTTACCTTCCACCAAAAACCTGTGATAGTGACATCACTCAACTGAACACTCATTTACTTTTGATGCATTGAAAACACTAAACAACACCCTGGCACAGAAGACTTTACCATCCCGGAAAAGCAGGTTGTGGGTGTTGTTTCCAGCCATGAAGAGGTCCCTGTCCAGAATCAACTCCCACAAAGCTGCTGGACCTAACAACAACATACCTGGTTGTGTTTTAAAGAACTATGAAGAGGAACTCAAGAAGGTGTCCAAACAGACATTTTTAACATTTCCCTGTCAAAGCAACCATAACAATACCAGTTTCAAAGAAATCCCACCATCCAGCTACAACTATTACCAGACCGTATCACTGACCCCTATCGTCATGAAGTGCTTTAAATAGCTGGTAATGCAGAAAAATAAATACATCCTCCAACCTTTCCATGACTCATTCCAGTTTGCCTAGAGGCCCAGCAGGTCTATAGAGAACACCCTCTCCACTGCCCTTTAGCCAGCACTAACCCACCTGGACTCTAAAGAGTCTTGTGTGAATACTTTAGTTTAGCATTCAACACAATTGTCTCTCAGCAGCTGATACAGTCAGGATCCATTCCTGTTTTTTGTTCTCCATGTGTTTCCCCGATCCCTTCTGGGCTGTTTCCTCCTGGGCTGTTTCCTCCTGGGCGTTGCTGGCACACCTGTCCTCAATTCCCTCCTTATCACCCCGCTGTATAATAAGAGTTTTTTCCTCCACTCTTTTTGCAACTAACATAGTTAGTAGCCTGTTTTGGTGGCAGTCCTTGTGCGTCCTAACTTGTCTTTTTTTGACCTGGACCTGTCTGCCTGCCAGCCAGCCTGCTAACTCTCCAGTCTTCAACTTACTGCTCATCTGGTCCTCAGCCTCTACATTCATCACTATCACTCCCATTGTAATCTGCTTTTGGGTTCAATTGAAAACCGTGACAGATACACAAACTTGGACTCAACAGCTCTTTGTAGATGAAACAACTACAGCACTAACCACTTCTTCAAGCTTGACACAATGGTGGTGGGCCTCATCTCTAACAACAATGAGACCAATTTCAGGACTGAGGTGAGCCAACGTGTCCCAGTGTGGTCCTAAAACAAAACCTCTGAAGGTGGGGAAAACTAAGGTTTCATCAACTTCAGGAAGAGGCCTCTACAACACCCCCCACTGACTATCAACAGTTCTGCTATGGGGAAGGTGAGCAGAATCAGTACACCATGTACAATTCTGTTTAGGACAAATGTTTTGAGTTAAGTTTATAGTAGCAGCATTAACTACAAATCTGTGCTATAAATACATTGCCCTCTAAGCCACATAAACACAGCTCCTTCTTTGCTTGATTTATTTTTGAACATTGTAATACCTCGTGTCCTGCTGGTGGATAATATTGAGCAACTCTGCAAAATGTAGAAATGAAAGGTGATACTGAACATGATCCTTAACTCTGGCTTTAGATCATAAATGAACAACATCAAATTACTTAATAAAATCTGTTTAATTACATCTGTAACACTAACATTTTTGTGATGACTTTGTCTTATCTAAGCTGGCAGTTCCTCAATCATTGTAAAGTATTTACCAAAGTGACATTTAACACCTCTTTCCAATGGAAAGAGTTTAATTAATTTATCATTTTATTTAATTTTAGAAATCTGAAATTTGATGTCATGAAACAATACACCATGACATTCTGACATGTTTAAACACATTTTTGCTAGTGACATTAAAGTGAGCAGAAGCCAGATTTATACACCCTGAAAATAACCTCCCAACAAGTCCCAAACTATGTTGTACACTCTTGTAATCTGTCCTACTTAATGTCCTGGGATATTTCTTGTGTTCCATGCATCTATAATTACAAATAATGCCGCATATTTTTTTAAGTATATAATTTCCAAATAATTTAGATGGTTAATTTCAGGCATATCTCACTTACAACTGATTGTGTATAAAACGTTAGGACAGTTTAGCCTTAGTCTTTTCAAAATGATAAATTAGTCCATAAACAAAGGCATCTTTCCAGCAAGTATTAAAAAATAGCTACCATTACGCCTGTGTTAAAGATGGGAAATGGAAAAGATATAAACTACCGACCCATTTATATCCTCCCTACTTTTTCTAAACTCTACAAAGGTTGTAGCTGAGCAGTTCATCCAACAATTTGACACAAATAATTTATTAAATACATTGCAATTTGGCTTAAGGAAAAAATACTCTAATTGAATGGCTCATTGCCACTTCCTTGAAGATATTAAATAAAGTTCAGACCAGGGAAGTGTCGCGGGAGCTGTCTGACTAAAGCAAGGCATTTGATACTGTAAGCCAAGTCATACTCTTAAATAAAAAAAAAGAAAAAGAAATTTGTTTTCTCCTGAGGGTGGCTGGGTGTTCCTTCAGAGAAAGGGTGAGGAACCGTAACCCTCCAATAAGAACAATGCAGAGATTTTACTTGTTCATATGTTTTGGCTTCACGGTTTTCCCAGAGATGTGGTGTTGGACAGGGCCCCAGTTTATCACCCAGTATTACAAGGCCTTCTGCAACATGATTGGAGCCAAAGTTAGTCTTTCCTTGGGTTATCACCTTCAATCCAATGGCCAGATTGTGTGGAAGAACAAAGATCCCCCGTTCTTAATCTGACTTCTCATAATCCCTACACATGGCACATGTACATAGTATACATAGAGTGGGTATGCATACAACACTCCTGTCTGTGGTATCAACCCCCACAGACCTAAAGAAACAGGTGGATTCCTGTCCGTCCTGGCACTAGTTTGTCACTGCCATTGTACCTGGAGACTGGCACGCCAATGGGGACAGCTACAGACAACAGACAGACCCCTGCTCACAGTTACTAACCCAGCCAAGAAGTATGAGTGCCAGCACTCTTGCAGTTTAATCTCATCCCTCTTTTTTCAGATTTACTTTTGCCATTGTTTGTTTTCAGCCTTGATAGCCAGCCCCACCCTAATATGCTGCACATTTGTATCTTCACTCCAAGTATATTTCATGTGTCAGCTTTGTTCCTTGTAGCAGATTTCCTAGCTTGCTGGATTGGATGTTGTCTGTGCCTCCTTCTTTTGGATCATTTTCTTGTGGTCAGACCCCTGCCTGTATTAAAGGAAACGTAATTTTATTTGCCTTTGAGTTGTGCTTTTGAAGCCCCACATCTCCAGCTGCGTCAGGCACAAAATAGAAATGGGCCTGTTTCATCTCAGTTTAGTAGTGATTAGAAATTACTCATCATCTTTTGTCATACATGAGATAAAATCAATCCATGCCTTTCCACATACTGTAGTGAGTGACAGTGACCCATGTTTCAGTAGTAAGAAATTGCTGAGGTTTGCAGAGCAGCATGGTTTTATCTTGTCCACAACATGCACAGTGAAACGGAGTCCACATTTCAAGCAACAATGCAGGCTACCACCTGCCAAACTGCTAACTAACAGAAAGCTTCACACTTCAAAACCACTCATTTTACTCAGGTAAAGCAGAAGGAACATGTAAATCTTCAACACAGCAGACATGTCAGCCAGATCTGTCTGTTTGCTGGCAAGGAACACAAAAGACTGTTACAAGAAAGTTGCCCCAGTCATTTAAGATAAAGTTGAGTTTACTTAACTGTCTTTATTTGCTTTAGGTATTTCAGTGGATGGGGCACAAAAATATTAAAGACAGCTATTTTAACTCACTGATTTTAGTGAAGTTTTTTGTATGAAGACTTACTACAAATTTTAATTTTTTTGCTATAAATATACCTTGCTCTCTAAGCCAACTAAACCACAGCTCCTTCTCTTTGCAGGATTTATTTTTGAACATGGTAATACCTCATGATCTGCTGGGACATCAATTTTAAACAACTGTGTAAACCATAGAGAAATGATACTGAATATGATCCCAGACTTTGACGTTTGATCACCAAAGAAATACGTGAATTTATTTCACTGTAGTTTTTGACCCTAGTAATCTTGTAATATTCAAGCACCAATCCTTCCATCCTTTTTAAAGTATTTTTGTAAGAGACACTTGTCCCCCTGGTACTTACACATCAAAGAACATCAGATATATGAGATTTGTATGGCATGAAACTATACACCATGACACTTTATTCTCACACATTTAAACACATTTCTGGCACTGATGCAGTATTAAAGATTCAGATTTAGATGTCCTTCTATTTGAAGCCCTAAATCCACCATGGTTTAAAATTTGCCTCTTGTCCTGTTATTTTTTTCTAATCTAGGTATCTAAACACAAATTGAAAAAATACCTATAAATAATGGAATATGGCAATACCCTTGACAAAGTAATTTAGGTAATTTAATGTAAATGTTTTAGAAATAAAGCAGAACGATCATGACATTAAATGTAAAATATGTGCCAAAAGAAGTTGATAGTGTCCATAGCAAATATATTTTTTACAACCACACACATCCATAAACTGTACCAAAATTGGCTGCACTGGATGTCTCACTATCAAGCAACAAAGTGTCAAACATTCATGACCAAATTGAGTGGACCCTTAATGCTGAGGGGGCAGACTCTTTGTATATAAAAGCATGGGCTGGACTTGCCTTCACTTCTTAACTGACAGGCATTGAAGGCAGGTAAGTGCTCTAGACCAGGGGTTCTCTGGCTTTTTTGAGTGGCACTCAGGGAATCTATTTGTTAGACTAGATTTGAAACTAAAATATAATAAATAATAAAACTTAAGTTATATTGTGTTTGTAACTTTAAATAAACTAACCTGTGTTAAAAGTACAGCAAATGTGTCATTGTTTTTTTAAATAACAATTTAGTATAGATTTTAGTTGTAATGAATCAATTGATTAATTTAATCTCAACCTCATGTTTTATAGCTGGACAGCAGTAGCATCAAGGAATCACATTTCAGAAGCAGTAGAGGTATTTAGTTAAGTGCCATCATGAGCACTGACGCGGAGATGGCCCAGTATGGCCCGGCAGCCATTTACCTCCGGAAGCCAGAGAAGGAGAGGCTCGAGGCCTCAACTGCTCCATTTGATCCCAAAACTGAATTCTTTGTGCCTGACACCGATGAGATGTATCTCAAGTGCAAAGTCATCAAAAGGGAGGGTGGCAAAGCCACAGTGGAGACCGAAGTTGGAAAGGCAGGTTCCTTTTAGATTTGTGTTTTAAAAAGTGATTTTTATATGAGGATTCATTTAAAATGTCATTTACAATGTTTTAAAATGATATATGTTTAGAAAACTGTCACTGTCAAAGAGGAGGAACTTAATCCCAGAAACCCTCCCAAGTATGACAAGATGGAGGACATGGCCATGATGACCCACCTCAATGAGCCATCTGTGTTGTATAACCTCAAAGAGCGTTATGCATCATGGATGATCTACGTGAGTTTTTACTAGCAGCAACAGAGACTTATCTAACTACCTAAAATAAACTACCTGTATTGTTGTAATAACTCTTATATTGTCTTTGTTCATGTTTTACAGACCTACTCTGGGTTGTTCTGTGTCGTGGTGAACCCCTACAAGTGGCTTCCTGTGTACGATGCTGTCTGTGTGGCCGCCTACAGAGGCAAGAAGAGGATTGAGGCTCCACCCCACATCTTCTCCATCTCTGACAATGCCTATCAGTTCATGCAAACTGGTAAAATTTAGATATTGAATATTGTAAAAAATAAACATAAAAAGATGAAAGGTGCAAAGTTACAGGTATAAAACGATATCACAATGACTTTTCTTTTATGATTTTAGATCGTGAGAACCAGTCTGTCCTAATTACGTAAGTTTAAGAGAAGCAGCTTTGAATGAAATGGTTTAAATGACAATTTACCAGATGTTTTTTATGTCTGCCCTAAACCAGCGGAGAATCCGGTGCTGGAAAGACGGTAAACACCAAACGTGTCATCCAGTACTTTGCAACAATTGCAGCTATTGGAGCCAAAAAGAGTGAGCCACAAGCCACTAGCAAAATCAAGGTAAACTATGTGACTTACAACTGTGACACAATGTAGAAATGATCTGGAGATTTCAGCTACACATTATACCTCTCTCCTTCAGGGATCCCTTGAGGACCAGATTGTTGCTGCCAACCCTCTCCTGGAGGCCTATGGTAATGCCAAGACTGTGAGGAATGACAACTCCTCTCGATTTGTGAGTAGTCCCATTTAAAACACATCAGGGACATTTTGTTTTGACTTGTACTAATGACTTTATTTTGGCCATCTAGGGTAAATTCATTAGGATCCACTTTGGTTCAACTGGGAAATTAGCTTCATGTGATATTGAAACATGTAAGTGTGATTAAAGTAGTTAGTATTGAAGCTAAAAGGAGAGATTGATGAAATGATACATGAAAGTTAGGCACTTTAACTTCTATGACCAAAAATAAAGAATATTTTGTTGCCTTAGATCTGCTGGAGAAGTCTCGTGTGACCTTCCAGCTGTCTGCTGAGAGGAGCTACCACATCTTCTACCAGCTCATGACTGGCCACCAGCCTGCGCTTCTGGGTATGTTCTGACTATGTTCTTTGGTTTTGACATGAGAAATAAAATGTATCAAATATTTATGTTACAATGTGTATCAAAACAATTTGGATTTGTTATTAAAAATATTTCATCATTATGTGTTTGTATACTGCAGAGGCACTTCTGATCACCACTAACCCTTATGACTACCCAATGATCAGTCAGGGTGAAATCACCGTCAAGAGCATCGATGATGTTGAGGAGTTCATTGCAACTGATGTAAGTTAAAACACACACAAATGTACATTTTGGTGCAAGATCTAATTGATGTTATTGGATTATGCAGACGGCTATTGACATCTTGGGCTTCACTGCTGAGGATAAGTTGAACATCTACAAATTGACTGGTGCTGTGATTCATCATGGCAGCATGAAATTTAAGCAGAAGCAGCGTGAGGAGCAGGCTGAACCAGACGGCACAGAGGGTAACTTTTGACTTCTCTCTTATTTTAAATTATTTTTGACATACAGTTCTTATCTGATTCTTTTGTGTTTCATCAGATGCTGACAAGATCTCTTACCTCTTGGGCCTGAACTCAGCTGACATGCTGAAAGCTCTGTGCTACCCAAGAGTCAAGGTCGGAAATGAGATGGTGACCAAAGGTCAAACTGTCCCACAGGTATCACAAATAAGTTAGCACTACACAACAACAATGAAGATCAATGTATAATAAATTAATAAAAAAATCAGTCAACTCAAATAGAATTAACGTATTCTGATGTGTTTTGTTTTGTAATGTCTGCCAGGTCAACAATTCTGTCATGGCTCTGTGCAAGTCTATCTATGAGAAAATGTTCTTGTGGATGGTTGTCCGCATCAATGAGATGTTGGACACAAAGCAGGCCAGATCCTTCTTCATTGGAGTGTTGGACATCGCTGGATTTGAGATCTTTGATGTAAGTTTAACACTATGGTAAAACAATAGCATGACTACTGTGTGTACAGATTTTTAATAGTTTACATGTGGTTTTATAGTTCAACAGCTTGGAGCAACTCTGCATCAACTTCACCAACGAGAAACTGCAACAGTTTTTCAACCACACCATGTTTGTCTTGGAGCAAGAGGAATACAAGAAAGAGGGCATTCAATGGGAGTTCATTGACTTTGGTATGGACTTAGCTGCCTGCATTGAGCTTATTGAGAAGGTAACCCGTGACTAATGTGAAATTAATTAATTGTAAACAAAAGAAATGAGTAATATTTGTTATTACTTCAAAGCCATTGGGCATCTTCTCCATCCTTGAAGAGGAGTGCATGTTCCCCAAGGCCTCTGACACAACCTTCAAGAACAAGCTGCATGATCAGCATCTTGGAAAAACCAAGGCTTTTGAGAAACCAAAGCCTGGTAAGGGCAAGGCTGAGGCTCACTTCTCTCTGGTCCACTACGCCGGTACAGTAGACTACAATATCACTGGCTGGCTGGAAAAGAACAAGGACCCCCTGAACGACTCAGTTGTTCAGCTCTACCAGAAGGCTGCAAACAAACTGATGACCACACTGTATTCAGCTGGTGCTGTTGCAGCTGAGGGTATGAATCTCTCTGGAGATTGAAGTTACAAATGTGTAATAAATTCTTTTTTTTAAATTGACAGACTACAATGTCTTCTACAGAGGCTGCTGCTGCCGGCAAGAAGGGTGGCAAGAAGAAGGGTGGTTCCTTCCAGACTGTGTCTGCCCTTTTCAGAGTACGTTGTTTTCTTCTTGCTCTGTAAAACCACAAATTAAAAAAGTGTCATTACATAATATCTGCTGATCCACAGGAGAACTTGGGCAAGCTGATGACCAACCTGAGGAGCACTCACCCTCACTTTGTGCGCTGCTTGATTCCAAATGAAACTAAAACACCAGGTTACTATTTTTTACTTAAGGCATGAATTTGAAGATGTAAACATAAGCGATCAATGACTCTTTTATCTCCAGGTCTTATGGAGAACTTTCTGGTCATCCACCAGCTGAGGTGTAATGGTGTACTGGAGGGCATCAGAATCTGCAGAAAGGGCTTCCCCAGCAGAGTCCTCTACGGTGACTTCAAGCAAAGGTGTATATTTATTATGTCTTTTTATTTTTTGTGTTATAACCATTATGAGTGCTTTGAAAACAATAATACTTTAAAATAGTTATCCTATTCCACTGCAACACTTATAAAGAGCCTTTCCAATGGGTTTAATTTTTTACAACTAAACACATACATAGTACTTATATAGTCAGAATGTTTTTGACAATACCACCTATTTTACTATGAGAAAGAGGATACAGTCAAGAGTTTTTAAATGTCCAAAGATTTGGCATTTCAGATGTTGACCAGGATAGGATGGGGGCTCTGTCTTTAAATTTATGCAACTTTAATAATTATTAAAATATAAAATATTTTCTTACCTAGATACAAAGTATTAAATGCTGCCGTCATCCCCGAGGGACAGTTTATGGACAACAAGAAAGCTTCAGAGAAGCTTCTGGGCTCCATTGATGTGGACCACACTCAGTATATGTTTGGACACACAAAGGTACATGAATGTTTGTTAAGATATGTTCTATGTCTGGAATTTCTGATGTATAGCTGTGTCATTTTTGTTTGGTTGTATAACAGGTGTTCTTTAAAGCTGGTCTGCTGGGTATCCTGGAGGAAATGAGAGACGAGAAACTCGCCTCACTGGTTTGCATGATTCAGGCTCTCGCCAGAGGATATGTCATGAGGAAGGAGTTTGTTAAGATGATGGAGAGAAGGTACAATTATTGAAAAAAGAAAATAAAATGACAGAAAATTAACAACTTAGACTCAAACAATGATGCATTTGTGTGAACGTATGCAGAGAATCTATCTACACCATCCAATACAACATCCGCTCCTTCACTACTGTGAAAGACTGGCCATGGATGAGTCTGTACTTCAAGATCAAGCCTCTGCTTCAGAGTGCAGAGACTGAGAAAGAACTGCAGAATATGAAAGAGAACTATGAGAAGATGAAGACTGACCTGGCCGCTGCTCTGGCAAAGAAGAAAGAGCTGGAAGAGAAAATGGTTTCTGTGCTGCGAGAGAAAAATGACCTGCAGTTGCAAGTAGCTGCGGTCAGTGAATAATTTTATGGAATATTAATGGTATTTAGATAAGAATGTAAATATGAATGCCATTATAAATCTCTGTTTATGTATGTGCTATAGGAAGTGGACAATCTCTCTGATGCTGAGGAAAGGTGTGAGGGGCTCATTAAAAGCAAAATCCAACTTGAAGCCAAACTCAAAGAGACGAGTGAGAGACTGGAGGATGAGGAGGAAATCAACGCTGAGCTGACTGCGAAGAAGAGGAAGCTGGAGGATGAATGCTCTGAGTTGAAAAAAGACATTGACGACTTGGAGCTCACCTTGGCCAAAGTGGAGAAAGAGAAACATGCCACTGAGAACAAGGTTTATCATATTATAATACATATATACAAAACTGAAGTTTAAAATAACTGTAGCCCAGCTAAACCCAATGTAATACGGTAAGGGCCCCTGAGTTCTTATTCAACTCTTTCAATAACAACTTAAATCTAGATTATGAAATACTTACTGCTTCTTAAGTCTAATATGTATATCACATCTTACCCTTTAAAACAATAGCACCTTTAATCACACACTGTCAATAAGAAACTTATCAAACCAGAGTTAAAATATCAACTTAAATTTACTGATTTATGAAATTCAGGAATATATAACAAAATATTATTCACTAAACAAAACGGGCCCACACACCAAACACTAACACACACATGCTTCAGGTAAGTATTATACTGCAGTTATAAACCCCTTTTGCAGGCCTGAGCGATGCTTGTGAGCGTGGAGACCTAAAACTTAGTGGTCGCTTCACTCTACGAGTCAAAAAGAAATATATCCAAAAGTACCTGGTTTTAGAAGGTCATAGTTACTCTGGGAAGAAAGCAGTAGTGTGTCCTAAGATGGCGGCACGATCTCGTCCCCTGGTCCTCGTTCTCCCAAGATCACGGGCGGTCACGTCCACTGTTCCTCTCTGCTTCACTCCTCTCACGTGTACCGGTCTGGCAAAACATCGGCAACTCACTTTCAAAAGTCTATAGCTCCTCACAGTTCAAAGTCTTCGTGCCTCAGGCCGAGAACACGAGAAAATATATACTAGCAAGTTGTATTAACTTAGCTCTCATCAGATGCGCACACACCCGCTTAGCCAGCAGATGCTAAAACTTTAGCTAGTGACTTAACTTAATTCAATATTTACGAGTGCAGGTCCGTCTTCGAACTGAAGAAACGCTCCTTTACTATCCAAAACAAATGCAAAAATAGGTCTCTGTCTAAACTCTTGAGCTAACAGTCCAAAACCTAGTTTTTATTCTCCAAATGCGAGACACGTTTCTCTTTTTCTGTCGTGTTGTTTTTTCCGATGTTAAGCTAACAAGTGTTATATCATGCACTTCCGGTTTCACGTATGTCAAGTTAATACAAAAATAAGACAGCAAAAGTAGTACACACCTACGGCACTTCCTATGGAATATCAAAGTAAAATAAATAAAATATATATTCACAGCATTAAACTGTTTATAACATTTAAACTTATTTCCAGGTGCTTTCAAGTGTTTTTAAATATATTATCTAACAAATAAAATAGATTTTAAATCTTTTTAACAACATTTATACAACTTATGAACTTATATATACTTCTTAAACCTTTTTAAACTGTAACTTATCCTATGAACTTTTACACTGTATTATTATCATTTCTGATTTATATCCAGGTTACATAAGGATATTTGCATTTATAACAAAACCAACACATCAAATGTTGTAAATGTTACTGAAATACAGATACATTTTTATAATGAAAGAAGTAGATCATTTTGATTTAAGTGTTGTAGGTCCACAATGTCTCTGTAATGATGATATAAGGTGGACATTTCCATCAGTTTAATGTGAGCTAAAAGAAATGTGGTCATTTTAGGTAAAAAACCTGACAGAGGAGATGACATCTCAAGATGAGTCTATTGCCAAACTGACCAAAGAGAAGAAAGCCCTCCAAGAGGCCCACCAGCAAACTCTGGATGACCTCCAGGCAGAGGAAGACAAAGTCAACACTCTGACCAAAGCCAAGACCAAGCTGGAACAGCAAGTGGACGATGTGAGGAAACCTTGTTTTTGTATTGATAATGTCCACAACATGTGTCTTACTGGGATAACCTTTTGAAAACTCTCCTTTGGTAGCTTGAGGGATCTCTGGAGCAAGAGAAGAAACTCCGCATGGACCTTGAGAGAGCCAAGAGGAAGCTGGAGGGAGACTTGAAACTGGCCCAAGAATCCATCATGGATCTGGAGAATGACAAGCAGCAATCTGATGAGAAAATCAAAAAGTATACTTACAATACTTTAAGATCGCTATGAATGGTGTTGTGTAATTGATATAGACTGTTATACAATTTGGGAAATTTGAATATGAAAAATAAAACAAATATGTCAAAAATTTAATTTTAGGAAAGACTTTGAGATCAGTCAGTTCCTCAGCAAGATTGAGGATGAACAGTCCCTTGGTGCTCAGCTTCAGAAGAAGATCAAAGAACTCCAGGTAAATTGCTTTAAAGTTACATTTGGTTAAAACAAAAACACAAAACAAAAAAATATGTTTTTCTGTTGCTCTGATCAAATGTAGGCTCGTATTGAGGAGCTGGAGGAGGAGATCGAGGCTGAGAGAGCAGCTCGTGCAAAGGTGGAGAAGCAGAGAGCTGACCTCTCCAGGGAGCTGGAGGAGATCAGTGAGAGGCTGGAGGAAGCTGGTGGAGCCACATCCGCCCAGATTGAGGTGAACAAGAAACGTGAGGCTGAGTTCCAGAAGCTGCGTCGTGATCTTGAAGAGTCCACCCTGCAGCATGAGGCGACCGCTGCAGCTCTTCGCAAGAAGCAAGCTGACAGTGTTGCTGAGCTGGGAGAGCAGATCGACAACCTCCAGCGGGTCAAACAGAAGCTGGAGAAAGAGAAGAGCGAGTACAAAATGGAGATTGATGACCTCTCCAGCAACATGGAAGCTGTGGCTAAATCAAAGGTAAAAAACTATGTTTCCATAGATTCAGGGTTACATGCTCCTACAATAGAATCTGAACAAGTAGGCTAAAATTGAAGCTAACTGCAAAGTCATCTCACCTCATAAATATTGTCTCTCGTCTGCTTTTTATAGGGCAACTTAGAAAAAATGTGCAGGACTCTTGAGGACCAGTTAAGTGAGCTCAAGGCCAAAAATGATGAGAATGTTCGCCAGCTCAATGACACTAATGCTCAGAGAGCTAGACTGCAGACAGAGAATGGTATGGCACTAAAACTAAAAGTATATTTCTTGTTAGTCCTGAACTCTTTGACACTAAATGATTATTAATCCATTACAGGTGAGTTTGCTCGTCAGATTGAGGAGAAGGAAGCTCTGGTTTCCCAGCTGACCAGAGGCAAACAGGCTTTTACTCAGCAGATTGAAGAGCTGAAGAGACACCTTGAGGAGGAAGTCAAGGTAAGAAAAATGTATTTTCATAAATATTATATTTTTATTTTCATGTTCAACAGAGGTGACTGAATACTATATACTAAATGTTGATTTGAAAAGGCCAAGAACGCCCTGGCTCATGCTGTCCAGTCTGCCCGTCATGACTGTGATCTGCTCAGAGAGCAGTTTGAGGAGGAGCAGGAGGCCAAGGCTGAGCTGCAGAGAGGAATGTCCAAGGCCAACAGTGAAGTGGCTCAGTGGAGAAGCAAATATGAGACTGATGCTATTCAGCGCACAGAGGAGCTGGAGGAGTCCAAGTGAATATAATTATTCATGTTTAGTTTGAGTTTTTGTTGAGGTGTTTCTAAGTGTGTATTCTGTGTTTGTGTTTCCTTCTCTTATTCCTTAACCACAGAAAAAAGCTTGCCCAGCGTCTGCAGGAGGCTGAGGAATCCATTCAGGCTGTGAACTCAAAGTGTGCCTCTTTGGAGAAGACCAAACAGAGGCTGCATGGTGAGGTGGAGGACCTCATGATTGATGTGGAGAGAGCTAATGCTCTGGCTGCCAACCTGGACAAGAAGCAGAGAAACTTTGACAAAGTAAACAACAATGAAAATGACAGATAGATATCTCTATCATATACATTTTTAACTCACAGTACATATTCTCAGGTCCTGGCAGAGTGGAAGCAGAAGTATGAGGAGGGTCAGGCTGAACTGGAGGGAGCCCAGAAGGAGGCTCGTTCTTTGAGCACTGAGCTTTTTAAGATGAAGAACTCTTATGAGGAGGCTCTGGATCACCTGGAGACCATGAAGAGAGAGAACAAGAACCTGCAGCGTAAGTCATTTTTCTTTATAGTATATATTTGAGTTTTGAAATTTATTCTAATTTGCATCTACAGTATCTAACATTACAATAACAAAAAAAAAAAATAAAGCAACTGACTAAATCCCTTTTTTTTCTTCAGAGGAGATCTCAGATTTGACTGAACAGATCGGTGAGACTGGAAAGAGCATCCATGAGCTGGAGAAAGCCAAGAAGACTGTTGAGACAGAGAAGGTTGAAATACAGACAGCATTGGAGGAAGCTGAGGTATTGTTAAATTAAGTAATGATTTGTATTCAACACTATACAACTGATCAACTGTTTGATATTGTATCAAGTATATCAAATATAATATTTTTTTGTGTAATCAATTGAAAAGGGCACACTGGAACATGAGGAGGCCAAGATTCTCCGTGTTCAGCTGGAGCTCAACCAAATCAAAGGTGAGGTTGACAGGAAGCTGGCAGAGAAGGACGAGGAGATGGAGCAGATCAAGAGGAACAGCCAGAGGATCATTGACTCCATGCAGAGCACTCTTGATTCTGAGGTCAGGAGCAGAAATGATGCCCTGAGAATCAAAAAGAAGATGGAGGGAGACCTGAATGAGATGGAGATTCAGCTGAGCCATGCCAACAGACAGGCTGCTGAGGCCCAGAAACAACTGAGGAATGTCCAGGGCCAGCTCAAGGTGATTTAATCAAGTCCTTCAAACAAAAGTAGGATCAAAGGTATTACTAAAGAGTATTTGAGTGAAATGTTCTCTTTGCTGTTACCAGGATGCCCAACTGCACCTTGACGATGCCGTCAGAGGACAGGAAGATATGAAGGAGCAGGTTGCTATGGTGGAGCGCAGAAATGGCCTGATGCTGTCTGAGATTGAGGAGCTGAGAGCTGCTCTGGAACAGACAGAAAGAGCACGCAAGGTGGCTGAGCAGGAGTTGGTGGACGCTAGTGAGCGTGTCGGACTGCTTCACTCTCAGGTCTGGTTATATATTATTCTGCTAACACATAAGAGTAATAGCAAACTAAACAATACAATTCAACAAAGTATTTTTTTATTCTTGGCCACACAGAACACCAGTCTTCTGAACACCAAGAAGAAGCTGGAGGCTGATCTGGTCCAGGTTCAGGGTGAAGTGGATGATACAATTCAGGAAGCAAGAAATGCTGAAGAGAAAGCCAAAAAGGCCATCACTGACGTGAGTTCATAATGACTATAAACACAGACTAATACATATGTTTTTGTCAAGAAAAAAATACACTCTTCAAAATTTCAGGCTGCCATGATGGCTGAGGAGCTGAAGAAGGAGCAGGACACCAGTTCTCATCTTGAGAGGATGAAGAAGAACCTGGAGGTCACTGTCAAGGATCTGCAGCACCGTCTGGATGAGGCTGAAAACCTCGCCATGAAGGGCGGCAAGAAGCAACTCCAGAAACTGGAGTCCAGGGTGTGTACTTTTGCTGAAGTGTTTGTAACATACTTTGTTCTTTCTCTTTTTTTCTCTACCGATCTTGTTAGGGGTCACAGATGACTGGAGCCTATCCCAGCAGCATTGGGCCTTAGGCGGAGTACACCCTGGACAATGGCCTGTTAGTCACAAGGCTGACATTTAGAGCCAGACAGTGACAGACAATCATTCAAGGGACACTTTAGAGTTCCCAATTGATTTATACATGCATCTGGAGTAGGCCGAGGATGTTTGAGTCGGTCGGGTTTTGAACTTCTTGCTGTAAGGCAGGAGTGCTAACCCAAAAACATACACATACTGTGTAATAAATTTTAAACCAATGTATTTTATATATATAAATATATATATATATATATATATATATATATTTTTTTTTTTTTTTTTTTTTTTTTTGAAAGGTGCGTGAGCTTGAAGCAGAAGTTGAAGCTGAGCAGAGACGTGGAGCTGATGCAATTAAAGGAGTCCGCAAGTATGAGAGGAGAGTCAAGGAGCTGACCTATCAGGTATTTTACTTTTCTTTGTAGAACACACCTTAGAAACTGTGTCAGTGTTTAATGTCCTAGAACCTGAGAATGTTTTTTGAATATATATTCTTTAAATATAACATTACGGTTAGAGTCTTCTTTGAACATGAACTGAGCTTCATATCTACATGTATTGCTGATCACAGACTGAGGAGGACAAGAAGAATGTGACCAGACTCCAGGATCTGGTGGACAAGCTGCAGCTTAAAGTCAAAGCTTACAAGAGACAAGCTGAGGAGGCTGTAAGTTAATGAAAATACAATGCTGCACATTTTTATTATACATTAACATTTGACTAATATATATATGGTTACTTCTAAAAAGGAGGAGCAGGCAAACACTCACATGTCAAGACTCAGAAAGGTTCAACATGAAATGGAGGAAGCTCAAGAGCGTGCTGACATCGCTGAGTCTCAGGTCAACAAGCTAAGAGTCAAGAGCCGTGATGCTGGGAAGGTAATCATTCAATTTAATATTCTGATGTTTTGTACACTAAAAATTAATCAGATATTATAATATTTTTTTCTTTTCCAGTCTGACAGTGCTGAATAACCAGCAACATCATTTGTACCTTGCTGATGGAGTTCATAAAATATGAATATGAAAACTTGACATTGTTTTGAAATAAACATTTTCTTCATCATTATTCAAGAATAAAGATTCATTTATGTAAACATACATTTGACACAAAAAGTTGAACTGATTCATAAAGCAAAAATCTATCTAAACAGAACATGTATTTTGTTGATTAGAGTTTCCATGTTAGTGCAACCTACATGCTTAACTTTACATCAGGGGTCTTCAACATTTTTCAGTCCCATGCAGGGGCGATTCTCTACTTTATTATTTGGTGGGGACAAAAACTAAACAAAATTAACTTATTGTATGCCATATAAATCAGATATTAACAACTATTGGGAAGCTGTTATAAGGATACCATTCCTTATAACTATTATTAATAAATGTTTTTTTTTTTATATATTCTTAAACTTACCTTAAAGGTAAACTGAGTAAATGGATGCCAAAATTTGCATGTAAGCGCAATTTAATTTGGGCTTGGATTTCCCGCAAAAAAACATCGGATGTGACGTAATGCACACTTACACTACTTGATTCTGCAGTCAGAGAGAAGCGGCCCGCTTCCGGCACAATGCAAACACCCACAGACACTCCTTGCAAACATAAAAAATGCAAGCAAGTATTATCAAGTGCGACCAAAATAGTCAAGTAGGAATCCAATTGACAATGCACAAAGACGAGAGTCAATTTGGGTCATGCATTTGAGCCGTGGAGAAAGCTCAGATCTGTGTTAGGTATACAAAAAATGACCCCACCTTGGCTTCTATAAATGAAAAACATTTTAAACGGTACTGTAAATATTATAACTGCATTTTGATCCTGACTCTTTTGAGAAGTGATAAATTAGTTGACAAGTCCTTTCAAATGATGTGAACATATTTTAAATGCAGCTCTTTCTGAGTGCCATGGTTAGCCTGGCATGCTATCCCATTCACCTTGGCGTTTATTTCTGAATATTAAAAGGGGACAATGTTATGGGAGTTTTACTTTTTGGTGTTTAGAGTTGCTGGGGGCTTATAGTTCTGTTCAGGTCATGTCAAATTCATGTCATGTCCTTCGTGCTAATCCAAGCATGAAGTAGACATAACTAGACTGAGACATGGCTTGTCACGGGACTCTTGCACCTGGACCATTGTGAATGCCTCTCACCAAGGACGTCACTGTGTTGTATAAATTCTCATGTTATGTTTACATCTCCCGCTGTAATATTGTACTGCTGCTTTGCTTCATCCTTGCAAGGATTAAACCCTGGCCATTGCTTGTTAAATTATAATCTGTCTCTTATAATCCCTTACCTTGAAAACTGAGTCTAGATAATTTTGCTTTAGCCTTATCTTTGTGGAGTAATATTTCTATGTGAAGGGTTTGTTTTTGTGTGCCTAGGTTATTTTTCAATTTGAGGGGTTTATGTTACTTATCTTAGGATTTATACTTATGCATGTGTAGTGAATATGGTCTTATTAATAATTAATATGAATATTAATTATGAAAATTAATAATTAATATTTTGCTTATCAAAATATTAATTTCTTTCGGGGCACCACTCTAGTTTTAGACAGATCTAGAGAAACTGTTTAGTCTAGTCTCATTAATCTAAAGGAAGTAAATTCTTCTTGTTTTCGAACATTTCTTGATATAAACAGGGAAACATTAATGTCTTTATGGGATTTTATTAAAGATTATACAATGGTGAATAATATGACGGGAACATGGTAAAGCATTAAAACACAATAAGGGTTGAACACAATGGGAATACACAGGGATAAACAGTTGCATGGAGGATATGATGAAACCAGGAATGTTTTGTACAGTTTAATCTAGATTGGGGAAATTTAAAGGGACTTTTAACGGGAAAAGGAGATGGAGGCTTCGGGGCTAGAGTTTGGACTTTGTAATGCCGCCAAGGCAGTTGTGTCACGTGCGGACTTACTCTGTCGTCAGCGGGTGCTGGCCCGGTTCGGTGTGGTCGATATCA